>JAPDDO010000105.1:0-52500 GCA_027422415.1 Schizothorax lantsangensis | reverse complement strand
AAATGCAACTATTACAAATATGTAGAATGTAGAAAAATAATAATAATAAAAAAAAAATTTTTATTCCTACCAGGACTCATCTAACTTACAACAACGACAAACTGTGGTTCACTGCAAAACTCAGACAGCTCCGTCAGGCCAAAGAAGATGTTTACAGGAAGGAGGACAAAGTATTGTATAAACAGGCCAAATACACACTGGAAAAGGAGATCAGAGTGGCAAAGAGGAATTATTCTGAAAAAAATAAGGATTCAAATCTCTTCCAATGACTCAGCATCAGTGTGGAAATGTCTGAAAGAGATCACCAACTACAAGACATCTCTCCACACAACCATTAACACCTCCAGCAACCCCCCTCTCCCCACACCTGCAATTCAGATCATTGAAGACAATGTGCGACAGGTCTTCTGGAGGCAGAAGAGAAAGAAAGCACCAGGCCCAGATTGTGTTACACCAGTCTGTCTGAAATCCTGTGCTGACCAGCTGGCCCCCATCTTCACACAGATCTTCAACAGATCACTGGAACTGTGCGAAGTCCGTTCATGTTTTAAACGCTCCACCATCATCCCCATCCCAAAGAAATCCAAAATTACAGGACTAAATGACTACAGGCCTGTGGCTCTAACGTCTGTGGTCATGAAGTCATTTGAAAAACTGGTGCTGGCCTACCTGAAGGACATTACTGGACCCTTGCTGGATCCTCTTCAGTGTGCCTACAGAGCAACCAGGTCCATGGACGATGCAGTCAACATGGGACTGCATTATGTTCTGCAACATCTAGACAGACCAGGGACTTATGTGAGGATCCTGTTTGTGGACTTCAGCTGGGCCTTTAACACTATCATTCCAAACCGCCTCTTGCCCAAACTAACTCAGCTCTCTGTGCCCACCTCCGTCTGTCAGTGGATCACCAGCTTCCTGACAGACAGGCAGCATCCATCAGGGCTGTGTTCTCTCCCCACTGCTCTTCTCCCTCTACACCAACGACTGCACATCTAAAGACCCCTCTGTCAAGCTCCTGAAGTTTGCAGACGACACCACAGTCATCAGCCTCATCCAGGACGGTGACGAGTCTGCTTACAGACAGGAGGTTAAGGAGCTGTCTGTCTGGTGCAGTCTTAACAATCTGGAGCTGAACACACTCAAAACAGTGAAGATGATTGTGGACTTCAGGAGAAACCCCCCTGCTCTCCCCCCACTCACCATCATGAACAGCACTGTAACGACAGTGGAGTCATTCAGGTTCCTGGGCACCACCATCTTCCAGGGCCTGAAGTGGGATACTCACATTGACTCCGTTGTTAAAAAGGCCCAGCAGAGCTTGTATTCCTTTGCCAGCTGAGGAGGTTCAACCTGCCACAGGAGCTGCCGAAACAGTTCTACTCTGCCATCATTGAATCCGTCCTCTGCACTTCAACAACTGTCTGGTTCAGCTCAGCTACCAAATCTTACCTCAGAAGACTACAGAGAGTAGTCTGGGGAGGGTTGTACCAATGATTCACTCAGCAGTCCACTCTCCAAGAACTGTACTTATCCAGAGTGAGCAAAAGGGCTGGCAAAATCACTCTGGACCCCTCACATCCAGCACACTCCCTCTTTGAACTGTTGCCATCTGGTCGACGCTACAGAGCTCTGAGCACCAGAACGGCCAGGCACAGAAACTTCCTCAGAAATCTTTCCTCAGGTAATCCATCTCATGAACACTTGACAATAATTGTGGAACACACACATACACTTATTTATCTAACACACGTGGATGTTTAGAATTTGAAAAGCGCGATTGGCTCGTGGGCGTGATCGCATTAGCTATAATGAATTGAGATGGGAAAACTGGACATTGCGTTGGTTTCATACGGATTACTTTAACACAGAATATTTGTTTTGGACGTGACTTGCTTCATTTAAATGTAGACATTTCAAGCTTTCTATGCATATACAGTATTTATCTTGACTTTGAGGCAATTATTCGCTGAGATTCAGATTTTTTTAAAACGGTTAGTTCCATTCCTCGATTCTGATTGGTCAGAAGCTGCGTTTTATTCATGATACAGCACGACTATGACCGCTTTACCCAACGGTTCTGTGTATCACTGAGCAACACCCTTAGCAACAAACAATCAATAGTATCAAAACTAGGGATGCACGATATGAAAAATTTGAACCGATACCGATAACCGATAATTAAGTCCTTCTCATTGCCGATTCCGATACGATAACCAATAAATTCATATTTTTATATTATAATTATATTATATATATATATATATATATATATATAATTATTATATTTATAATTATATTATAATTTTCAAATAATCTGCAGTTTGTGCACCCAGGAGAATACAAAATCTAAGATGCACAGATGAAACTGATATTTTAGTAGCTCTGGCCTAACTATAATAGCAAACATCAGTCCTGACTCTTCAAATGTTTTTATTTTTTTGTGTAAGGCACCACAATACTTAGTAACAGAAATGGTTTAACAGAACTATGGCTTATCTGCAATTGACCGTTCGCAAAGAGCTTGATTGACAGGCGATCTAAATCAGAACGCAGAGATTATGCGCCGCCGCTGCTATCCGCCATCTTGCCCGACAGCTACGGCCTGTCTCCATAGAAATCCATGTTAAAAACGGGGTAAAAAAAAGATAGACTGAATTAAAACTTTTTCAAAAACTCAATATAAAAATGTGCGGAGGGTTAAGCTGTGCTGTTGATGGCTGCCACGGTAACGGTAATAAGCTAAGATATTCCTTTAAACTACTTGTTTTGTGCAGAGCTTTTTAACATTTTTAGTGCATGAGGATGAGGAAGTTATATAGGGACTTTAAGCAACAGCTGCGAATGCAGTCAAAGCAGCTGTTCTCCCGCAGTAGACGGTTACAGTAGAACGCCACGAAGTAGCAGTTGAAGTCGCGACTGCGCAATATGACGTTGACGACCTTTCAAGTGAGATATAAGATTTGTTGTGTTAAAACTTGATGCCTTTTTTCTTCCTCTCAGAATCCTTGCTGAACATACGTTGCAAATAGCAATGGCATTGTCCTCCTCTGCCACCGAGAAAAACTTCCAGACAGGCAAAGAAATGTTCACAGATGATGACGTAATGAGCGCGACACAAGCTGAGAGTCACTGCAGTTTAAAACCGCAGTCACTTGCACTCGGAAAGCAGATGAATCTCAGATAAATCAGACTGACTGATTGATTGATTTACCAGCAAGCTACTTTATCAGATCTAGATATCGGATTTCATTTATTTATCGGAGCAATAAAAATGACGTCATTTTCATCCATATCGGTCGATAATTTATCTGTCCGATAAATCTTGTGCATCCCTATTGATAATAAATCAGCATATTATAAAGATTTATGTAGGATCATGTGACACTGAAGACCGGATTAATGGCTGATGAAAATTCAGTTCTGCATCACAGAAATATATTTTAAAGTATAGTAAAATAGAACACCATTATTTTAAATTGTAATAATATTTCACAATATAGTTCTTTCTGTATTTTTGTTCAAATAGGCTAAATCCAGGCCTGATGAGCATAAAAGACTTCTTTCAAAAACATTTTAAATAGTAATTTTTCCAAAATTTTCCTGTATAAGTATAAATATACAAAATTGAATGTTGTATAAATAAAAATGTTAGGAATCATATTTGTTTGGGGGGGGGAGGGGGTCTCCTAATGTCTAGAACCGGCCCTGGCCTACACTCCAGGTCAAATAAAAGCCATAATTAGGAAAATCATATGACATTCTTCATAAATATGATTCATTTCTGTAGAGCTGTACTGTGAATAAGAATCAAATGACTGAGTTCAGCTTTGAGAAAGAAACCAACCTGTTTGTTCCTCAGTATCTTCATGTTTGATGCTGAATACTTCTGCAATCCTAATGTCTTCACTTTCCTCTTTAATAAACGCCATCTTTATAATAGTGTGTCACGTGGATGTTTTTCTGTGAGTTTGGACAAGATGAGAATAATTAACAAAGAAAATAAATGTGTTACTCATGTGCAGATGCACTTTCCTTAAAAACATAAATAAATAAAACCTTCTAAAATGTTACACAAAGCATTACAATGTTGCATTCAGTGATAAAACATTAATTTAAGAGCTCTCATTAGAAGCATAAAGTGCCTGAACAGTTCAAATGCTCAAAACACAAACCTTTCTTCAGCCAAATCACAACAGAGCAGGAGTGTGGCGCAGCCTTATGACGTCATATCTCCCCTCCAAAATAAATGTCCCGTTCACACGCTGAAATCAGAAAAGCGCAAACATATTTACATGCAAATAATAAAACATATCAACGATGTTCAGAGTTAAATCCTTGGTGGAATACATATGGATGTTGTGCTAAAAAATAACTAGAAATGAAAGAGTTTGAACTACATCTAATACGTGAGATTCTGTCAGGGGCGGATCTACCGGGCTGGCACGGGGTGGCAACTGCCACCCTAAGAAAAAGATGTGCCACCCCACCTGCCACCCCAGAATTATCACAGAATAAAATATAAATGTAAACAGTGTTTCATGTGCTACGTTTCAGCCGTGGCGATGACAGCGTAACGGAAAATAATGGCAAAAAAACGCGTCTTTCACTAAACTGTGCACGATGGTTGCACCCAGCGCGCCCAGTGTAGTCGACTTCATTAACAAATTACTCTTATGAACCGGTTCTTTTTGAGTCAAAAACACAAAGCGCAGCCCATTCACTAATGAATTGTTTTTACATTTGTTCGTGAATCAGATACTGCTTCTCGGTTTATTCAGAAGTCCTCTGTTAAATCTAATCCCGTCCGGATCACTCTGAGATTCATCGCGTAATTGTTTGGTGATCGATTCTCCGACCGCTCGCTCCACTTTCATCATGATAGAGGCCTTTCTGCCATATCAGACAAAACAATAACATGAAATCAATAAGAAGATGCCGATCACGAAAACTAATAGCAGAGTTAGGTAAGAATTTTGTATTGCAGTTTTCTCGATTGTTAACATAATATAACTGATTTTAGTTGGCCCATTTTCCCAAACCATTAATTCAGTTCTCAAAACAAAGACACATTTCTCAAAAAGTTTAGCAATGAGTAAGTTAAACATTAGTTAGCAAAACTGATGACACCAATCTGAATCTCTGCATCCTAACAACGGAGAGGCTGAATGAATAATATACATGGGTTTTATACTTACACATTCAGTATAATTAAAGTACAGTACCAGTACATTAGATGATGGAAATTGCACTATTCTATATGTACAGTGAACTGTAGCACATGATGTACACCTTCAAACGTGTGACTGTCAAATTTTATTTGTAATCATTTTTTATGTGAACTGCATGTTTGCAGAACTGAGAAATGACTGCCTAGACATATAGACTAGCTAGTCTTGTGTCAGGAGACCAGGAAACTGCTATAGTACTGTATACTGTAATTCAATTTGACCAAAATGTGCAGAGGATGCTGAATTTACTTTTTTAATTTTATTTTTTACTTTACTGTATTGTGGTGCATACCAAGTTCATATACCATTCTTTGGTATTTGAACTTTTCTAGTGTTTTTCATCTACTGCAAGATTACTTTCCAGTAGTAAAATGAAAATTATCTGTTCCCAAAAGTTCATTGCTGCATTATTATTATTATTATCTGTAATTTAATTTATGTTGTATACTCTAACAGACATTGAGCTGCAAAAATAATTCCTGAATCCTAATAAGAGTTTTTTGTTAAGTGTTATTGATCTCATGAGTGTTCACTGGGCAGGAAAGTTATCTGTGTATAAGCATTTAAGAATACCTGTAATAACTAAATTGAAAAGTTTGAAAGACAAATTTATGCTGGCTTGTCTTAAAGTCTTGTTTAAAAAACGTAAATGATTTGGTCAGGTAGACGTTCTAGATGTTGCTACAAAGCTCCTCCTTTGTACACCACAAGCAGCGTCGTAAATGTAACGACCCTTTCCATAATCGCGAGCTTCAGCTTTCAAAATTAAAGTAAAGACAGTTAATAATGTCCTTAGTTTTACCATCAGTTCAAGCCGGAGATGGGAACAAAGTCACGTGACAGACACGGTGATGAAGTTTGTATGTGTTTGCAAACAAGCCGCGATTAAGACAGCTGACTCCACTGTGATGTGACCCTCTCTCTCTCTCTCACACACACACACACACACAAAACGTGCAAAACTCCGCATTTGAACCAATTTGAACAGTCAATAGCAAATACTTAACCTACTAACAGTCGCTGATTCAGAAGCGCCAGAATGTCATAGCAAAGTCAGAATTACCTCCTCTCCTAGGTTCACGAAACGCTCGTCCATAAAATGTGTTGCTGTTCTGCTGTAAGTAATCTTAATGATTCCTAAATGCATCTACTTTTGGAAGGCTAAATAAAGTGCTTTTGCTTTCGCATAGAAACACACAGCGTCTCCCTGACACGGCTGCATCAACACTACTGCGGTTACTGAAACCATGCCTTATGCAAATATTTCCACATCGTGACGTAGACATGTGGGGCGTGTTTGAATGAGCCGTTTTAGGGGGACGTGGCAGAATCTTAACTTCAGGGATCTTATCTATGCACAATCAGCTTGTGACACTCCAAAGAGAAAGAAACACTTGAAATCGCATCATATGACCCCTTTAAGAGTTTTCCCTCAACAAACTCCTATTTAGCTGCTTATTAATAGTAAGGTAGTTGTTAAATTTAGGTATTGGGTCGGATTAATGGATCTAAAATATGATCATGTAGAAAAAGGCATTTATATGAGCTTTATAAGTACTAATAAACAGCCAATATGT
Source organism: Schizothorax lantsangensis (assembly GCA_027422415.1). Classification (NCBI taxonomy): domain Eukaryota; kingdom Metazoa; phylum Chordata; class Actinopteri; order Cypriniformes; family Cyprinidae; genus Schizothorax; species Schizothorax lantsangensis. The sequence continues at coordinate 45,692 of JAPDDO010000105.1, read as the reverse complement.
TAGTAATATACATCTTGATATTTCTATATTTGATATGATCATAGCAGAGCTGCTGAAAATCAAAGATGTGACATGCTTTGATCTCGCCGACACGCGGTCACGTGGCTCATGAAGCTCTCAATAGTTCAGAACAACTCGTGGGATAGACAGCACTATTTTAGGAATACTATTTAAAACTATTTTAGGAAGTGCAAATGGCTAATAAGTGCTGCTCTGCACTATCTACTGGTTGTAATGGCAATTCAGTGTGTTTTTAAATATTAAAATACAAGTGTTTTTTATCAAGTGTAAGTTTTCGTACATTGTGAAAGTTTTCATTTTACAAATAAGGAGAATCTTTAAAGGGAAAAAAAAACGTTGATGGTCATCACATTAAAAATCACATTTAAATTGAATAATAATCAGACGTTTGAGGTTTAAAGTGCTGGAAAACATTAGATCTCATTCATCTTAGGATGCATCAAAGACACACTTGTGTTGTTTCTATCTGCTATTGCTATACCATTGCAAGCATTTTGATTTCATACATTTCAGGTTGTCAAATGGCTTCAATACATGTAGATGTGATTGTGATTTGAGGACTGCTGCTGCAGCAGCATGTATAGGGTCAGGAATGAAAGAAAACGTGGGACTGCTTCATCAGAGTTTGTCATACCTTGGCTTTTGGTGAATGGATAGTGCTGCAGTAAGAAGACCAGCAGAATAACACAAATGAGCCCGAAACACACTGCCAAATATCCTCTTCCTCCTGAAAAACAGGAAGAAAACACACAGATATCCATTAAGAACAAATCACATATTATAAGATATAACCCCTAAAATCAATATTTGCAGGTGATTGATAGGGTTTTTTTAACGAGTGCTCTTTTGAATGCTCCTTTATAATGACAATCACTGGAAATTAATATACGATACAATATGCTAATAATGTATGCTGTAAAGTAAAAATAATAAAGTCTGTGTTAATACACTAAAGGCCTGTTCACACCAAGGACGGTAACTATAAAGATAACAATGAAGATATAGTTCTAAAAATCATTCTCATTATTAAAGAATAGCAGAGTCCACACCACAAATATAACGTTAAAGGCACAGAGAAACAATATCCTTGGAATCACTTTAAGAACAACTTTCTTTCCAGCTAATGTACGATAAAAGTTGAGCGTGCACTTAGAATAAACAGACATCATCCGCTGGTGTGGACACTAACATAGTTATCATTCTTGGTGTGAACCTTTACACTGACAAACTCTTCTTACAGAACAATGACTCAAATTTTATGTAATAATTCTCATTATGTAATATTCCTCAAACATATCACCATTTCTAAATACACTAATTGAAAGTACATTTCTACTTCAGTAGTACTTGAGTGCACTTGAAAAATATACTAAATACCACTAATAATTAAATAGATTTTTAGTGCATTGAAATAAGGTATACTACTGCAAGAATATACTGAAATTGATTTTAAATTGATTTTAAGTGTAGTCAGATGAAGTACCAGAAGTGTTTTAAGTGCATTACCTATTCTCCGTTTCTCTTCTTCATGTTTCTTCATCAGTTCTTCTCTTTCTCTGTTCAGTTTCTCCATCATCATCTTCATTCTCTCTTTCTCTTCTTCATGTTTCTTCATCTCTTCTTCTCTTTCTCTGTTCAGTTTCTCCATCATCATCTTCATTCTCTCTTTCTCTTCTTCATGTTTCTTCATCTCTTCTTCTCTTTCTCTTTTCAGTTTCTCCATCACCATCTTCATCTCTTCTTCTCTTTCTCTTTTCAGTTTCTCCATCACCATCTTCATCTCTTCTTCTCTTTCTCTGTTCAGTTTCTCCATCATCTTCATTCTCTCTTTCTCTTTTTCATGTTTCTTCATCTCTTCTTCTCTTTCTCTGTTCAGTTTCTCCATCATCTTCATTCTCTCTTTCTCTTTTTCATGTTTCTTCATCAGTTCTTCTCTTTCTCTGTTCAGTTTCTCCATCAGGATCTTCTTCTTGTTTTCTTCTTCTTCATGTTTAGATTGAAGATCTTCTTTCTCTTTTTCCATTCGTTCTCTCTCTTGTTTCAGTCTCTGATTAAATTCATCACAATCCCTCTGTTCGTTCTCTATTCTTTTCTCATCCTCTTCTTCTCTTCTCATCTTTTCCTCTTGTTTCTGTTTCTCCCATTTCTCTTGTTCTCTCTTCATCTTATTTTGCATTTCTCTCTTTTTCTCCTCTTTCTCTTTCATTAGTGATTTATATCGTTCTTCTCTCTCATTAAACTCTTCTTCTCTTCTCTTTCTCTCATTGTCATGATTCTGTCTTTCATTCTCTATTCTGTTCATCAGTCTGTCTATTTCTGTCTGTAGATTTTCTTTTTCTTTCTTTACAGTCTCCTTTTCTTGACTTATTTCATCTTTAAACATCTCTCTTTCTCTTTTCATGTCTCTCATGTGCTCCTCCTGTTCCTTCATTTCTCTTTTATATCGTTCTTCTCTTTCTCCGAGTTCTTCTTCTCTTTCTCTGACTCTGTCCATCAGGATCTTCATCTGTTGTTCTTGTTTTTCTCTCTCCATCTCTCTGAACATCTTACACGAGTAGTAACTCCCTCCGTTTGTTTTCAGCATGTTGTCTATCTTCTCCAGTAGATCAGTCACCTGTGTTCTGTCTCCAGTCTGATTATTATTGAACACATGATATCTGTTTCCACACGCTTCAATCAGATTCATCAGAGGAGATCCAGGTTTTCCCAAACACTGTTCAATGGTTTTCTTCTTCAGATCATCTCCTCTGGTGAAGAGCACCATGGTGAACATTAATGAGTTTTCACCAAACATCTCTTGGATGATCTTCACTGATGTTTCCTCCTCTTTAGTGAATCGTCCCAGAGGAATCAGTAAGAGAAACACATGTGGTCAGGCAGGATCATGGAGATGCAGTGTCTGATTTCTCTCTGGATCTCCTCGTTACTGAGTTCAGTATCAAACAGTCCTGGAGTGTCGATCACAGTAACACTTCGCCCGTTGATTTCAGATGTTTCTCTCTGACTCTATTTAGTCACTGATTCAAAAGATTCTTCTGTTGTAAACGCTCCTCTTCCTAAGATTGTGTTTCCAGTTGCACTTTTCCCGGCTCCAGTTTTTCCCAGCAGCACAATCCTCAGATCATCTTCATTCTCTGATGAACCTGGAAAAGAGGAAATGCATCAGTTGCAGCAATCTTCATTTCCTGTGGAACACTGAAATTTGACCTTTGACCTTATTTTTGTATAATCAGACTGTTTGACTTTCTAATTTTTTTATAAAATTTAAAAAAAAAATTACTTTAGAATGTTGAATTTTGCAGTACTTCTGTTTAAAATACAAATGTAGAAAACTCAATACTAATATGGTATCAAACCCTACTGTAGTAAAAATCCAATTTTAAAACATGCTGTGTGGTTTAAGTTTAACCAAACAAATTTTTTTCGGAGTGTCTATTTCCTTGTTGGCAAAGGCTATTTACACTAACTCCGCCCACCAACGTGTGATTGGGACAGTTAACACTGAAAAAAGACACTTGCTTCACATCAGTTTCAGTGGTGTAGATGGTAAGGCACGTGTTTTTTGACACGATCCACCCGAGTTCGAGCCCGATTTTTGCCGAACTTTTTTTCTCCCTTTTCAAATCTCATATCGCATCGGAAAGGCATTTATTTTCAATAAAAATGAAGGAAATAATCAAAAAGTTGAAAATAAAGTATCGGGTAGGTGTAGGGAGATTTTTATTGTCCCAATAAGGTGGCATCCATTTAATAATTTGAATTAACACTATAATTTACACTCAATACATTATTATTGTGTACTGTTTTATAATGTACAACAATACTGAGGTGCAGATAATTTCCACTATTTGCAATAAGTAGTATAAATAGCAGAAAATCTTGCTATTTTAACATAGTGTAAATAGAATCCATCGCTATTTGCACTTAGTGTAAATAGTATCTATTGCTAAGAAAATATGCTATTTGCACAGTGTAAATAGCCGCTGCCATTTTTTTTTACCTTGTGACAGTAAATGTGTCTCTAGTGAATTAATTTTCTTCTTCATCTCTTCATATTTCATCAGTTTTTTCATCTGCGCCTCCAGAAACATCTCTGTGGAGAAAAACCCTTCTCTGTTTTCTTCCAGCATCTGCTCGATGTTCTCCATCAATGTGGACACTAGTATTTTAGGACCAAAAAACTGATGTCGTCCTCCAAATCTCTCAATGACAGACTGTGCTTCTTCACGAAGTTCTTCTGTCTGATGCTCTGAATTCTGCTTTATGAGGATCATGATGTGTCTGTTGATTCTTGAGCTGAAGATCCTCTGGATCTCCTGTATTTCTGCTTTGTCTTCATTATTGAGAGGAGCATCAGGAATAATGAGGAGGAAAACATGAACTCCAGGATCACAGAGAGACACACAGCGGAGAGTCTGACACATCACTTCCTCCTCTGAGAGACCAATCAGAGCTGGAAGCTCCTGCAGATTAATCAGACGATCATGAAGATCCACGTCTGATCTTCTGTCTGTCTGCTGCAGGATCTGCTCTGATACGGAGGATTTTAATGAGCCATCACTCCCACACACAAGCAGATTCAGCTTCACACACTCTGAAACTGATGCAAGAAGAAGATTAAAACATGTTCATTTATCACTAGGAACTAGTGTTACACGATTTACTGGTACTAAAAAGGTATCGCGATACCCTGCTTTTAAAAACGGTACGATTCTGCATTTTACTAGTAACGGTACTCTAAGAATGCATTTTGATAAGAGCTGTAATTCCTGAGTAAACACTGTTTATTTCTAGGGCTGTATTATTATGAAAATGCGGATGGAATCACAGGAAACAGAATTTACTGCATAATGCGGAATATCATGGAATCTGGCACTTTAAATCTGAATCCTGCATGTTGTGTGTGTCTGTGTGTGAATGAATGACACACGGTTTCGTTTACTACACACATACTGAAGTGCACATGATGCTTGCGGTGTTTATGAACACATAAACAGGATCTCTAGAACTGCTCTGGGGTCAGTTAATGAGCATTTTACTGTTACTTTTGAGAAAAACCATCATCATATCATATACAAACAGAAACATAAAGGTCTTCACAGCAACCCGTCAAAATAAAAGTTCAGTTCAACTTGACATAAATATTACTTAATTTAATGATAGCGCTACTACTAATAATAAAATATTAACAATTAACAATATTTAAGGAATATTATTTCTTATAATTTCTTATTTTAGGCCGATATGGCTAGGAACTATACTCTCATTCCGGCGTAATAATCAAGGAACTTTGCTGCCGTACCATGGGTACAGCAGGTGCAATGATATTATGCAGCGCCCGAAAGTAGTCCCCAGCTATATCATAACTAGTTACCTAGCTGGGGACCACTTTCAGGCACTGAGTAATATCATTGCGCATGCTGCACCCATGGTAAGTTCCTTGATTATTACACCGGAATGAAAGTGTAGTTCCTAGCCATATCGGACTAGAAAATCGCAACTTTTCATTTTCCGTCGGTCTTAGTACACGATGTAACTACAGAAGAGTCAAGCTTTAAATAGGAAAAATATCGAAACTCTTTGGCCATTTTTGAGCGAGATGTTAATGGTCTAATCAGATTCAATGATCTATGCTAAGCTACGCTAAAAGTGCTATCGCCAGACCTAGAGATCAGCTGAATGGATTCGAAAACGGTAAAACTCAACTTTTTAACTCTTGGGGAGTTGGAACATGAGCCTATTTCCAAAAAAAGTGGAGTTTTCCTTTAAAGGCTTGTGCTCTCAACTGTTTGCGAAATGGAGCTTTGTGCTCATGTATCCTACCTCTCTCATTCGGCACAAATCCAAAACATTGTGCTTTTATAATAAAGAAAACAAATAGGATGTTGCTTTCTGCCATTTGAGTTTCCTTTCTGTGAACAAATTAAGCCTGTCACAAAAATGAAATGCAGCATATATAGTCTATGGTACGTGTCGCACTGTTTTTTTTCCCCTTGTTTAGCTGTTAACTAAATCAAATATATTTCAAGAATTTATTCCTTGTATGTATATATGTACTGCAGATTATATATATATATATATATATATATATATATATATATATATATATATATATAATGTGATATAATATTTAGAATTACTACTGTACTACTCTCTGTTCAAAATAAATGAAAAGAAACTGAGCATAGTAGATTTGTTGTTTTTTTCCTGTTGTACCGAAATCGTATCGAACCGTGACCCCCGAACCGAGATACGTACCGAACCATGACATCTGTGTACCATGCCACCTCTATATATATATATATTAGGGCTGTCAACTTTAACGCGTTAACGCATGTGATTAATCTTAAAATTTTAATGCGTTACTATTTTTTTAACGCAAATTAATCGTTTGATAAGGTTTGACCGCAACTTCTTGCCGTCATCGCAGCGCGGAAGTTAATCTTGCCTGCGTCCCAATGTGCATGCTATCCATCCTAAATTCTATGTGATATTTATCATTTTCAATACTATTTAGGGCAGATAGGGTGTAGAGTATGCACATTGGGATGCAGGGATTGTGTGATTATGAGGCGCCGGGCTAGACAAAAGTGAAGCGAACGCGGAGAGAGAGAGAGAGAGCGAGTGTGTCCGAGAGAGAGAGAGAGAGAGAGAGCGACAGTGCGCGAGAGATATGTATACTCATATCATATGTGATAAAGGTACAGCGAACTATTGTTGCCAGGGTTGCGGTCTTCCGCATAATTGGGCTATTTTGAAAATACAGTCGCGGGAAAAATTACAGAGCCGTGGGTTGCGTTTTTTTGGGCTACTTTTATAATGTACCGCGGCCGCCCAAAATGTATGTGTATGTGTACACATGTGATCGCAAAAGGAAGTTATTACAAACACTCCTTGGTGGTTTAAAGTGAGTTCTGAGTAAAAGTGTACTATTAATCTCATAAATTGTCTTATGAAGCATGATGCTAATGTTAGCTCTAATGCACCTGCAGAACAGGTCCAATTCTTCTTCATAATGCATTTTGTCATAATACTTCACGTAAGGTCGCAAGAAAATGTTTTGTTGTATTTATTTAGAAATACTTTTGATAATAGTTAAATGTAAATGTATACTGGGATTGAAGCGATGTGGCTTGGTAAAGTTATTGCCAGTGGCTGATAATGGCTGAAAAAAAAAAAAAAAAAAAAAAAAGGAATAATAAGGATAATGTCTCATACCTGGTGGAGGTGTGAAAGGTTCTGTTTCCTTAAACTAGTTTGTCATGCATTTCTTTTTCAACACATTTACAGGTAAATAATCCTAGTATTTTAAATTTGCGATTAATCATGATTAATCACATACATTAAGGTAGGCAAATGAATTATAACGAATCAATTTTAGTGGGTAATTTTCACTTGAAATGGATGAACCCAGTATCTGATGGACTTGGAAAATGTAAGGTTTCTCTTTTACCTGGACAATTCTGTCATCTATTGTACTGCTCCTATGGAACAACAAGCTATGGGTGATTTACGGCCTGCTTTCGATATTATTCAAGCAAGGTTTTCTATTTTGAAGCTGGTTTTAATTTGCTTGCTACATAATTTCTTATAGTCAGCCACAAATGAGAAGAATAATTAATAATACAATAGTTATCTTCCTTAGTTAAAGCACACCCTATCAAATCCACATACATAAGATTTAAAGGAAACAACTTAAAACAATATTGTTAAAAATTAAAGAAAATAAAAAAACAATATTTGTAGACAATCCACTGTGATTGAATTGAATTCATAATTAAAAACAAGTAAAATAATTATTTAGTATTGTATCTCACATTTAACATATAACAAACGTGTATAAGGACATGAGTTACCTGTATGTCGAGGTTTCATCATGTTTAGATGTTTGTTTCTTTATTGACAGCATAAAAGGAGGTAGAAGTTTGCAGGTGGAGTCAAAGTCACACTGCAAAAATAAAAAAAAACTGTTTCTATCTGTCTGGTCTGACAAAATTCCATGCAGTTCAAGCTAAGTCACATTTCAAAGGAAAAAAAAAAACAGTTTCTGTCTGTCTGGTTTGACAACATTTGCTGCAGGTAAAAGTTCAAGCTACAGTTCCTGCATGTGAAAATGAGGAAGAATGTGAATAAATGAGAAAGAAAACAGCAGCTAAAAATAACAATATGAATATGAATAGATACAGATAAAAAAAACTACTTTTCCTTAAACATGAAGACATGTATAACCTCAATGTTGTCACACACACTGGTCAAGGAGACAGACAGGTAGATGCAAGTCAAAAGGTAATTTATTAAATATAACCAAGGCTGGGCTTCCAACATAAGAGAGATAACTAAGGAGGCACTGGAAGCAGAATGAACAGTTCTAACTGTATGTAAACTTGCGTTTCCACAGGCAGGGACGAGTTCCAGGATGGACGGGCAGATAGGTAGGCATCGACCAGCATCGAGAAGCTTGCAACCTTGAGACCAGCCGATGAGTGACTGAGGTGAGTGAGCTTTTGAATGGTAGTGGTAAGTGATTGCAGGTGTTCGTGATTAGTACTCTGGTGATTGTGAGCGGGTGTAGGAGGTTGATTCAGCTGGTGAGGCAGGTGGTTCCGTGACATTACCCCGTCCCCCACGGGCGTCTCCTGATGCCCGAGATCGGCGGCGAGGACGGCCGCGTCCCCTGGGAGCGGGGCGATCAGGGTGGGCTTGGTGGAAGTCGTTGATGAGGGATGGGTCCAGAATGTCATCTTTGTCTGCCCACGACCTCTCCTCGGGACCATACCCCTCCCAGTCTATGAGGTATTGAAGCCGGCCGCCCCGCCGCCTGGAGTCGAGGATTTCCTTGACTGTGTAGGTGGTTTCGTTGGAAGCGACCTCGGGTGGAGGAGGGGGTATCTCGTGCTCTGTGGATGGAGGGAGAAGAGGATTAGTGAAAGCTTTGAGCAAGGAGACGTGAAAGGTGGGTGAGATCCGGTACTGATCAGGCAAGTGGAGCTGGTAAGTGACATCGTTGATGCGCCTCGCTACCAGAAAAGGACCTATGTACCGGGGACTCAGCTTCTTGCAGGGCAGTCGGAGACGAATGTCCCGGGTGGATAACCAGACACGGTCCCCGGGTTGATAGATGGGATTTGCGGAACGGTGAGTGTCTGCATTGGCCTTGTGTCTCCGAACTGCCCGCTGGAGATGGATATGAGCTGAGTCCCATACCCTCTCGCTCTCACGGAACCAGTGATCTACCGCTGGGACCTCCGATCGCTCCTCGGTCCAGGGAAACAATGGCGGCTGGTATCCCAGGACACATTGGAATGGAGTGAGTCCGGTGGTTTCCTGGCGCAGCGAATTCTGGGCATACTCTGCCCAGGGTAGATACTGGCTCCAGCTGTCCTGATGTTCATGACAGTAGGCCCGGAGATACCGCCCGATTTCTTGGATCTTTCGTTCGGTCTGGCCATTGGTTTGTGGATGGTACCCGGAGGATAAACTCACTGATACTCCCAGGAGGCGGAGGAACCCTCGCCAGACCCTAGAGATGAACTGGGGCCCCCTGTCGGAGACTATGTCTTCTGGGAGACCGAAGTTCCTGAATATGTGCTGAAAGAGGGATTCAGCTGTTTCTAGGGCTGACGGCAATCCCCGTAGTGGAATTAATTTGCAGGATTTGGAGAATCGGTCAACGACCACTAGGATGGTGGTAAACCCGTTTGAAGGAGGGAGATCGGTGGCAAAGTCTACACCCAGGTGGGACCAGGGTCGGTGAGGAATGGGCAAAGGGACCAGTTTTCCCTCAGGCAGACGGCGTGGTGTGGAGGAGATGGCACAGATCGAACATCCTTTGACATAGCGGGCGACATCCCGGGCCATGTTGGGCCACCAGTAACGGTTCTGGAGAAGCGAGAGGGTTCGGTGACTGCCTGGGTGTCCAGATCCCGGAGAGGTGTGGACAGAGTCCAGAAGGGTTAGGCGCAAGTTGGATGGGACATAGTTCTTCCCTTCTGGACCTCCTGGCGGAGCAGGTTCGGCAAGAGTGGCGGCTTGGATTTGGTTGTCGAGTTTCCACAGAACCGGTGACGTGAAGACGGAATGTGGTAGGATGTGCTCTGGTTCATCTGGAGTTGGGTCAGGTTGGTGCAGGCGGGAGAGAGCATCAGCTTTAATGTTCTTACTTCCCGGACGGTAAGAGATCTTGAAACGGAAACGGGTGAAGAACAGGGCCCATCTGGCCTGCCTAGGGTTGAGACGTTTGGCTTCTTGGAGATACTGCAAATTCTTGTGGTCGGTGATCACTACAAAGGGGTGTTGAGCACCCTCCAACCAATGCCGCCACTCCTCCAGAGCGAGCTTGATGGCCAGCAACTCCCGATTACCCACGTCGTAGTTCTGCTCCGCCGGGGACAGTTTCCTTGAGAAGTATGCACATGGATGGAGCACGGGGGTTTCACCCTTCCATTGGGACAGGACGGCACCCACTCCCAGGGTCGCCGCATCCACCTCGACCACAAAGCGGAGATTGGGGTCAGGATGTGAAAGAGCCGGGGCAGTGCAGAAGGCAGATTTGAGCTGAGTGAAGGCCCGATGAGCCTCTGGGGTCCAAGTGAGAGACTTGACCTTCTGCCGGAGAAGAGAAGTAAGAGGCGCTGCTAGCTGGCTATAATGGCCAATAAACCGACGATAGAAATTGGCGAAACCCAGGAATCTCTGCATTTCTTTTATCGTCGTGGGTTGTGGCCAGTTCTTAACCGCTTCCACCTTCCTCTGGTCCATTTGCACACCGGCAGGGGTGACGACGTAGCCCAGGAAGTGGATTGTGGATTTATGGAACTCACATTTCTCGGTTTTTAGATAAAGGTAGTGTTGACGGAGGCGTTGGAGTACTCGGGTGACGTGGCGATGGTGTTCTTCTATGTTGGGTGAGTATATGAGTATGTCATCTATATAGATGAGGACGAACCGGTTGATCATGTCTCTGAAGATTTCATTCATGAAATTCTGGAAGATGGAAGGTGAGTTGGATAGCCCATACGGCATAACCCGGTACTCGTAGTGCCCGGTGGGAGTCACGAAGGCCGTCTTCCATTCGTCACCCCTACGGATGCGGATAAGATTATAGGCACTCCTTAAATCAAGCTTGCTGAAGACACAGGCCCCGCGGAGCTCCTCCAGGGCAGCTGGAACCAGAGGAAGGGGATAGGCGAACTTTACCGTCTGGTCGTTGAGAACACGGTAGTCTATGCAGGGCCTCAGACCTCCATCCTTTTTGGCCACAAAGAAGAAGCTCGACGCTGCGGGTGAGGTGGACGGGCGGATGAACCCCTGATTTAAGGCCTCCTTTACGTACTCCTCCATGGCGGTTCTCTCCGGGATCGACAGTGGGTAGATGTGTCCCTTGGGTAGTTTGGCCCCAGGTAGCAGGTCTATGGAGCAGTCCCATGGCCGGTGTGGAGGTAAATGTGTGGCAGCCTCCTTGCTGAACACGTCCTTAAATGACTGATATTCAGGAGGAAGGGGCGTAACCTGGTGTGTCACTGGGCTTTCTATGGTGGTGGAACAGATTGAGAGGCTGGTATGGTTAGAGATCGGGACAGGTAGGTCCTTTAGGCAACCCTGCTTGCACCCCCTATTCCACTTGAGAATCTCCCCTGATCTCCAGTCGATGGTAGGTTGATGTTTGGAGAGCCAGGGGCGTCCCAGGACGACATCCACGACCGCCTCCTCCAGTACCAGTAGTGAGATCCTTTCTGTATGGAAGCATCCAATGCGGAGACTGACCTCAGGCGTGCGGTGACGCACCAGCCCCTTGCCCAGCGGTTTTCCTTGGACTGTGGTGATTTGGTAGGTGATGTCGTTCCTGCAACGGGGAATTTTGAATCCAGCGAGGGTGCGAGAGGAGATGAAATTTCCCGCAGCTCCTGAGTCTATGAGGATTTTGACTGGGAACGATTGGTTTTGATACCTGAGAAGAGCATTTACCAGAGACATGTTAGATACATCAGGAGCAATTTGGATAGTACTCACCGCTGGGCGTGGTGGACGAACAGGACAGGCGCGGAGCTGGTGCTCAGTGGATCCACAGTAGAGACAGAGTCCTTGGGTGAGTCGACGGGATCGCTCTGGGGTGGATAGATGGTAACTATCCGTGATCATGGGCTCTGGTATGGGAAGTGAGAGGCTGGGTGAGGCGGTAGCAATGGGCATGGATTCCATATGGCAGGCGGTTAGGTGTTGAGAGATATGAGCAGCCTTCTGGAGGAAGCTCTCAAACCCCACAGAGTCATCGTAGATGGACATCTGCTGACGTAAAGCGGGGTTCAAGCCTCGGCGATAGGCAGAAAGCAGGGCAACCTCGTTCCAGCCCCTGCTAGCGGCGAGGGTGCGAAAACGAAGCGTGTACTCGTGAATTGATGAATCAGCTTGCCGTAACTGGAACAGCTCATCATGCACCGAGACCTCAGTAGTCGGCTGGCTGAAAACTTCACGGAAATGTTCAACAAAGTCTTCCAGTGAGTTAATCCTTGGGCTCTGCGAACTCCACAGGGCCTCCGCCCACTGTAAGGCTCTTCCCATCAGCAAAGAAATGATGAATGCCACTTTCGCCCGTTCCGTCGTAAATTGATGGGATTGTAATTCAAAGTAAAGGGAACATTGCAACAAAAACCCATTGCAGGAGACCGCCTCACCGGAAAAGCTTGTGGGACGGGCCATGGGACTGGTTGCTGGTATGGCGGTGACGGGAGGTGGAAGGAGTGATTCCCGGAGAGTGTGAACGAGATCGGCGAAGAACTCGGGTGGGGATGCACCCCGAGGATCCATGTGAATCTTCGATAGCGATACTACTATGTACTTCTAGGGGCTGGTCTTCTGTCACACACACTGGTCAAGGAGACAGACAGGTAGATGCAAGTCAAAAGGTAATTTATTAAATATAACCAAGGCTGGGCTTCCAACATAAGAGAGATAACTAAGGAGGCACTGGAAGCAGAATGAACAGTTCTAACTGTATGTAAACTTGCGTTTCCACAGGCAGGGACGAGTTCCAGGATGGACGGGCAGATAGGTAGGCATCGACCAGCATCGAGAAGCTTGCAACCTTGAGACCAGCCGATGAGTGACTGAGGTGAGTGAGCTTTTGAATGGTAGTGGTAAGTGATTGCAGGTGTTCGTGATTAGTACTCTGGTGATTGTGAGCGGGTGTAGGAGGTTGATTCAGCTGGTGAGGCAGGTGGTTCCGTGACAAATGTAGTGTAATTGAATTGCAATTATTTCACCAAAATACATTTGAAGTTTATGCTGAGTGAATTCTGTATTTCAAAACTTAAATACAAGAGTGGATATTTAAAGCGTACTTAAGTATACTTGGAATAGTTCCACTTTAGCACAAACAAGTATACTTAATACAACTTCAGTTAAACTTCAAACTAAAATGCATTTAGTACAAAATTAGTTGTTCCAATTTAAAAGACTTTAAGTATACCAATTTATAGTGTGCAACAAATATGTTTAGATATACTTAAGCACACATGGGCGACATTTGACTCCCAAGTCAGGGGGGCAAGAAAAAAAAAAAGAAAAAAATTAAAAAAGATATTTTTGAAGAATAACTTAAAGAGGTTGCCTGCGTTTACTAAACTGTGGAGCTTTGACTCTTTCTGCTGATTTGAATGGCCATGCTTCCCGTTTTAAGTGTCAGTTGATGGCCTTTTATTTTTAACCACAAATGTGCACGCTGCTTTTCTGATGCTCATATAAGTTTTCCGTGTCTTTTTCCTATGTCACTTGAGGTGACACTTTATTGTGGTAAGACGCGTGAGGAAAAAATAAACGATCAGTTGTGGGACTATTCTGTCATAAATCGCATACCATTCATTTCTGAACTTTCTATCGTCCGTTACTGGAAATTAAATTACTGGTTGATATGTCCCGATATCAATAAAGTTTACACACGCTTTTAGTCCGTGAACAGGATCTCGCTCAGGACGCGCGCTGCCTGTGGAAGTTTGGCCAGGACCGCTTCCAGAATAAATCACTGAGGCATTTTTGTCCAGTCCATTGTTTATCACTGATATTTCAAGAATGAATCCAGCATCATTCCCGAAACTTTGCAGCATGTACGTGTCCGAAAAACGAAAGTTTCATTCAAATTCTGAATGGATTATAGCCTAGAAAACACACAAAGCGTGCTCCCTTTATTATAACTAAAAGAATCAGTCATCAAAGTTCATCGCGATCTCACAAAATTCCGTTATAATCAAGCTCTCTAAACTACACAATAAATTTCTTATTTACATCGCGTCTGCACTTACCTAGTCATGAGATGATTCACGAGTGTGCAGAACTCCGGATCTTTCAGCGGTGGATGAATTCTGAAAACTCTAACGTTTCTGATTGGCCATTGCATAGAAGAAATCAACAGATATGTCTTTGATTGGCTACATTGCTCAACGCTGCAAAAATACTTTAGATAGTTTGCCAGATCTTTTAATTGCTTTTGCTTTAGTTTGAGGCTATTTAGCACCGTCTAGTATCCCCGTACAACCGGGCCTGCGCTGACATCAGAAATTCCATGACTGACTATATGGAGGGGGGGAAACTGCCCCCCCCCCCAAATGTCGCCCATGAAAGTACATATGAATAAATTGTACTTAAGTATACTTTTTTCACTAGGGAGGGCCTAGGCTATTATACTTTTATAATTCATAATTATTGATTATATATTTTTTTAATTTTAAGATAAAACTGCCTGTACTCTGATTTTGCTGTAAATGTATAATGTGAAGCAGTCGAATGTGAAGCAGTTGAACAGCAGAAGAGAACAGCAGTTTGTAAGTGTTTAGTCTTGTTTTCTCATTAGATTTCAGCTCAGTTGTCGTTGCTAGGAAACATTGTTTTGCATACTGTGTTTTACCTGGTAAACGCGTTCGCAAGTAGCGTTTGTTCTCGTGCTTATCGCGGGAGTTCCCAGTTTCGCTTTGCTAAGTAGGAAGGCGTGGTCTAAGCCAGAGAAAGTACTTATTTACCTGATTCAGTGACACTTGTTAGAAGAAGCAGTCGAACAGCAGAAGAGAACAGCAGTTTGTAAGTGTTTAGTCTTGTTTTCTCATTAGATTTCAGCTCAGTTGTCGTTGCTAGGAAACATTGTTTTGCATACTGTGTTTTACCTGGTAAACGCGTTCGCAAGTCGTGTTTGTTCTCGTGCTTATCGCGGGAGTTCCCAGTTTCGGTTTGCTAAGTAGGAAGGCGTGGTCTAAGCCAGAGAAAGTACTTATTTACCTGATTCAGTGACACTTGTTAGAAGAAGCAGTCGAACAGCAGAAGAGAACAGCAGTTTGTAAGTGTTTAGTCTTGTTTTCTCATTAGATTTCAGCTCAGTTGTCGTTGCTAGGAAACATTGTTTTGCATACTGTGTTTTACCTGGTAAATGCGTTCGCAAGTCGCTTTTGTTCTCGTGCTTATCGCGGGAGTTCCCAATTTCGGTTTGCTAAGTAGGAAGGCGTGGTCAGCTGACTTCAGGGACTAGTAATTAGGCAAGTATAAAACTGGTTTGTATACCGCGGCAGCCCTCGTGTGAAGACTGACAAGTGTAAAGACGATCGACTCTACCTTGCACGACTCCACCGAGCAAGGACACCGACAAGGCACTTGAGTATTGCTTTCTCCCCTTTCTTTACTTTTTGTCTAACTTGTTCTCATCTACTTGTTTAGTCAATTGTACTCACTATGTGCTTTCAAATCTGTACTATTATTACTAACACTCGGAGAGCACGCACTGTACGTTGGAGGCAGGCCAATCCTAATAATCTACGAACGGTCCTTCTGTCCTCTACTACTTTACTCTCTGTTCCAATTGGTCTTTGGAACTGCCAGTCTGCTGTAAACAAAGCAGATTTTATTCCTTCTATTGCTACTCATTCCGGTCTCAACCTCATGGCCCTAACTGAGACTTAGATCAAGCCTGAGGACACTGCCACTCCTGCAGCTCTCTCCACTAATTTCACTTTTTCCCACACCCCTCGCACGATTGGGAGGGGTGGAGGCACTGGTCTCCTTATTTCAAATTAATGGAAATTTGATCTTCTACCATCTCCTACAGGCAACAGTTCATTTGAATCTCATGCAATTACTATTACCCACCCTGCTAAAATCCACTTTGTAGTTGTGTATCGTCCACCAGGTCAACTGGGTAACTTCTTGGAGGAGTTGGATGTGTTACTGTCAAACTTTCCTGAAGATGGTACTCCTCTGGTACTGCTCGGCGACTTCAACATCCACCTAGAAAAACCCCAGGCTACTGACTTCAAAACTCTTCTCACTTCATTTGACCTCAAACGAGTGTCTACTACGGCTACTCACAAATCAGGTAACCAACTGGACCTCATCTACACACGCTACTGCTCCACTGACAACATATTAGTAACTCCACTGCACACCTCAGACCACTTCCTCATCACTTCTAACCTCACACTAACTCCTGACATAGCACACGCTCCTCCACAGGTCACCTTTCGACGTAACCTACGCTCGCTCTCTCCCTCTCGCCTATCCTCAATGGTTTCATCTGCACTACCTTCACCCTCTCAGTTTTCAGCACTCGACACAAACAGTGCTACTGACACTCTTTGCTTCACTCTAACATCTTGCTTAGACAACTTTTGCCCCCTTTCATCCAGACCAGCACGCGCTACCCCCTCTGCCCCCTGGTTGTCCGATGTTCTCCATGAACATTGTGCTAAACTAAGGGCTGCAGAGAGGAAATGGCACAAATCCAAAAACTCTACCGACCTTAGTGTGTATCAGTCACACCTCTCTTCCTTCTCTGCAAATGTCTCCACTGCTAAAATGACATACTACCACAACAAAATTAACAACTGTTCCGACTCTCGCGCACTCTTCAAAACGTTCTCTTCTCTGTCCTCCTCCCCCTCATCCTTCATCAACTCTTACAGCTGATGACTTTGCAACTTTCTTCACAAATAAAACAAAACCATCAGTGACCAATTCCTCACACCACAAACTAATACTAACTTCATAACGACAAATACACAATCTCTCACCTTCTTTTCTCCTCTCTCGGAGACAGAGGTTTCCAAACTCATCCTTTCCAATTATCCCACTACTTGTCCACTAGATCCTATCCCCACTCACCTCCTTCAAGCCATTTCTTCTTCGGTCATACCTGCGCTTACTCACATTATCAACACCTCGCTTCACACTGGTACATTTCCCACAGCATTTAAGCAGGCTCGGGTAAGCCCACTGCTTAAAAAACCTGCTCTAAATCCAGCACTTTTAGAAAACTACAGACCGGTATCCCTTCTTCCATTCATTGCAAAGTCACTTGAGCGAGTTGTGTTCAACCAACTCTCTCTGTTTCTTGCACAGAACAACATTCTGGACAACAACCAATCTGGCTTCAGAAGTGGCCACTCAACTGAGACTGCCCTACTCTCGGTTACAGAGGCCCTGAGACTGGCAAGAGCAGCTTCCAAATCCTCTGTACTCATCTTGCTGGATCTGTCTGCTGCCTTTGACACAGTTAACCACCAGATCCTCATGTCCATCCTCAGAAAGATGGGCATCTCAGGAACCGCCCTCCTGTGGTTCGAGTCTTACCTCTCAGATAGGTCCTTCAGGGTGTCTTGGAGGGGTGAGGTTTCAAAGTCACAACTTCTTGCTACTGGAGTTCCTCAAGGCTCAGTGCTTGGACCACTTCTCTTCTCCATCTACATGTCGTCATTAGGAGTGGTTATTCAGAAGCATGGCTTTTCCTACCACTGCTATGCTGATGACACTCAACTCTACTTCTCATTCCAATCAGATGATCCGACGATAACTGCTCGCATTGCAGCCTGTCTGAGTGACATTTCTAGCTGGATGATGGACCATCACCTTCAGCTCAATCTTGCTAAGACAGAACTGCTCGTGGTCTCAGCCAACCCATCACTTCACCACAACTTCTCTATACAGCTGGGTTCGTCAACCATAACTCCTTCCAGGACAGCCAGGAACCTTGGAGTTGTGATCAATGATCAGTTAAGCTTCACAGACCATATTGCTACAACGGCCCAGTCCTGCAGATTTGCCTTATACAACATTAGGAAGATTAGGCCCTTCCTGTCAGAGCAAGCCGCACAACTCCTTGTCCAAGCTCTTGTTCTCTCCAGACTGGACTATTGTAATGCTCTCTTGGCGGGCCTTCCCGCATGTACTATCAAGCCTCTGCAACTGATCCAGAATGCAGCAGCCAGAGTGGTCTTTAATGAGCCGAAAAAAGCTCACGTTACCCCTCTCTTCATCAGGTTACACTGGCTACCAATAGCCGCTCGCATCAAATTCAAGGTACTGATGTTTGCCTACAAGACCACAACTGGCACTGCACCAATATACCTAAACTTGCTAGTTCAAACTTATGTGCCCTCCAGAAGCTTGCGTTCTGCAAGTGAACGACGCCTTGTGGTGCCATCCCAAAGAGGTACCAAATCACTCTCACGGACCTTTTCCTGGACTGTGCCCAGCTGGTGGAATGACCTCCCGATCTCAATTCGAACAGCTGAGTCTTTAGCCATTTTCAAAAAACATCTAAAGACACATCTTTTTAGCCAGCACCTGACTAACTAATACTAACACTTACCTATTCTATTTAATAAAAAAAAAAAAAAAAAAATCCTAGCTACGTGTACTGTGCTAGACTAACTGAGACTTGTCATGGCACTTGTATACTGTTGCTCTCTCAATGGTCTGATTGCTTCTATTGTTCTCCTCATTTGTACGTTGCTTTGGATAAAAGCGTCTGCTAAATGATTAAATGTAAATGTAAATGTATAAAGCAAATTGCTTTGTCAGATGGGGGGCATTGTGGGGCAAAACGCCCCCTTCGTACAAATTAAATTTTTGTTATAAATCTAATATGAAAACCCTGGACATTTTTCGTACTTGGTTTACAATTTATGTAATTTTCACTAAAACTATGATAACTATTCTGGATACATTTAACTTTTGTTTCACAGAAAAAAATTAAGAAATTGCGCAATTCTTAAGGGGGTGCTTTCAGCCACTCTACGTAACTTAAGATCTGGGTTATTATATGGTAGGCTACATGGTAGTTATAATAAAAAAAATCTTACATATTAACGGATAATTCAATCTCAATTAATGCTCCTTATGATGGTTAAATGTGCTCTGATCATCTTTAATGAATAAACAATAGTTTAAAACAAGACATGGTTTGTAGTACTGATTATTGAGGTCCATATCTGTCCGTCTTCATGCCGCTTACTCTACAGGACGCGGGAGTGTTGGATGATGACTGATATACAGCAGCAGTATCGGAGTAAAGAGGTTTGGAGAACATTTTGGGAACCTTATAGGAACATAAATGTAAAAAAAGTACAATACGTATCCATGCGTTACGACAGAGAATAGCGTACGCAATTTGCGTCCATCGGATGCTCTCCAAAATGGCGCTATGCTGACACAGAGCGACAGAGAAGAGACGAATTGTTAAATAAATATTATTATTTTTATTTTCTTTACGTACAAAAATAACATGGTGAGACACACCAATTTTCAATATCATGTAGCAAAACAAGCTGTTTTGTACAGCTATAAAAATAGCTGGACATGGATGAGGCTGAAAGCCAGACTCATGCAGTTTACAAATGGCCGCACCCGCTCTTATAGGAAGAAAAAGGTGGATACCAGCCTGGTCTCATGTTTATACGTGGGTATTAATACGTAACATTTACAAACACAAAACTTACATTTTTGTACGTTTTTATTGATGCTAAAACGTACAATTTAGATGTATTTCAACGTTTAAAACATACAAATCGATAGGTATTTTTAGCTAAAAAACGTAAAAATATTTACGTGTCTTTTATATCATTAAGATATTCCTATCAATGCATTTTTATCAATAAGCGATTTCGATTTTTAGACCCTTTAACCTACCCCCAAACCTAAACCTACCCATTTTATAGCAAATATAAAAGGATATAAAAGCAATTGACCGAAATATGCAGGAAAATAATAATATTAGTAACAATATAGCATTAAAATGTTTTTTTTATAGTCGCTAATCCCACTCCTACCTCTAAACCTAAACATAGCTATTTCTATACAGTATAAGAAAAACATGAGAGACAGATAATTAATTGCAAAAATTTCAAAAGCACTACCAAAAGTAATCCAAATGACGATGGCGGAATACAGCAGGTTTGTGTGAGGTGCAGAGCAGAATTTATGTTGTTAATCGCTGAAAATATTATCCAGATTATTTTCCTGATCTTCTCGCTCTCAGTGAACTCGTGAAGGTGTGTGTCACAGGTTAACCTGTTGACTCTATAAACTTGGACTTACAAACGCACCCATTTCACTTGTACTGGACATTGCCGGCAAATTAACATGTGTACACACCAGGAAGGTGTTATGGAGTTTTTGTTTTGTTTAGTCTAAGCTTGTTACTGCTGTGTTTTGTTCTAGTTTTCAACTCTTTATAGTTTTCCTTAAATCACAATTTTTCTAAAAAAGAACAAAGTGTCAGGACACACAATACCTGTGATAATTCAATTTATTTTTCCATAAATTTTCCACAAACCTTGTTGCAGTTAAACTTCCAGGTTCACACTCTGTACAATCAAACCCTTAATCTAGGTCCAACTGGTTTTTAAAACAACCGCCACATCACTTCCTGTGGAAGCTGCCATTTTGTTGTGATGTCAGAGGGGGGAGAAATTAAGAACAGTTAGTTTTCCATTTAATTTGTTGTTAAACTCTCTTCTGTTAATGGTTGTTGTTTTACTTGTTTGGAGGGTTTAAGTCTGAATGTGCTGGATGTTTACATTATTTAATTGGTTTGTTACAAACAAATTTGTTTGTTTTCTCCCCAGTTGGTATGCCCTGTAGGAGGGGCATTAGCCTATAAATAGGTTTGCTAGCTGAAAGGAAGTCTGTTGGGTTTTTTTGCGTTTTGTCTTTGGTTCTAATTGTGGACTGAGCAGTGTTACATACTTGGGCCATTTTGGTGTAGCCAAATTAAGCACATTGTTGCTGTTTTGTTTCTTTTTGTAGAGTTTTTATTTATTTTTGTTTTCTCATGCACTGTGAATATTTTTTCACCTTCCAATAAACCACCAATTTTTGATTATTGCACCAACGTTTTGTACAGGACGCCATTTGCTTTACCACTCCAACTGGTTGGCCTCCCCACAGTGTGCATGTACTCGCATCATTCAAACACACACCTCACCAAAAACACGGCATGTCGCAATCTATGACGAATGCAGGCGAGAGCCAATGAGCTTTTTTATAGTTCTATTGTCAGTCACAGCATGTCGGAGAAAACGCTTTTTGTGGCCCATGGCAAACAGTAAACATAACATTTGAAATTGTTTAACCTTGTCATGTAATTTATTTTAAGGTTTAAAGTGAAGTCTTGTTTAACATTATGTAGGCCTATTATTGGAAACGATTTGGCTGCAGAAATCACACAACAAAACGAAATGTTATCATTTCATATTAAGTAAACAATTTAATGATGCAATTGAAAACAAGGTGATTGGTATGACAACTAAAAACAACTATAGATGTCATCGATACGTCAGTTTTGTACGTTTAAATGCTGAAAATACGTAAGTATTTGTAAGTTTAGATGCTGAAAATACGTCAGTATTGTACGTTTTAGTGCCTGTAAAAACGTAAGTAAATGTACGTTTTATAGAACCACATTTTACGTAAATATACGAATTATCATGAGATCACGTTGGATTGATTCAGGGTCTGTGCAAGGATGGATTCGCCACTCAAGAAGATTCTTCCCTCACTGTCTTGCGAGAGAGGATGCGGATGAAGTGCTATGGCCAGATGCAGCAAAGAGATTATGTTGAGTTTTTTTTTTGTTTTGTTTTGTTTATTTTTTATGCTTTCTTTTTCTCTCCACAAATCTTTTTGTTGTTTATGTTCTATATTGCATTTAGAATATGTTATGATATGTTCATATGTTATGAACCTTTGGAAATGTGTGGATGTATTGACTGATTTTACAATGTGGAGAGAAATAAATATTTTCATCAATGTACAGTGCTGGTCTTGTGTGTTGTGTTTGGTCAATCATGTACTGTACTCTAACAATATTTCTGAAAAAAATCAAACCCAGACTAGTATATCATTAGAAAAATTTAGAAATGTTACATGTGTTTAAGTTTGAGCACCACAGTGTGTAAGTGGTTCAAACAGAATCAGGTTGTATGAACCATGTGTGTGCCATACTGTGCCAAAATTGGGTTTTGTTAAATTATTGTAACGTTTTGAATGAAGTGCTTAATTTTGCAAAAGATCTGAGGCAGGGGCGTAGCCACGGGTGTGCCAGGGTGTGCCGGTGCCACCCACAGTGGCAGCTGGCACACCTAAAAACAGATGCAGAATTATTATTTTTTTAATCGTAATAAACATGGGCAGTGCAAAGGAGGGGCTAGCAGATGCTTCAGCACCCCCAATAAAGACCAAAGCACCACCATCGCACCCATAAGAAATGAAATAAATTAAAAACATTTGACTTATTATTACGCATGCATAACTCGTGCATTGCAATATAACGTGACGTGATTAGCAGGCGCACTTTTCGAATTGTCAGCATTTTATTTAAAAAATGGATCGGTTCCTTGTGCCAAGAAGGCCTGTCCCCGACTAAAGATTTCACTAGTCACACGTAAATTGATTAATATAATAACTTAGGCTACTAACCATCCTTTAATATATAGGCGTATAGCCTATTCCGCGACCAAGCGCACGTCTAAAGCTTGCAACGGCAAAAGTAGGCTAATGATTATGAATGTTGGGGGAAAGGCAAAAGAAAACATTTTAATTATTCGTTAATAAACTAGTGATTTCTTCTCAGTCAGTGTCGGCTGAAAAGATAAAGTTGCAGAATGCGACGCTGACTTTAATAAAGAAATGCACCTTTTCATTCCGACTACATAATTAAAGATTTTTTTTTTTTTTTTTTTTTGGTTCGTTTAATAAAGTAGCCGGTTCATTGCTGTGATGCGCTCCATTTCACACACACACACTCAGACGTGAAAGGTTTAATACTAAATATACAGCACGCATGCTAACACACACACACACACACACACTTTGTTGCAGATATAAAATAGTGATTTTCAAAGACATCCAAAACGGAGAATAGGTTAACAGACACATATAGCCTACACAAAAATGAAATGGTTAAACTAACATATTAATACCCAATAAGCATGCTTATTTATTTTATTTTTTTTGCGCATTAATCTGACAATAAATGTGGCACACCCAGTTTTTCTGATGCACACCCAGAGTCTCCTTTCTGGCTACTCTCCTGATCTGAGGTGTTCTGATACTTGTGTGTCTGGATGTGTGAATTGTATGTTGTGTTTTGACAAAAATAGCCTTGTTTTTAAAATCGTGCTTAAGCAATCGTACAAAAACTGTAATACAGTTTTAAACTCAATATGCTATAGCATACTGTTTTGTAATGTACTACTACAGTACTGAAATATAAATATCTGCCAACTTCTATTTACACACCTGTTGCTAAAGAAAATGCTGCTATTTTAGTGTAAACAGAATTTATCATTATTTACACTTAGCATAACTTTTTCCAATTAGTGTAACTGCCAAAAATATCATTGTTCAGTTAAAGACAGCTCAGTGTTGATTCAGTTCTGTCCAATATTTAAAGTTCATCAATTATTAAATGAGTTCAATTGGGCAATATAGCTTTCCCTGCAAACAAGCCTGCACTGGCCCTTTAAGGGCCCACTTAGGGCTGCTGAGAATTTGCTCATTGGCAAAACGTTGGCCCCTTAGCACTGGCCCTGCATGGGCAGCCCTCACTTAGCCTCCAGGAAGCCTAAGCGCTATTTTACTGAAAATAATCAAGTTTGAAGTCACCATTATGGAGGTAAGCACTTGCTTTAGTTGGGCTCTTGACCCTTGACTTATTTACTTTAATGTTTCTCTGGCTGCTGTAACTGTGTGTTTCTGAAGCACATTTGTTATAGCAAAAGTTGTAAGAGACTCTCTGATCAGATGGTGATGGTTACTTATTGATAATGCAGTCATCACGTAGTGGCCTGATTCACTGATCTCATCCAGAGTTTGATCTCTGAGAATTTTTTTTAGGATTAATAATTTCACTTTATAGTAGCCTTAGAATACCACTGCATGAAATTTTGTCCTGCTTTAATATTTTGATTGTTTTCAAGTCATTATGCAGATATTATTTGGTCAGGATCATGTAGACTCGCACAGATATCAAGATTCAGCATATGAACCACAACAATGGTGACAATCAACATACAGGTGCATCTCAATAAATTAGAATGTCGTGGAAAAGTTAATTTATTTCAGTAATTCAACTCAAATTGTGAAACTCGTGTATTAAATAAATTCAATGCACACAGACTGAAGTAGTTTAAGTCTTTGGTTCTTTTAATTGTGATGATTTAGGCTCACATTTAACAAAAACCCACCAATTCACTATCTCAACAAATTAGAATACTTCATAAGACCAATAAAAAAACAAAAACATTTTTAGTGAATTGTTGGCCTTCTGGAAAGTATGTTCATTTACTGTATATGTACTCAATACTTGGTAGGGGCTCCTTTTGCTTTAATTACTGCCTCAATTCGGCGTGGCATGGAGGTGATCAGTTTGTGGCACTGCTGAGGTGGTATGGAAGCCCAGGTTTCTTTGACAGTGGCCTTCAGCTCATCTGCATTTTTTGGTCTCTTGTTACTCATTTTCCTCTTGACAATACCCCATAGATTCTCTATGGGGTTCAGGTCTGGTGAGTTTGCTGGCCAGTCAAGCACAGTAACACCATGGTCATTTAACCAACTTTTGGTGCATTTGACAGTGTGGGCAGATGCCAAGTCCTGCTGGAAAATGAAATCAGCATCTTTAAAAAGCTGGTCAGCAGAAGGAAGCATGAAGTGCTCCACAATTTCTTGGTAAATGGGTGCAGTGACGTTGGTTTTCAAAAAACACAATGGACCAACACCAGCAGATGACATTGCACCCCAAATCATCAGACTGTGGAAACTTAACACTGGACTTCATTCAACATGGGCTATGAGCTTCTCTGCCCTTCCTCCAAACTCTAGGACCTTGGTTTCCAAATGAAATACAAGACTTGCTCTCATCTGAAAAGAGGACTTTGGACCACTGGGCAACAGTCCAGTTCTTCTTCTCCTTAGCCCAGGTAAGACGCCTCTGACGTTGTCTGTGGTTCAGGAGTGGCTTAACAAGAGGAATATGACAACTGTAGCCAAATTCCTTGACACGTCTGTGTGTGGTGGCTCTTGATGCCTTGACCCCAGCCTCAGTCCATTCCTTGTGAAGTTCATCCAAATTCTTGAATCGATTTTGCTTGACAATCCTCATAAGGCTGCGGTTCTCTCGGTTGGTTGTGCATCTTTTTCTTCCACACAACTTTCTGTTAACATGCTTGGATACAGCACTCTGTGAACAGCCAGCTTCTTTGGCAATGAATGTTTGTGGCTTACCCTCCTTGTGAAGGGTGTCAATGATTGTCTTCTGGACAACTGTCAGATCAGCAGTCTTCCCCATGATTGTGTAGCCTAGTGAACCAAACTGAGAGACCATTTTGAAGGCTCAGGAAACCTTTGCAGGTGTTTTGAGTTGATTAGCTGATTGGCATGTCACCATATTCTAATTTGTTGAGATAGTGAATTGGTGGGTTTTTGTTAAATGTGAGCCTAAATCATCACAATTAAAAGAACCAAAGACTTAAACTACTTCAGTCTGTGTGCATTGAATTTATTTAATACACAAGTTTCACAATTTGAGTTGAATTACTGAAATAAATGGACTTTTCCACGACATTCTAATTTATTGAGATGCACCTGTATATATCTGACCAATGAGAAACAGTGATGTCACAAATCCCTATCCATAACACACTAGCACAGTGGTCTCAAACTCAATTCCTGGAGGGCCACAGCTCTGCAGAGTTTAGCTCCAACCATCCCTAAATCAAACCATTTTTATTGTCACATCATCACAGCACATGTGCCTTGATGAGTGAAATTCTTGAGAGCGTGCTCCAGACAGTGCAGAAACAATTAACATATAGACAGTACCATTACATACTTACAGACTTATACAATGTGCAATATACACATACATATATTCAGTACACACAGTGTACTGTTAGACATACTTACAGTTATCAATACACATTATACACCGTATGTACAGATTCTACATTATGTACACATATATACATACACAGTAATATGCAAAGGTGCAGTAGATTGTACATAAGCTGGATACGCAAACGTCATGTATGTGCATCGGATGGTATCCAGTGATAGCAGATAGATTGTTGTATTAGTGCAGTGTGTACGTGTAGTCCAGTTTGAATTGTGGAGTTAAAGTGCAGTGCGTGGCATATCGTAAAGTGGGAGTGTGCTGTAAGGTGTATTAGTTCTGGCTGTTCATTAGCCTGATAGTTACAATTATATCCTCACAATTATATTCCTTCTTAGAGAAAAATTATATCTGTGAGGATTTCCAGTCAGGATTTAGACCGTATCATAGTACTGAGACTGCTCTCATTAGAGTTACAAATGACCTGCTCTTATCATCTGATCGTGGTTGTATTTCTCTATTAGTTCTACTGGATCTTAGCGCTGCGTTCGACACTATCGATCACAACATTCTTTTGAATAGACTAGAAACTTTGTTGGCATTAGTGGAAGTGCATTAGCATGGTTCAAATCGTACTTATCTGACCGCCATCAATTCGTAGCAGTGAATGAAGAGGTATCATATCGATCACAAGTGCAGTATGGAGTTCCTTAAGGCTCAGTACTAGGGCCGTTACTTTTCACACTTTATATGTTACCCTTGGGAAATATCATTAGGAAACACGGGGTTAGCTTTCACTGTTATGCTGATGATACTCAGCTCTATATTTCTTCACGGCCTGGTGAAACACACCAAATTGAGAAACTTATGGAATGCATAGTCGATATAAAAAACTGGATGACAGGAGGGATCACGTGACCCTTCGACGGCGATGCAGGCTTAGTCTTTTGCTCCGCTCACTTTGCCACATTTTACGATCCTGTCAGTAAAACTTGAACCACTCTGCATTGGACCCATCATGAGTGCTAAGGCAGACAAAGGGGATCGGAAAAGAGAGATTGTGCAATCAACCAATGAAGAAAAAATTCAGAGATTCAGCCATCTCCAGTGAAGATCTTGACGATGCTATTGCTAACGGCATTGAACTAGCATTTAAAGAACACCAAAGCACTTTGAATTCGGTTGTGAATTCGGCAGTAAGAGATGCGATGGACTCTATGCTGATTCCAGCATTGCGCGAAATGCGTGAGGACATACAAGCTACCAACGAGTCTGTTAAAGAGCTAAGAGGGGAGTTTGAGGCCATAGTTACCACGGCGAAGCAGACACGTGACCGCGTTGATTCTGTTCAGGCAGACGCACGTGAAGATAGGAGAACAGTAATGGACTTAAGAAATCAGCTGGAGCGACTCACAGAGAAGATGACAGATATGGAGGACAGGTGCAGACGGAACAACGTCAGACTGGTGGGGCTCCCAGAGGCGGCTGAAGGATCCGATGCGGCTGGTTTCCTCAGAGTTAATCTTTCCAAGTGGATTCCTTCGTTGAAAGGCCGTGACATTGAGATTGATCGGGCACATCGCGTGTATGACGGAGGGAGGGGCTCCGATCGGCCGCGTACTCTCATCTTCCGTGTGCTGAGATGGCATGACGGATCAGATATCCTAAAGGGTGCTCGGCAGGCTTATCCCGTGAAATGCGCACAGAGTCACACTGCTATTTTTTCCCGACTTTAGTCCGGCTACAGCGATCAGGAGAAAGGCATTTGGTCTGGTTTTGAAGAAGATGACAGAGCTTGGTCTCCAGCCCTTCCTCATCTATCCGGCGGTAATCAAACTACGACACAAAGGGGAACAGATGAGTTTCGACTCCCCACAGAAAGCGGAGGATTTTATCAGCTCCCTGTCTCAGCAGAAGACGTATGCCGCGGCTCTACGGGAAGGCAACGGGAAAACAGCGGCCACTATCTCTCCGGCCCGACGGGAGAGGCTTGATGGCCGGGAAGGAGGCGGTTCTAGCTGCCCAGGAAGGGATGATGACAGGATGGACATGAAAGCCTGAACCTGTCTTTTTCTTTTTCTTTTATCCTTTCTCCTGCTGGGATATTGTCCCTATCTATCCGGTACAACAATCTCTTTGCTGGTAAGATTGACACTAATTTTATTTATTTTTTATTTTCTTCTTTTTTGGATGGGACTAATCCCAGGTTTAATTAAAAAAAATATTTATTTTTTTTGCTGTGTGAGCCTTTCGGGAGACGTGTCTTGCGTTGGAGTGGATCAGTCACAGACCATCACTATTTTTTGTTGCTCAGTCAGACCTATGTTCTTGGTAATGTGCGGTCTGAGTTGTTCCTTGTTTATGGTTGTCGGTTGTTCATGTTTTTTTTGTGTTTTTATTTTTTACAACAGACATTTATACTTTTATTTATTTTACCTTATTTCTAAAGGGATTTTTCATCTAGGAGGTTTGGTATTTAAAATGCACATCAACGTTTACATGTTATTTACAGAATGGAAGTGCTTCTGCTTTTTTTCATTTATTGAATACAATTTTGGGATTATGAATATTCAATGCATACTCTAAATATTTTATCACTGAATGTGAATGGTTTAAATTCTGCTGTTAAACGAACCCGTGTGTTAGAATATTTACACCGTAAATCTATCTCCTGTGCCCTAATTCAAGAGACACATTTAAAACAATCTGACGTGGTACGTTTCCAGAATAAATATTACAAATTAGCTAATTATGTATTTAGCTATATATAAATTATTTTATTTTTTTTCCTGTGCTCTTAATAAAACTAAGGGGGTGCTTATCCTTGTTAACCGGAAGTTAAATTTAACGATTGAACACCTTGGTAGTGATGAGAAGGGTAGATTTGTTTTTATCCGATGCAAAATATATAATAATAGGTTAGCATTGGTCACTATTTATGGTCCGAATTAGACAGACAGTGCATTCCTTACACAGATTTCCAAAACTCTACTTGAGGAGATTGATTGCCCTCTAGTGGTGGGTGGTGATTTTAATGCTGTCATAAATCACTTCCCAATAATCCCCATCCACTTGATTGGCTCTATCTCTCTCTCCTCTCCACCTGTAGCTGGTGTGTGGTGAGAGCACTGGCGCCGTTGTCCTGTGGCTGCCGTCGCATCATCCAAGTGGATGCTGCACACTGGTGGTGGTTGAGGAGAGACCCCCCCACATGATTGTAAAGCGCTTTGGGTGTACAACAATACACAATAAAGCGCTATATAAATGCCTCATTCATTCATTCATTCATTCATTCATAAATCCTGCTTTAGATAAATCTCAATCTGATACAACAGCCAATCCATCCTCTAAATTACTGAATAAATTTATCACTGAGCTTAATTTAATCGATCTTTGGAGAATTCAGAATACTAAACCTAAGGACTTCACTTTTTTTCTAATAGACACAAGACTTTCTCTAGGATAGACTACATATTTCTCAGCCCATCTTTAATTTCGTCTAATTCCTCCATCTCTATATTACCAATTTTATTATCTGATCATTCTGCTGTGTTGTGCAGTGTTCCTCTTTGGAATGGCGCTTTAACATGTCATTATTAAGTAATCAGACTTTCATTACTTCTCTAAAAGAATATATTAAGGAATTTCTTGAAATTAATATGCCCTCTGATGTGGATCCTCAAATACTGTGGGAAACGACTAAGTGTGCTATACGAGGTTTCTGTATATCTTTCTCTTCTACTCTCGCCAAAACGAAAACTCACCAGTTTACACAATTAGAAAATAAAATCCAATCATTACAAAATCTACAAAAACAACATTTTACTGAGCAACAGGCTACACAGCTGTCCTCTTTAAAAGAAGAATATGATTTACTTTCACACTCAAAGGTGGAATTTATTTTACATAGGACTAGGCAAAAATATTATTTCGAATCAGAGAGACCTAGTCATTTATTGGCCCTTAGGTTGAAAGAATGCGAGTCTAAGGCATATATTAGCGCAATAAAATCATTGGATGATCAGGTCACCACGAACCCTGTAGCAATTAATTACATATTTAAAGGTTTTTACACAAATCTGTATAAAGCTGAAACAGATTTTGATGAACCAATTTGTAAGCAGTATTTAGATAAATTGGAACTGCCTCGGATCTCACAGATGGATAAAGAATCTTTGGAGGCCACATTAAGTTTGGAGGACCTTCACGTCTCTCTAAAAAGCCATCAAAAGGGCAAATCGCCGGGTCTAGATGGTCTCCCCCCTGAATTATATTTAGAAATTTGGGATTTGGTAGGGATACTTATGCTTAACTCATTTAATTTTGCAATTGAACATGGGGTATTTCATAGAGATCAAAAAACATCACTGATTTCATTACTTCTTAAAAAAGGGAAAGATCCATTAGATTGTTCCAGCTACAGACCGATTTCGCTTATCCCATGTGATGTAAAAATCTATGCTAAAGTTTTTGCTTCTCGTATGGAGAAGGTAATTCACAGTCTGATCAAGGAGGACCAAACTGGTTTCATCAAGGGGCGCAATGCATCTGACAATATGCGTCGACTCCTTCATATTCTTGACTTTGCGGATTCCCACCCAACTCCTTGTGCGATCTTTTCACTTGATGCAGAAAAAGCCTTTGACAGGCTAGAGTGGAATTATATGTGGGCAGTTCTGCAATGTTTCGGCTTCGGTGAACACTTCGTTTCTATGATTAAGACATTATACCACTCACGTGCAGCATCAGTCATAACTGGTAATATTATTTCCCCCTCATTCCCTTTACAGCGCGGAACGAGGCAGGGGTGTCCACTTTCCCCCTTATTGTTTGTCTATCTCTTGAACTCTTAGCACAAGCCATCAGGAAATCTGAAGTATCAATTAAGATTCATGACCATAATCATAGTATTTCATTATACGCTGATGATATTATTCTATATTTAGACCACTTTGATGTTTCAGTCTCTAGTGTAATTAAGGAATTTGATAATTTTAGTAGCCTATCAGGATATAAAATAAATTGGAGCAAATCTGCTTTAATGCCAATTAACAATGTCAAGGTTAATTTTTCTATTCCCTCATTTATCCCTATTAAGGAATCTTTCATCTATTTGGGCATTACCATATATAAAAACATTCATAAAATTGCCAGAGACAATTTTAATAACATTTTAGTTAAGGTCAAAAATGACATTCAAAGATGGAAGAATCTTAAAGTCTCTCTCCAAGGAAGAATCTCCACTGTTAAGATTAATTTGTTACCTCGATTTAATTTTTTTTTCTCTATGCTACCACTTTCTCCCCCTCCAGGTTACTTTAAGGAGATCAACTCCATAATTTATAAGTTTATCTGGAATGATAAATGTCCCAGAATTAAACTTACCACATTACAACATCCTAATAGCGCAGGAGGACTGGCTGTACCAAATTTTGAATTATATTATTGGTCGTTCCAGCTTAAGGCTCTTCATAATTGGGTTGATCCTCAATCTACAGTTTCATGGAGGGTGATTAAAGCTGACAAGGTTAAACCAAATAGACTTCAAGATATTCTATTTACTGGCACAGGAAAAAAAGGGGATAATTATAAATTTGGTCCGGTTGTGGCTAACTCTATTAAAATCTGGAAAACGGTTGAACGTCGGATAGGTGGACCCTTCAAATTCTGTAACAGTACACCTTTATGGCACAATTTTAATTTTGTATGTGGAAATCATCCATTTGTCCAACCCTCTTGGTCTTATTTAGGTGTAAACACGTGCGGTGATATATATGATAACCAGGGCCTCTGTTCATTTCAGACATTAAGAACCAAATTTTGTCTACCAGCATCTGCATATTTTGTTTTTCTTCAATTACGTTCTGCTCTCAAAGTGTATGGCGTTCCTTGGTCTTCTTCCATTTCCTCTCATCCTATGCGGGACTGGATTGCACCATCTGCTGGTCGGCCATCTGTTTCCTTAATATATAATAAAACTATTGATTTTATTACAAAACCTCTTTCTATTAAAACTATTTGGAATAGGGAATTATCTGACCTTAATTTATCTGTCGACTGGGAGAGAGTGTGGTCTAATCTCAGCTTAACATCTAAAAATCTGGCTCATCGTCTTATTCACTTCAAAGTCATTCATAGAGCATACATAACTCCTTACAAAAGATTTAAAAGGAAACTACAGTCAAATTTGAACTGCCATATATGTAACACTACATCATCGGGCACTTTTCTGCATATGTTTTGGGAATGTCCTGTCGCCATCAGTCTATGGACACATGTAAACCTGGTTTTGTCATCATTACTGCGAATTGATTGGTCTGTTAACCCAAGTTTGTGTCTTCTTCATGATGATTCTGGTCTCTGTATTAGTTCAATGCAAAAGAGAATGTTGTTTGCTGGTTTTACAGCTGTGAAGACAATAATCCAGAACTGGTTTACACCACACGTGTAGAAAAACATATTGGATCCGCAGCCTCCTGCAAATTGTCTCATGTGAATGTACAACGGCGCGAGTTGGTGGGGCCAGGCCTTCGACCATTGATGCTTGGCAGTGTTTTTTGTTGAATATACGTGATTATATAAAGGAGTAACTTTTGTGTTCTTGTTGTCCTTCCCTCTACCCCTCCCTTTTGATTGGACCTTGAGATGTGTCTGTTGTTTTGTTTTGTTGTTTTCTGGATATTATGTTGTGTTGTGTGTGAAAAAAAAAAAAAAAAAATTGTTGATAACAAAAAAAACTGGATGACGAGTAATTTCTTACTGCTAAATTCTGAAAAAACAGAGGTGTTAATTATCGGACCTAAACCCCCCACAAGTAATAACCTAGAACACTGTCTAACACTTGATGGCTGCTCTGTAAATTCTTCGTCATCAGTCAGGAACCTAGGTGTGCCATTTAATAGTAATCTCTCCTTTGACAGCCACGTTTCTAGCATTTGTAAAACTGCATTTTTTCATCTTAAAAATATATCTAAAGTGAGACCTATGCTCTCAATGTCAAATGCAGAAATATTAATTCATGCGTTTATGACCTCAAGGTTAGATTATTGTAATGCTTTATTGGGTGGTTGTTCTGCACGCTTAATAAACAAATTACAGATGGTTCAAAATGCAGCAGCTAGAGTTCTTACTAGAACCAGGAAGTATGAGCACATTAGCCCGGTTCTGTCAGCACTGCATTGGCTCCCTACTAAACATCGTATAGATTTTAAAATCTTGTTAATTACTTATAAAGCCCTGAATGGTTTAGCTCCTCAGTACTTGAGCGAGCTCTTATCGCATTATAGTCCTTCACGTCCGCTGCGTTCTCAAAACTCTGGCCATTTGATAATACCTAGAATATCAAAATCAACTGCGGGTGGCAGATCTTTTTCCTATTTAGCGCCCAAACTCTGGAACAATCTACCTAACACTGTTCGGGAGGCAGACACACTCTGTCAGTTTAAATCTAGATTAAAGACCCATCTCTTTAACCTGGCGTACACATAACACACTAATACACTTCTATTATTCAAATCCGTTAAAGGATTGTTAGGCTGCATTAATTAGATCAACCGGAACCAGGAACACTTCCCATAACACATGATGTACTTGTTACATCGTAAAAAGATTGACATCTACGCTAATATTAGTCTGTTTCTTTCTTATTCCGAGGTCACTGCATTCACCAGATCAGATGGTGGATCAGCACCTAGAGACGACCTCTACAGCCCTGAACGTCAGCGGAGACCAGGACACCTAGATGAGCCCCAGAGACAGACCCCCAGTGAGGACCCCGTCACCTAGACAGCCATCAGGAAAAGACCTCGGCGACCAGTTGAGCCCTCCAATCTGACTTTGCAGCAGTTGGAATTGAACTGCTGTGTCATCTGGCCAGAGGAGAAATGGCCCCCCGACTGAGCCTGGTTTCTCCCAAGGTTTTTTTCTCCGTTCTGTCACCAATGGAGTTTTGGTTCCTTGCCGCTGTCGCCTCTGGCTTGCTTAGTTGGGGACACTTCATTTCCAGCAATATCGTCGACTTGATTGAACAGAAACTTTTTGAATTGACCTGAGCTGGACGATGCCATCACTGAATTCAATAATGAAATACCTTTAACTGAAAATTGAGTGTTTAATCTTGTCATTTTACATTATTGACACTATTTTCCCATTTTGATATTGTGCAGTTGCTTTGTCACAATTTGTATTGTTAAAAGCGCTATATAAATAAAGGTGACTTGACTTGACTTAAAGACTCAGCTGTTCGAATTGAGATCGGGAGGTCATTCCACCAGCTGGGCACAGTCCAGGAAAAGGACCGTGAGAGTGATTTGGTACCTCTTTGGGATGGCACCACAAGACGTCGTTCACTTACAGAACGCAAGCTTCTGGAGGGTGTATAAGTTTGAACTAGCAAGTTTAGGTATATTGGTGCAGTGCCAGTTGTGGTCTTGTAGGCAAACATCAGTACCTTGAATTTGATGCGAGCGGCTATTGGTAGCCAGTGTAACCTGATGAAGAGAGGGGTAACGTGAGCTTTTTTCGGCTCATTAAAGACCACTCTGGCTGCTGCATTCTGGATCAGTTGCAGAGGCTTGATAGTACATGCGGGAAGGCCCACCAAGAGAGCATTAAAATAGTCCAGTCTGGAGAGAACAAGAGCTTGGACAAGGAGTTGTGCGGCTTGCTCTGACAGGAAGGGCCTAATCTTCCTAATGTTGTATAAGGCAAATCTGCAGGACTGGGCCGTTGTAGCAATATGGTCTGTGAAGCTTAACTGATCATCGATCACAACTCCAAGGTTCCTGACTGTCCTGGAAGGAGTTATGGTTGACGAACCCAGCTGTATAGAGAAGTTGTGGTGAAGTGATGGGTTGGCGGAGAACACGAGCAGTTCTGTCTTAGCAAGATTGAGCTGAAGGTGATGGTCCATCATCCAGCTAGAAATGTCACTCAGACAGGCTGCAATGCGAGCAGTTACTGTCGGATCATCTGGTTGGAATGAGAAGTAGAGTTGAGTGTCATCAGCATAGCAGTGGTAGGAAAAGCCATGCTTCTGAATAACCGATCCTAATGACGACATGCAGATGGAGAAGAGAAGTGGTCCAAGCACTGAGCCTTGAGGAACTCCAGTAGCAAGAAGTTGTGACTTTGAAACCTCACCCCTCCAAGACACCCTGAAGGACCTATCTGAGAGGTAAGACTCGAACCACAGGAGGGCGGTTCCTGAGATGCCCATCTTTCTGAGGATGGACATGAGGATCTGGTGGTTAACTGTGTCAAAGGCAGCAGACAGATCCAACAAGATGAGTACAGAGGATTTGGAAGCTGCTCTTGCCAGTCTCAGGGCCTCTGTAACCGAGAGTAGGGCAGTCTCAGTTGAGTGGCCACTTCTGAAGCCAGATTGGTTGTTGTCCAGAATGTTGTTCTGTGCAAGAAACAGAGAGAGTTGGTTGAACACAACTCGCTCAAGTGACTTTGCAATGAATGGAAGAAGGGATACCGGTCTGTAGTTTTCTAAAAGTGCTGGATTTAGAGCAGGTTTTTTAAGCAGTGGGCTTACCCGAGCCTGCTTAAATGCTGTGGGAAATGTACCAGTGTGAAGCGAGGTGTTGATAATGTGAGTAAGCGCAGGTATGACCGAAGAAGAAATGGCTTGAAAGAGGTGAGTGGGGATAGGATCTAGCGGACAAGTAGTGGGATGATTGGAAAGGATGAGTTTGGAAACCTCCGTCTCCGAGAGAGGAGAAAAGGAGGTGAGAGATTGTGTATTTGTCGTTATGAAGTTATTATTAGTTTGTGGTGTGAGGAATTGGTCACTGATGGTTTTTGTTTTATTTGTGAAGAAAGTTGCAAAGTCATCAGCTGTAAGAGTTGATGAAGGAGGAGGGGGAGGAGGACAGAGAAGAGAAGCCCCTCAACTAAAGTGGTGACTTGGTCCTTTTAAATACTGATAAACAGTGTGTTATTAATGATGGCATAATTGTGAAATGACTTGAATATGTACATGAAATTTCAAGCTTTTGCACACAATGCACTGTGGACACAAAGGGATTTTGATCATAACTTTCTGCTTTATTCTTAAATAGTATAACCCAGTTAAATCAACAGCAATGCCTAGGAAGAACTGAGAAGGAATGCAGTTCATATACCATGAACTTTTAAGT
Source organism: Schizothorax lantsangensis (assembly GCA_027422415.1). Lineage (NCBI taxonomy): Eukaryota > Metazoa > Chordata > Actinopteri > Cypriniformes > Cyprinidae > Schizothorax > Schizothorax lantsangensis. The sequence continues at coordinate 9,386 of JAPDDO010000105.1, read as the reverse complement.
GCCTGTATATCTGAAAACTCTTTACAAAACCATAAAGCTGGTTTACAAGACCATAAAGGATTTACAAAAAAATAAAAAAAATAAATAAAAAAAGGTTGAAACAAGGTTTCACAAACAGCTTGGTCTTTTTTTTTAAGGTAAGGAGACACATTTTAGTGTAACAAGCTACTGATGTGGACTCATTAAATATTTAATGTTGAACAAAAATAAACTGATCAAATAAATGGCACAAACTTGTCCTTTGTAGGGTATAGAGAGCAGAAAATGGAATTATATGATAGTTGCAGGGGTTTTTGTGAGCAGGAGCCTACAGCTTCATCTATCTTAAATAAAAAATAAAAAAATGTATGGTTTTGTAGTTTTTAGTTATACAGGCACTTAAAATTCATGGTATATGAAGTCACCACTTTAGTTGAGGGGCCACACACATGATGAAGTCATGAGAAGGTAGGGGTGGGAATCTTCAGGTACTTCACGATCCGATCCGATCCGATCCCGATTCTGGGAGTCACAATCCGATTCCAAAACGATTCTTGATCTACATTTTTTCCCCCAATTAATTCTTCTCCTGTGCAAATACATCTTTACATCTTAACCAAAATTGCAGTTGCAATGCTTTTTGTTTATAGTTGGAATCTCTGTATGTCAGTACTGCCATCTTAAAAGTAGGGGTGTGAATCTTCACTGGTTTCACAATTCAATTCAATTACAATTATCATTATCAACTTAACGTCATGATGCGTCACATTCTCAGTTTTCAATATTACTGCACATGGCTACATTTACATATACATTTTAAATCAAATTTATTTTGTGGACGAAAGTCCATTCCAATCACCGCTCAGAGAATAATATTCCACTGATGTGGTCGCTGAAGTGGAAAGAAAGTCCAAAACGTCGCAGAGAAATGGGCCAGAAAAACCACAAGAACAAACGCTTCTGAAGAGAGGAAAATCTGAGGGATAAGATGGCGTGAGCGCGGGTCTATGTCAATCACGTATGACGTAGGGGCGGTGTCTCGCGCCATCAGCCAATGAATTGGCGTGATTCTATACAGGCTTCAGACAATCGTCACACCCATTGGGTCAGTGAACCTATGAAAGAGAACTAATGCCATGCTTCCTCATATCTAATATCCAAAGGTAGGATGTACAGGGTGAAAAGCAATGGGCCTAGTACTGAGCCTTGCAGTATTGAACCATATACACCCGAGTCTCTGGCCTGCTAGAGAGGAGGCAGCAATATAGACTAAATTATGTGTCTCTGGTCTGTTCAGAGGAGGCAACAACATATACAGTCATGTGAAAGAGAAACTGAACCTCCTTTGAATTCTATAATTTTATGTATCAGGACATACAAACCCGATTCCAAAAAAGTTGGGACACTGTACAAATTGTGAATAAAAACAGAATGCAATGATGTGGAAGTTTCAAATTTCAATATTTTATTCAGAATACAAAGATGACATATCAAATGTTTAAACTGAGAAAATGTATCATTTTAAGGGAAAAATAAGTTGATTTTAAATTTCATGGCATCAACACATCTCAAAAAAGTTGGGACAAGGCCATGTTTACCACTGTGTGGCATCCCCTCTTCTTTTTATAACAGTCTGCAAACGTCTGGGGACTGAGGAGACAAGTTTAGGATAGGAATGTTGTCCCATTCTTGTCTAATACAGGCTTCTAGTTGCTCAACTGTCTTAGGTCTTCTTTGTCGCATCTTCCTCTTTATGATGCGCCAAATGTTTTCTATGGGTGAAGGATCTGGACTGCAGGCTGGCCATTTCAGTACCCGGATCCTTCTTCTACGCAGCCATGATGTTGTAATTGATGCAGTATGTGGTCTGGCATTGTCATGTTGGAAAATGCAAGGTCTTCCCTGAAAGAGACGACGTCTGGATGGGAACATATGTTGTTCTAGAACTTGGATATACCTTTCAGCATTGATGGTGCCTTTCCAGATGTGTAAGCTGCCCATGCCACACGCACTCATGCAACCCCATACCATCAGAGATGTAGGCTTCTGAACTGAGCGCTGATAACAACTTGGGTTGTCCTTGTCCTCTTTAGTCCGGATGACATGGCATCCCAGTTTTCCAAAAAGAACTTCAAATTTTGATTCGTCTGACCATAGAACACTTTTCCACTTTGCCACAGTCCATTTTAACCTGTTAACCTGCACCAGGACGCGGGCGCACTGAGAGCTCTTTGTTTGCACACGTCATTGTTTTCAAACAGATAAAGTAAAACAGGACAAAATGAATCTTGACAAACTATATATCATTTTGAAGGTCTAAGCCTCTAGCATCGACGACAGATCGCTGTTTTTCGATAGAAAGCTTATACGGAATGTATTTGCTAAATTTGTGTAAGCAGTACACCAAAACATGTAGAAAAAAACCCCGCAGTACATACCAGATTCATCCTGATAACGACTCTCAAACGTATCCACTGCTGTAAATCCTGGTTTAGTGTGAAAGATAAGAGTCCAGTGAACAACATTCCATCGAGCACTTTTAGTCCAAAGAAACAACAACGCTGTAATTTAGATCGTTAATCCTTTGTTTACATCTCATCTCTTGAGGGAGAGTTATTGTTTGTGTCCGTTATGGAACAGATTACGCTCAAAAACAGCATCTTGGTGTAAAAAAACAGCACGATTTTGTAGCAGACAATGTTCCAAACAGAATGAAATCATCCAAAAAAAAAAAAAAGTCAAAGATACACGGAAGATTGTTTATTTGAATTCTGGCGCTCCCTCGCGACGGCGCGTGACGCACGCTGTGACGCACCTGTCATCTGATGGGGCGTAACTTAGCGATCTTTTAGCACAAAAAAACATTTCTTTTTTTTCTTCTTCAGCAGTTTTCATATATGTTTGCGTGTTTTGTGGAGAATGTGCCTGTATCTGTGTGATTAACATCTCTATGGCTGATAATCAGCATGTAATTACTGACTGTTCACAGATATCAGTGTGAATGCAGTCTATATAAAAGGCCATTATAATGTGAATATTGACTATATTGGGCAGCCATCAGTATGATTTGCATCTGTATGAATGATCGTCAGCATGTGATTACTAATGTATGAGCAGGAGAGCATCTGAATGTCAGGAAATCAGTATGTACTTAAGTTATTTTTTTTTTTTATTATTGTTTTTTTTTCATCACTCAAAAATTATTATTATGGTATTATTCTAGTGCTCAAATAAATCACTGATACGATGTCTAAGATTCTGTCTACTGTTTTATAATTGAAAAACTGCAGTGGCATGTATAACTTGTGTATACTAATGAAAAAAATAGTTTGTAGTAGAACTCTTCAATAATTTGGTAATATATTTTTCCTCAAACGGGGGGGGGGGGGGGGGGGGGGGACTAGAAAAATGTCTGCAGGAATCTCATTTTTCATGGTATCTTCTTCAGATTTGAAATATAAACTCATGAGACATGTGACTTTCAACCCATTACTTTTCTGGATTGCTCCAGGACTGATTTCATGTATTTTTATATGAAATAAAAAAATAATTCAGTGTGGTACAATTTTTATCAAGGCACTTCAGTGTCTATAACTTTTTATATTTTTGAGCATCATCAACTCTGGATGATGGATAGTAAAGGCCAAAGGGTCTTCTTTCCAAAGACACCACAATTGTGTGTGTGGCACACTGAAGTCAGGAACTGTCACCATTTTAAGTTAGTTAGTCATTTTCAGCTGTGATTCCCAATATGGGGGGTGCAGGTTAACAGGTTAAATGAGCCTTGGCCCAGAGAAAACACCTGCCTGCGCTTCTGGATCATGTTTAGATATGGCTTCTTTTTTGACCTATAGTTTTAGCCGGCAATGGCGAATGGCACGGTGGATTGTGTTCACCGACAATGTTTTTCTGGAAGTATTCCTGAGCCCATGTTGTGATTTCCATTACAGTAGCATTCCTGTATGTGATGCAGTGCCGTCTAAGGCCCGAAGATCACGGGCATCCAGTATGGTTTTCCGGCCTTGACCCTTACGCACAGAGATTGTTCCAGATTCTCTGAATCTTTGGATGATATTATGCACTGTAGATGATGATAACTTCAAAATCTTTGCAATTTTTCTCTGAGAAACTCCTTTCTGATATTGCTCCACTATTTTTCGCCGCAGCATTGGGGGAAATTGGTGATCCTCTTCCCATCTTGACTTCTGAGAGACACTGCCACTCTGAGAGGCTTTTTGTAGTCAAGTCAAGTCACCTTTATTTATATAGCGCTTTTAACAATACAAATTGTGACAAAGCAACTGCACAATATCAAAATGGAAAATAGTGTCAATAATGTAAAATGACAAGATAAACACTCAATTTTGAGTCAAAGGCACTTCATTATTGAATTCAGTGATGGCATCGTCCAGCTCAGTTCAATTCAAAAAGTTTCTGTTCAATCAAGTCGACGATATTGCTGGAAATGAAGTGTCCCCAACTAAGCAAGCCAGAGGCGACAGCGGCAAGGAACCAAAACTCCATTGGTGACAGAACGGAGAAAAAAACCTTGGGAGAAACCAGGCTCAGTCGGGGGGGCCATTTCTCCTCTGGCCAGACGACACAGCAGTTCAATTCCAACTGCTGCAAAGTCAGATTGGATGGCTCAACTGGTTCCCGAGGTCTTTCCTGATGGCTGTCTAGGTGACGGGGTCCTCACTGGGGGTCTGTCTCTGGGGCTCATCTAGGTGTCCTGGTCTCCGCTGACGTTCAGGCTGTAGTAGAGGTCGTCTCTAAGTGCTGATCCACCATCTGATCTGGTGAATGCAGTGATCTCGGAATAAGAAAGATACAAACAGACTAATATTAACGTAGATGTCAATCTTTTTACGATGTAACAAGTACATCATGTGTTATGGGAAGTGTTCCTGGTTCCGGTTGATCTAATTAATGCAGCCTAACAATCCTTTAACGGATTTGAATAATAGAAGTGTATTAGTGTGTTATGTGTACGCCAGGTTAAAGAGATGGGTCTTTAATCTAGATTTAAACTGACAGAGTGTGTCTGCCTCCCGAACAGTGTTTGGTAGATTGTTCCAGAGTTTGGGCGCATAAATAGGAAAAAGAGCTGCCGCCCGCAGTTGATTTTGATATTCTAGGTATTATCAAATGGCCAGAGTTTTGAGAATGCAGCGGACGTGAAGGACTATAATGCGATAAGAGCTCGCTCAAGTACTGAGGAGCTAAACCATTCAGGGCTTTATAAGTAATTAACAAGATTTTAAAATCTATACGATGTTTAGTAGGGAGCCAGTGCAGTGTTGACAGAACCGGGCTAATGTGCTCATACTTCCTGGTTCTAGTAAGAACTCTAGCTGCTGCATTTTGAACCATCTGCAATTTGTTTATTAAGCGTGCAGAACAACCACCCAATAAAGCATTACAATAATCTAACCTTGAGGTCATAAACGCATGAATTAATATTTCTGCATTTGACATTGAGAGCATATATCTAAACTGAGACCTATTTTTAAGATGAAAAAATGCAGTTTTACAAATGCTAGAAACGTGGCTGTCAAAGGAGAGATTACTATTAAATAGCACACCTAGGTTCCTGACTGATGACGAAGAATTTACAGAGCAGCCATCAAGTGTTAGACCGTGTTCTAGGTTATTACTTGTGGGGGTTTTAGGTCCGATAATTAACACCTCTGTTTTTTCAGAATTTAGCAGTAAGAAATTACTCGTCATCCAGTTTTTTATATCGACTATGCATTCCATAAGTTTCTCAATTTGGTGTGTTTCACCAGGCCGTGAAGAAATATAGAGCTGAGTCTCATCAGCATAACAGTGAAAGCTAACCCCGTGTCTCCTGATAATATCTCCCAAGGGTAACATATGAAGCGTGAAAAGTAACGACCCTAGTACTGAGCCTTGAGGTACTCCATACTGCACTTGTGATCGATATGATACCTCTTCATTCACTGCTACGAATTGATGGCGGTCAGATAAGTACGATTTGAACCATGCTAATGCACTTCCACTAATGCCAACAAAGTTTTCTAGTCTATTCAAAAGAATGTTGTGATCGATAGTGTCTAACCGCAGCGCTAAGATCCAGTAGAACTAATAGAGAGATACAACCACGATCAGATGATAGAAGCAGATCATTAGTAACTCTAATGAGAGCAGTCTCAGTACTATGAACGGTCTAAATCCTGACTGGAAATCCTCACAGATATCATTTTTCTCTAAGAAGGAATATAATTGTGAGGATGCAACCTAAACACACACTGCACGGTTTTTCGGCTGTCCCAGACGAAAGATTGGCATCGTGAAACAATCGTAGCCAATCAAAGTCGCCACGATTGCTTCACGATGCCAGTCTTTCATCTGGGACAGCCGAAAATCATGCAGTGTCGTTCGCCATGCTGGATTGAGGACGTAAAGCTTCACTTCCGTTGTAAATAAGTCAGATTGCACAAAAGGGGTGCAAAGCTGAGCTCCTTGAGTGCTGCGCTCTTGGCGGGTATATGATTGGTTGAATCAACTTGAATGGTGAGCTCGCATCTGATTGGCTAAAGAGTACGAGTGACCCACGTTGGAGAAGCGCGCTGCCATGAAGTCTCAGAAATACACGCACAACAAATCCAGGGCGATTCACACACGAAAGACGATTTGCACATTCACAGTCCATGATACACTTGTGAATTTTAAACATTAACATTTGTACACAGTTGTACATCTGTGAATTGTGTTTTGCATTTGTGAAACTTATTTTATGAATATAATTCTAATTTTGTGCACGTGAATTGGTTTTTGTAAATATATTATCATCATTTCATGCATGTGAATTGGGATACACATGTGTGCATCGTGTCTTTTGTGTGAATTATTAATGAGATCATTCAGCTTCCATAGTTTAATACCAGGTACTGGTACCCATCCCTGCTTACAAGAGAAGCACAGAAGCATCAGTTGCAAAGCTACATGACAGTATATATTGCATCTGCATTTTCTAAATACATCAAAAGTGGAAAAAATAACTAGTCATTTTGAAAACAACAGTGAAGAACAAAATGAAACACCTCAGTCTCTCTAAAAGTGTTACCGTCTCTTCTTCATCTCCTGAACAAGAAAGCAAGTGACACATGAAACTCATACAAAAACACAATGATAGAATTTAAATTATGAAGCAAAATGATATACAATAATATAACTTTTTAACATTGTTCTTTGGGGAGGAACTCCATCTTTGAGTTAATCTGAATCTCAGTTGAATCTGCTGGTTTTGATTAACTTTATTCACTGTGAAAACTTAAATGTCGCTTGTAATGTCTGGTTATGACAGATTTATCCAGATGATATTCTATTGCTTGATGCATTATTGTGTCACATTTGGTGAGGATGCAGCATCAGACCTGAAAGATCTGAAGATGATCTACTTACTGTGATTGTTTTTTTTTGTACGTTTGTGTAGAGCAGAAGATTGATTGAAACACTTCCCACATGCTGTGCAGTGATACGGTTTCTCTCCAGTGTGAATCATCTCATGCTGTTTTAAACTGCTCGCTGTAGTAAAAGTCTTCTCACACTCAAAGCACATGTACTCTCTCACACCAGTGTGTATTTTCTGATGTTCTTTTAAATGATCTAGACGTGAAAAACTCTTTCCACACAAATTACATGAATGTGGTTTCTCCTTTGTATGAACTCTCAGGTGTTTCTTCAGTTCTGAAGCTCTCAAAAATGTTTTCCCGCATTGATCACATGTGTACAGTTTCTCTCTAGTGTGGATGTTCATGTGATGCTTACGGTTTGCTGATTGTGTGAAACTCTTTCCGCACTGATCACAAGTGAATGGTTTCTCTCCAGGGTGAATCCTCTCATGTCTTTTCAGAGTTGTTGACTGACTGAATCTCTTGTCACAGTGTGAACACTTGAACGGTTTCTCTCCAGTGTGAACTCTCATGTGAAGCTCAAGATTATGTTTGTTTGTCAATCTCTTTCCACACTGAGTGCAGGTGAAAGATTTCTTGGCTCTTATTTTCTTTAAATCTTTCTGAGTTTGAGAGCAACTCAAAGGTTTTTCTCCAGTTCTGAGGTGATTTTTTCTCTCAACTCTTCAATTCAATTCTTCATTTCTCTCATTTTCTTCAATCAACTCTGAAAAAATGTTTTTTTTTATTTTCATTAACTCATAAAAAAAGAAATGTGAAAAGACATAAACGTGAATCCTGATGTAACAGCAGAAAGTAGACATTGCTATACAACATTTCAATCATTTTGATGCAATTTTATAAATACATCTAGTACATTTTATATATACATCTCTGAAACTTCTTCATTCATCAATGAATGAGGTACATTGATCTTCAAATTATGATTTTGATCAACTACACAGTTATATAACATCAGTGGCGTGCACAGACCCCCGGAGGGGCACAATCGTGGATGGGGGTGGGTGTGGGGTGTTTGTATGGGTTTGGTCCCCCTCTGTAGCTTCTTGTCACAGAACGAGGCAGAAAATACGTTCCATAGGCTACTAATGCATCGATTAGAAATGGATTATAAATATACTAGGCTGGCTACTGCAATGCATCTTTCTGGCTGGACTTCCATCAAACACAATCAAACCTCTACAAATGATTCAGAATGCAGCGCACGACTGGTCTTCAACGAGCCCAAAAGAACCCATGTTACACCTCTCTTCATCTCATTGCACTGGCTACCAGTGGCAGCTCGCATCAAGTTCAAGACAGTGATGCTTGCATACAGAACAACCACAGGCTCAGCACTCCCTCCTTTTCTTCCACTCACTAACTAGTCGAATCTCCATCCCCCCGTCCCAGGAAGTCTGAGATCTGCTAGTGAGAACGATACCCAGCCATAACCTCATGGTCACCATTAAGGGCAGAGGCACACAATAATCATCAACAGAGAGGCTCACAAACCCGCCTATTCCACAGCCATCTCTCATCTCACACAATATCCTTTTGGGGAATCATTTCCCACCCCTATCCGGAATGCTGGATCCCTGTCAATCTTCAAGCAACAACTGAAGACTCATCTCTTTCGGCACTACTTGACTTCTTCCTAAAAAAATTAATTAAAAAAAAACTTAATCTTTCCCTTTATCTCCTTCCCTTGCTAGCTTGTACTTATTTGAACAATGACTGAGACTTGGTGTTACAAGCACTTCTTCTGTCTGATTGCCTCTTCAAGATGAATCACTTTATGTATTCCCCAATCGTAAGTCGCTTTGGATAAAAGCGTCTGCCAAATGACTAAATGTAAATGTATACTTAATTATTATGAAAATACCAGAGATCAGTGGCGTGCACGGACCCCCGGAGTGAAATGGCGTGACGATGGCATGTGGGACTGGGGGGGGGGGGGGGGGGGGGGGGGGGGGGGGGGGGGGGGGG
>JAPDDO010000164.1:0-82465 GCA_027422415.1 Schizothorax lantsangensis | reverse complement strand
CCAAAAACATATAAAGCACCATAAATCCAAGTGTTCTGAAGCCGTCCATAGTTTAATTGTGAGGTAACGTTACAGATGATATTTAAGGTCGTTAAATTCAAGTTCATGTAAAACTCTTCTCTCTGCTGCATCTGTCTGTCATCCTCCGTTCAGCGTTCAAACTGCATGTTGCGTTCGGTTACTACAGTCAAAACATGAAACTCCTCTTCAAGAGCGCTCAATAACTGAGATTTAAAAACCGTTAAAAGAAAAGCTCAATAAACTATCGCGCAGATTTAATAAGCTACGCATCAATATCTCTTTCCTCTGTGCTTTGAACTTCTCTGACCGGAGCTGCGTGCTGTGACTCTGTGCTGCTTCAAGAGCATTATTCTGCACACTGGATGCGCATAAGAGCTTTGTGCCGCTCTCTATTGGAGCTTTTCGTATTATAATACTTTTGCGCAATGAAAATTATTTATAGCGTTTCTTGTAACTGTCCTATCAAGGCTATTAATAATCTAATGTATACACAGTAATGGAGGCAGGACTCCTCTATCATATGTTGCAGCCTATTTAAAAGAAATGTCTTTTAATTTTGTAGTTTATATTTATAAATAAATACATTTACTTGTTTTCATTAATATATTTTACAACAATGCAAAGAGCAATGTGTAACATTTTACCAGATTTAGTCCTTCTCATATTCACTTTTATTTGTTCCCCACTGAATAATGTTATTTCACTAAATGTTTAGATTTTATAAAATTGTGCACTCATGATTTTTGTAAAATAACGTTTGCTGCTAAATTATCCTCTAACCTAGTTTATAATAGTATTTTTGTCATAGATTATTAATGGGTCTGTTTACACCTGCATGTCATGCATTTTCTCTGATGGGATATCTATCTGATCTGTTAAAACATTTCCATTTACACTTGGCCACATAAATGTGTCTTCACAAAACAGATATAAATCCGATCTTCAATTCCCGCGCTGTATATAAATTTAACGAAGTTCACGTCAACGAAATCAAAAGCGCTGCATTTTATTAATTATCACCTCATTTCAAGATCAAAGACCGCAATAGGAGAGCGTGCGGCATCAGCACTGGAAAGATAAGCTTGTCTTAAACTTTTAATGAAGATGATTGTGTTGAGCGCCTGCGTCTTTCTTTCAGTTTCATTCGCGGCAGTTTGCGCGGCAGCTACTCATCCGCGGTGAGGCTTGTTGCATTAGCGCAGTCATAGCTGACTAAAATGTCATATAGCCTATAACACGGTCTCACACGTTTATTATTTTTACATTTTGGGAGGAGTAAAATTCACACATGTGGTTTCAACAACCAGATGCATTTACACATGTCCAGTTCGTCCGGAATGTGGCCCAGACCTCCTCCTGAAGTGTTTTGAGCGATCGGATTTATATTACAAAACACATGAAGTGACCAGGTGTAAACAGCCCCTATATATATTTTCATGTTATTTTTCATTAAAATTAAGTTGTCTAGTAGATTGTGTTTAACACACAAAATAGTGACACAGAAGTATAGAAACTCTACATTGATAAAAAAAAAAAAAAAACTGCGCTAGGATCGGAATCGGCGATACTCAGAATTTTCTGGATCGGATCTGAAAAAATGGTATCGTTGCATCCCTAATTATTAATATGATATTATGTATTGCATTGTTACCTTAAATATGACATATTTACACACATCAAGTGTAACAGAAAGACACGATCACTACTAAGCAGAAAAAAGTTTAGTTAGTTGAAACTGAAATTATAAGTGTTATGTTAGAGTAGGGCTGGACGATATGGCCAAAAATTATATCACAATATATTTCTTAATTTCAGTCGATATGATATAATTCCAATATCAATATGAACACTATTAAAAAAAGGCTCATAAAAACTGCCAAGAATGCCCACAACAGATTTATGTACCTACAAACTTATGAAAAATGAATTTGCCAAGTCTATGAACTCCTCCTATAAAACTATATAATATTTCAGAGGGGGGGGGGGGGGGGACAGCACAAATAAATTGATGTTCACCTTTTATTTGTATTTAGCCTTCATACAAACAAGAAATGGGAAATCACTGTCAAATAAACATCACAGACTCACCTTATTAATATATTTAACTTCAAACTATAGGCTAACATACACTACTATTCAAAAGTTTTTGAACAGTAAGATTTTAGTTTTTTTTAAAGAATTCTCTTCTGCTCACCAAGCCCGCATTTATTTGATCCAAAGTACAGCAAAAACAGTAACATTTTGAAATATTTAAAATTTAAAATAACTGTTTTCTATTTTAAAATATTTTTAAGTTATTCCTGTGATTTCCTTCAGAAATCATTCTAATATTCTGATTTGCTGCTCAAAAAACATTTATTATGTTGAAAACAGCAGAGTAGATTTTTTTCAGGTTTCTTTGATGAATAGAAAGTTCAGAAGAACAGCATTTATCTGAAATAGAAATCTTTTGTAACATTACAAATATCTTTATCATCACTTTTGATCAATTTAAAGCATCCTTGCTAAATAAAAGTATTAATTTCTATAACCCCCCCCCCAGAAAAAAAAAAATACACTGACTCCAAGTGAGTTGCTGCAGAAAACAAAAAATTGAGCAACAACAAAAATATGTTGCTGGAGACGGACTTGTTATTGAAAATGCAATCTGATTCTCTGCCAGTTGGAGGCGCTTTGATAGCTGTAGATTACAGTCTATGGGTAGAACTATCCCCAGCAATGGCTGTAATCTAAGCAGCTCCGCTCATGAATGCTACTTTATCAGATAAAATGAAAATGCCATCAAAAATATCCTGAAGACAGTCGGTTCCCTTCAGAGAGGGGGATTGGAGGATATTTTGTTTATCGCTGCCTCCAACTCCAAGGATGTAGGACCACTTCCGCTTGATCGGTAAGTCCTACACAACGGCGGGTCAGGCAGGTGCGGCTCTCCACACCATGGCCATCCTTCAAGCCTACCAAGCGGAGGTGCTGAAGGAGATGGACAAGGGGGACAGTGTAACTAGGGGTGGGAGAAAAAATTTATTCTCCGATGCATCGCAATTCTTTTTTTTTTTTTTCGCAAATGGCACGTGTGCACGCTAGAGACACGGCGGGCTTCATTGCACAGAATTTGCGCTGTGAGATACGTGCACATTGTTTGACAGAGTGTGCTTCCACCCACCATGTGTTACTTTAGATATGCTTTAGATATGTTTTCATTTATACCATTTGGAATACAGTACTATTAGATGCATGAAACTCGCGCATTGACAGACTTTCATGTGCACTTTGTGTTTGTTTGTCTTGAAGCTTGATTGTGGCTGCGGTTAAATGCACTTGCATTTTTCTTTGCTTTTATACGAAATTGATGTACACGCAGTCAGTTATGTTTTCAGAGCAGGACAAAACATCTGATATATCGAAATAGATCTGTGCATTAGTCTGAATGCAGCCTGTTAAAGCTGCCACTGTCTATGATCTCATCAGTAATAATCAAATGGCAATAATGCTGAGGAAAAAAAGAAAAACCTATAAACTATTGAATATAAACTTTCGGATACTTAAAGAACACTTGTTTTAAATAAGTAATTGCCTTTAAAAAGTAGCCTGCTTATATAATTTAAAAAAAGTTAATTTTGCACAAAATAAATTTGATTTAAAATTTATATGAAAATGTAGCCATGTGCAGTAATATTGAAAACTGAGAATGTGACGCATCATGATGTTAAGATGTCCACTCTGTCCACTCAGCTACCAAATCTGACCTCAGAAGTCTACGGAGGGTAGTCCGGACTGCTGAGCGAATCATTGGTACAACCCTCCCTACTCTCCAAGAACTGTACTTATCCAGAGTGAGCAAAAGGGCTGGCAAAATCACTCTGGACCCCTCACATCCAGCACACTTCCTCTTTGAACTGTTACCGTCTGGTCGACGCTACAGAGCTCTGAGCACCAGAATGACCAGACACAGGAACAGTTTCTTTCCCCAAGCAATCAATCTAATGAACACTTGACATTAAACGTGGAACACACAACACTATTATACAATTATTTATTCACCACACATAATGTACATATATAATTTTTTTTTTTTTTTTTCATTTCAAATTTGTACGTCAGACCTGTACACACATGATTGGCTGTATTGCATAGTGTTCTTGTTATTTTGTACATTGCCTATTTGTATATTTGTATATTGTTCTTTTGTTGTCTGTGTCCTGTCCTGTTGCTGTCATTCTGTTGCACTGTGGAGCTTTGTCACTATAACAAATTCCTCGTATGCGTAAACATACCTGGCCAATAAAGCTCATTCTGATTCTGATTCTTCACATTCAGAGATTCCAACTATAAACAAAAAGCATAGCAACTGCAATTTTGGTTAAGATGTAAAGTTGTAAAGATGTATTTGCACAGCAGAAGAATTAATTGGGGGAAAAAATTTAGATCAAGAATTGTTTTGGAATCGGATCGTGACTCCAGAATCGGGATCGGATCGGGAAGTGCCTGAAGATTCCCACCCCTACCTTCTCATGACTTCATCATGTGTGTGGCCCCTCAACTAAAGTGGTGACTTCATATACCATGAACTTTAAGTGCCTGTATATCTGAAAACTCTTTACAAAACCATAATTTTTTTCTTTTTTCTTTAAGATAGCTGAAGCTGTAGGCTCCTGCTCACAAAAACCCCTGCAACTAACATATAATTCCATTTTCTGCACTCTGATTCTGATATAGAATCAGAATCAGAAAGAGCTTTATTGCCAAGTGTGTTTGCACACACAAGGAATTTGTCTTGGTGTTAAGGAGCTTCCAGTACAGAAAGTACAAACATAGTGCAGACAACATATAATTAAGGTAATAAAGAACACTAATAATGTAGAGAATAGACAATAATTAAGAATAACAATAGTAATAAAAAATAAAAAAAAATACAGAAAAGAAAAATGTCCATAGACAGAACTGTGAATGTGCATGTGTCCTATGTACAGATGAAGGTTTGATGAGTCTGGCTGTTTTTGTGCTCCGTGATCTGTAGCGCCGGCCAGAGGGCAACAGTACAAAGAGAGAGTGAGCTGGGTGTGAGGGGTCCAGAGTGACTTTATTAGCCCTTTTCCTCACTCTGGAGATGTAAAATTCTTGGAGGCTGGGCAGAGGGGCACCGATAATCCTCTCAGCAGTCCTGACTGTCCGTTGTAGTCTTCTGATGTCTGTTTTGGTAGCTGAACCAAACCAAACAGTTATAGAAGAACATAGGACAGACTCGACGATGGCAGAGTAGAACTGGTTCAACAGCTCCTGAGGCAGGTTGAACTTCCTTAGCTGGCGGAGGAAATACAGCCTCTGCTGGGCCTTTTTCGCAATAGAGTCAATGTGATTGTCCCACTTCAGGTCCTGAGAGATGGTGGTTACCAGGAACCTGAATGACTCCACTGCAGTCACAGTGCTGTTCGTGATGGTGAGTGAGGGGAGAGCAGGGGGGTTCCTTCTAAAGTCCACTATCATCTCCACAGTTTTGAGAGTGTTTAGCTCCAGGTTGTTAAGACTGCACCAGACAGCCAGCTGTTCAACCTCCTGTCTGTAAGCAGACGCGTCACCATCCTTGATGAGGCGATGACTGTAGTGTCGTCCGCAAACTTCAGGAGCTTGACAGAGGGGTCCTTTGAAGTGCAGTCATTCGTGTAGAGGGAGAAGAGCAGTGGTGAGAGAACGCAACCCTGAGGGGCACCAGTGCTGATGGTGAGAGTCCTGGATGTGAGTTTGCCCAGCCTCACTAGCTGCTGCCTGTCTGTCAGGAAGCTGGTGATCCACTGACAGATATAGGTGGGCACAGAGAGCGGTGTTAGTTTGTCTGAGAGAAGGTCAGGCATGATGGTATTGAAGGCCGAGCTGGAGTCCACAAATAAGATCCTGGCTTGCATAATTCCCAGGTTTGTCGAGGTGTTGCAGGATGTAATGCAGTACCATATTGACAGCATCATCCACAGACCTGTTTGCTCTGTAGGCAAACTGAAGAGGATCCAGCAAGGGTCTAGTGATGTCCTTCAGGTAGGCCAGGACCAGTCTCTCAAGTGATTTCATGACCACAGATGTGAGTGCGACAGGTCTGTAGTCATTAAGTCCAGCGATTTTGGGCTTTTTGAGGACGGGAATGATGGTGGAGCATTTGAAGCAGCAGGGAACTTCACACAGCTCCAGAGATCTGTTGACGATCTGTGTAAAGATGGGGGCCAGTTGGTCAGCACAGACTTTTAGACAGGCAGGTGCAATACCATCTGGTCCTAAAGCTTTCCTAGATTTCTGTTTTCTGAAGACCCGGTTCATATCCTCTACACAGACTTTAAACGCAGGTAGAATGGTGGGGGAGGGAGGGGAGGTGAATGTGTGATGTGCAGATCAGAGCGGGTGCTGGGTGTCAGTCTGGCCTTTTCAAATCGGCAGTAAAACACATTGGGCCTCATTTACGAAACGAAAGTATGACCGAAAATTGGGCGTACGGTCGTTTCTACGCAAAACTTGGAATTTATCAATATGGACGTGAGCGGTGGCTACGATCAAATCTCACGTCAGGTCTGAGCTCGTGTACGCAAGTTTTTGAGTCAGCCTGAACTTGCGTGCAGCATAGAGAATTTTGGAGAATTGTATAATGACAACATTTTGTTCATTTAGATTATTTTCCTAAACCGACAAACAAAGCTTTTTTTTTTTTTCTTCTTCTTTCAGGGCTTTAGCTTTATATGCGCAAATAGCAGCATAAAGAACAGGCCATGAAGAATCACACATCGTCGTATCACACACCTATAGCGCTTCTGTGAATGGAGAAAAACAGAAATGATAAAAGGAACAAAATAAATAGGGCTACACGAAATATATATTATCTTAATTAACAGATTAACAAAAGAAAAATAAAATAAACACTTTCGTTTTTGTGACACTTAATGCATTTTATTTGTTTTCTTTATATCTTTATTTTTAAATATTTAGCTGATTGGTGATCACGCAGGTGCCTCACATGCACACACAACATTTCAGCGTTACTAACTTGACATTTCAGCCATTAATCAAACTAAAATGCAGTCAACCAAACATAAAGTTACACTGCACAATTCACAAGGTCTACTGTAAAATCAGCAGCGCCGAAACATTTATTGCGCATGTGAAGGGTGATATTTTACATGGATATTGGAACACAAGTGAAGTACAAAGCCTTGTTTACATCATAGATAATAGTTTAGCAACCAAATGTTACATGGCAAAAATGGAAACATTTGGATGTCGAATGAGAGGCTTGTGAGCCCAATGCAGTTTAGTTTCGCTTTAATTAATTCATTTTAACTTGACGTTGTGTTCTGTTTATAATGAATGCCATATAGCCTAATTTGTGATTTACTTCATAGTTTAAAATAAAATTTTATAGCTACTCATTTTTTCATTCTTGTTTTGTAATACCGTTAAATTTAAAGGGTTTGTTGTGGATTAAGGAAAACTAAATAATCTATACGTTTATAAATGTTTCGTTATATTTAATTTATATGTAGGCTATATTTAATATATATATAAATGAATGCCATTGTTTGCAATTATAAGGTTAAAGGGTGTTTTTGGAGTAAGATCAATTTCTCTTTCATGAGATACTTCCTCTTTTTGGTCGGTTATGTTACTCCGTGTCGTAAACTTTAGGGGCGTGGCTTCTAAACCGGGGTGTTTTTAGGGGCGTAATATTCAAATGACGATTGTTTTCAGCCGCCATATTTATCAACGTACAATCTTTCGTACGATGGGATTGGCAGCATACGAATGTTTCATAAATCACACGTGAGCTCTGTCGTAAGTTGATTTGTGCGCTCGGATCTGCGCTCGTTTCTACGTTAGATTAAAGGCCCATTGAGATCATCAGCCAGTTGTTGATTCTCCATAGACTGTGGGGGTGGTGTCTTGTACATGGTAATGTTCCTCAGACCAGTCCATAATGACGCCGGATCGTTTTTTGCTGAAAGTTCTCAGAGTAGTTCTTTTTAGCCACTCTGATCTTCTTTGTTAGTATGTTCCTCACCTGGTTATACAAGATTTTATCCCCACTTCTGTAAGCATCCTCTTTGGCCTGACAAAGCTGTTTGAGTTTCCCAGTAAACCACGGTTTATCATTATTGAATGATAAGAATGTCCTGGTGGGGATGCATATATCTTCACAGAAACTGATATACAGTATGAAGTTACAGTCTCTGTGAGCTCATCCAGATCGGTGGCAGTAGCTTAAAAAACACTCCAATCAGTGAGGTCAAAACAAGCTTTTAAATCTTGCTCTGCTTCATTAGTCCATCTTTTAACAGTTCTTAATACAGGTTTAGAAGATTTAAGTTTTTGCCTGTAGGTCGGTATGAGATGAACCAGACAGTGATCGGAGAGCCCCAGAGCTGTCCGTGGGACAGAGTTATAAATCTTTAATTATTGTGTAACAGTGATCCAATATATTACTGTCTCTGGTGGGACATACAGTATAATGTGCTGTCTGTATTTTGGCAGTTCGCAGGAGAGATTTGCTTTATTAAAATCTCCAAGCATGATTAAAAGAGAGTCCGGGTACCTTTGCTCCATTTCAGATATTTGTTCTGCCAGCTGTTGCATCGCAGTGCTCACGCACGCGTCCGGAGGCACGTACACATTCACGAGAATGGAGGAAAACTCTCGGGGCGAATAGTACAGTTTATGAAGAGGGCCTCCAAATTAGGAGAACACATCTTCTTCAGAGTTGTTACATCTGAACACCAACCTTCATTTATGTAGAAACATAGTCCACCACCTCTCATTTTCCCTGTTAGCTCCGTGATGCGATCTGATCTGAACAGCTGATATCCCGGCAAATGAATATCCGGGATGGTTTCACTCAGCCAGGTTTCAGTGAAGCACAATGCAGCAGAGTTTGAAAAGTCCTTGTTTGTGCGGGTGAGGAGAAGTAGTTAATCCGTTTTGTTAGGAAGGGATCGGAGATTCGCGAGATGAATGCTTGGGAGCGCAGTTCGGAAGCCGCGTTCGCGGAGCTTAACCAGCGCGCCGGCCCGCTTCCCTCTTTTCCATGACTAAACACAGAACAAACAAACAAAAACATTAAAAGAACGGGAGCGTTCCACACCACAGCAGCCATACGCGGCGCCATCTACCCTACAAAGGACTGATCCAATATGGCGGCGCGATCGGACACTGCGGCCGCTCCGGGTCCCAAAGACGGTGCTTTTATGTCTTTTAATGTCGTTTGTTCGTCTCAAAATATTGTAGATTTACCGGCAATTCATAAGGAATTCTCTCCAGAACACATCTATGACCGCCAAAGCCTTTTGGATATCGGCAACGCATACAAATACGAACTCTCGCCGGCGGCTGCTGAGAAGCTACAAGGCCTTTGTTTACTGCTGAAGCCAGACTTCGAGATCGCGGCCTCGCTTACTGACGCTATCCACACAAGGCGGCGTCGCAAGCGGTAAGCGCGGAGGTATACGAGCTAGGCTAAGAGCTAATCCCACAAGACCGGCTCTTCCAACACTCATGCTCTCAAACGTTCGCTCTCTGGAAAACAAACTGGACTTAATTCAACTCAGTCGGTCTACACAGCATGAGGCAAGGGATTGTTGTGTGTTTGTTTTCACTGAAACATGGCTAAACGACAACATCCCGGACTCCGCCATTCAGTTGAACAGGCTAACCTGCTACCGAGCAGACAGAGACGCAACACTTTCTGGTAAGAGCCGTGGTGGTGGCTTGTGTGGGGAAATAATACACTGGACTTTGTTTACACAACAGTAAAGAACGCTTACAAGGCTGTACCCCGCCCCCACCTCGGGTACTCGGACCACATCTCTGTTATGCTAATCCCAGCATATAGACCACTTCTGAGACTCGCCAAACCGGTTCAAAAACTCATCACAATTTGGCCAGAGAATGCTACTACTCAAATCACCCCGCCCCCCCTCTGAAAGTGATAAGCCATTTAATCGCATTACTAGAGGTTGCATTTATGATTTTTTTCAGCCACTTCAATTACAATCATCCTAAAATTGCTTTTAGTACTCATTGTTGCATTTGGTCTGATGCTCCATGCCATGCTTAGCTCCTCATTTTGCCGCTGGAGTGCTTGGCCCCGTAATTGCTGCTTGCAGCTATATTCTTTATTTACCTTTATTATTTATAAAACTGCCTCAAAATGATCAAAATGTTGTATAGCAATTGTCTACTTTCTGCTTATACATCAGGGTTCACTGTGTGCTGTCTTTTCACATTTCTTTTTTTTTTTTTACGAGTTAATGAAAATAAACCATTTTTACTTTTATTTCAGAGTTGATTGAAGAAAATGAGGATAATGAAGAATTTAGTGAAGGTGAGGGGAAAAATCACTTCAGAACTGGAAAAAGACCTTTGAGTTGCTCTCAAACTCAAAGATTTAAATAAAAGAAGAGCCAAGAAATCTTTCACCTGCACTCAGTGTGGAAAGAGATTGTCATGCAAATATAATCTTGAGATTCACATGAGAGTTCATACTGGAGAGAAACCGTACAGATGTGATCAATGTGGGAAGAGTTTCACACAAAAAGGAGAACTTACATCACACATGAGAGTTCACACTAGAAAAACCGTTCACTTGGTGATCAGTGCGGAGAAGAGTTTTACACAAAAAAGGACACCTTACATCACACATGAAAATTCATACAGGAGAGAAAACCACACACTTGTGATCAGTGCTGGAAGAGTTTCTCTCTTTCATCAAACCTTAAGGATCACATGAGCATCCACACTAGAGAGAAACTGTACACATGTGACCATGCGGGAAAACAGTTTTGAGAGCTTCAGAACTGAAGCAGCACCTGAGAGTTCATACAAGAAGCCACATTCATGTAATTTGTGTGGGAAAGAGTTTTTCATGTTTAAATTATTTAAAAGTACATCAGAAAATACACACTGGTGTGAGAGAGTACATGTGCTTTGAGTGTGAGAAGACTTTTACTTTAGCGAGCAGTTTAAAATGTCATGAGAGGATTCACACTGGAGAGAAACCTTACAAGTGTCCACACTGTGACAAGAGATTCAGTCGGTCCTCAAATCTGAAAACACATGAGAGGATCCACACTGGAGAGAAACCGTATCACTGCACTGCATGTGGGAAGCGTTTCAGTAATTCATCTGCTCTACACAGACATACAATAAACAATCACAGTAAGTAGATCATCTTCAGGTCTTTCAGATCTGATGCAGCATCCTCTCCAAATGTGACACAATAATGCACCAAGCAATAGAATATCATCTGGATAAATGTGTCATAAAAAGCGACATGACAAAGAAACATTATCTAAAGTTTTCACAGTGAATAAAGTTAATCTTCATCTTCAAAACCAGCAGATTCAACTGTGAGATTCAGATCAACTTAAAGATGGAGTTCCTCCCTAAAGAACAATGTCAAAAAGTTGAATTCTTGTATATCATGTTGCTTCATGATATAAACAACATTATTGTGCTTTCTTATGAGTTTCATATTATATTCAGTTGTCTTATAATGCATATGTGTCACTTGCTTACTCTTTCATGAAGGAAAGCAGAAGTTTTTACAAACTGTTCTTGTTCAGGAAGATGAAGAAGAGACTGTGACACTTTTAAGAGAGACAGAGATGTATGTTTGAATTTTGTTCTTCATTGTGTAAGGCCTCTGCAGAACAGACCCACCAAAAAGCTGCAGCAGAATAAACACATTCCCCAAACAGGATCTAAAGATCCCCCCACACAGCCATCACGAGGTGGTAAACTGACAACACCCTCATTGTCTGGATTAGTTCCTCTCAAAATGATAATAACTAATCCAATCAAGATCTATGCATAAATCCATAGTAGAAGCCCGAAAACAAGAAAAGGCAAATTTACGTGACACTCTCCAGGCCTGCAATCACCCAAGATCCGTACAGCGTGACCCCTCGTGACCCCCGAGGGCAGGGGTCTGCAACCTTCAACATCAAAACAGCCATTTTGGCCCCTTTCCCACCGGATACAATTCTTGAACTTTATGGCTGTGAGATTAATTTTATTTTCTATTATGATTTTGATTTCCAAGAATTATGAAAACAAGATGTATTGATATATACAAGAGGTAAAGCAATATATTGGAGCAAATCTGATGTGTCGGAATTTTGGATCCATGCGTTAGTTCTTAAAGTGACAGCAGCCTGTGGAGCAGTCGTGGCCTAATAGTTAGAGAGTTGGACTTGTAACCCAAAGGTGAGACCCTTGAGCAAGGCACCGAACCCCCAACTGCAACCCAGGTGCCGCCCACTGCTCCAGGTGTGTGTTGATGGTGTGTGTGTTCAATAGTCACTTCTGTGTGTTCAGCAGATCCTCTGCCAAAAACGGAAAGAAATGTTTAAACTTCATTACAAGCCATACAATTGTGAAAGTAATTTACTGAAACTCTGTAATTTTCCATAATGAAAGGCAAAAAAAAAATAAAAAATAGAGCCACCATGTTAATCTTACTGTATGCACCCAAGTGTGAAAAGTTTCTTATTGTTCTTTTTATTTATTTTTTATTTTTAAGTAGACATTCAGAAACTGGACCAATTCAACAGATTGAAGGTGATAATGTCTGTCAGTTTTACTGGAATCCATCTTTTTGTTGTCTTCCTCGGGAGAAGAAAAATGACAATTATAATCATGACAACACTGGGCGAAACTGTTCAAGTGTCTCGAGTCAGATATGATTGTGTAATTCTTACCTGTAAGAAGGCATGATGGTGTTAAAACTAAAATGCTGCTGCAGTAATCTGAAAGTGAAAATCACAGTAAAGCACATGTTGATGCATCACTTCAGAAATCATCATTTTAGAGAGGATCACGTGACCCCTCGACGGTGATGCAGGCTTAGTTTTTCGCTCTGCTCACTTTGCCAAATATTTTGCGATCCTGTCAGTAAAATTTGAACCACTCTGCATTAGACCCATCATGAGTACTAAGGCAGACAAAGGAGATCGGAAAAGAGAGATTGAGCAATCGCCAATGAAGAAAAAATTCAGAGATTCAGCCATCTCCAGTGAAGACCTGGACAGTGCTATTGCTAACCGCATTGAACTAGCATTTAAAGAACACCAAAGCACTTTGAATTCGGTTGTGAAATCAGCGGTACGAGATGCGATGGACTCTGTGCTGATTCCAGCATTGCTCGAACTGCGTGAGGACATACAAGCGACCAATATGTCTGTTAAAGAGCTAAGAGAGGAGTTTGAAGCCATAGCTACAAAGACAAAGCAGACACGTGACCGCATTGATTCTGTTCAGGCAGCGGCGCGGGAAGATAAGAGAACAGTTACGGATTTAAAGGATCAGCTGGAGCGACTCACTGAGAAGATGACAGATATGGAGGACCGGTTCTAGGAGGAACAACGTTAGACTGGTGGGGCTCCCAGAAGGGATGGAAGGTCCAGATGCAGCTAGTTTCCTCCGAGCTAATCTTTCCAAGTGGATTCCTTCCTTGAGGGGCCGTGACATTGAGATTGATCGGGCGCATCGCGTGTATGACGGAGGGAGGGGCTCCGATCGGCCGCGCACTCTCATCTTCCATGTACTGAGATGGCATGACAGATCAGATATCCTGAAAGGTGCTCGGCAGGCGTATCCGGTGAAGTGCGCACAGAACAATGTCACACTGCTGTTTTTTCCTGACTTTAGTCCGGCTACAGCGATCAGGAGAAAGGCATTTGGTCCGGTTTTGAAGAAGATGACAGCACTTGGTCTCCAGCCCTTCCTCATCTATCCAGCGGTGATTAAGCTACGGCACAAAGGGGAACAGAGGAGCTACGATTCCCCTCAGAAAGCGGAGGATTTTATCAGTTCCATGTCTCAGCAGAAGTCCTATGCCGCCGCTCTGCGGGGGGACGACAGGGGAGCAGCGACCGCTGTTTCTCCAATTCGACGGGAGGGGCATGACGGCCGGGATGGACTTGGCCCTAGCTGCCCAGAAGGGGATGACAGCAGGATGAGCATGGATGCTTGCTAAACCTATTGTTTGCATTTTCTTCTCTTATACCGGGATATTGTCCTTATTTATCCGGTACAACGATCTCTTTGCTGGTAAGACTGACACTCCATTTTTCTGTTTTGGAGGGGACTAATGGAGAGTAGGTTTAATTAAAGGGAAAAAAAAAAAAAAATATATATATATAATTTTTTTTTTTTTTTTTTTTGGCTGTGTGAGCCTTTCGGGACACATGTCTTGCGTTGGAGTGGATCGGTCACGACCTATCACCATTTTTTGTTGCTCAGTCAGACCTATGTTCTCGGTAATGTGCGGTCTGAGTTGTTCTTTGTTTATGGTTGTCGGTTGTTCACATTTTTATGTTGTTTTTGTTTTTTACAGCAGACATTTATACTTTTATCTATTTTACATTATTTCTAAAGGGATTTTTCATATAGGAGGTCTGATATCTAAAATGCACATCAGTGTTTACGTGTTATTTACGGAATGGAAGTGCTTCTGTTTTTTGCATTTATTGTGTACAATCTTGGGATTATGAATACTTTAAATATTTTATCACTGAATGTGAATGGTTTAAATTCTGCTGTTAAAAGAACCCGTGTATTAGAATATTTACACCGTAAATCTATTTCCTGTGCCTTAATACAAGAGACACATTTAAAACAATCTGACGTGGCACGTTTCCAGAATAAGTATTACAAATTAATAGCTTTTTCCTGCGCTCAAAATAAAACTAAGGGGGTGCTTATCCTTGTTAACAGGAAGTTAAATTTAACAATTGAACACCTTGGTAGTGATGAGAAGGGTAGATTTGTTTTTATCCGATGCAAAATATATAATAATAGGTTAGCATTGGTCTCTATTTATGGTCCGAACGAGACAGACAGTGCATTCCTTACACAGATTTCCAAAACTTTACTTGAGGAGATTGATTGCCCTCTAGTGGTGGGTGGTGATTTTAATGCTGTCATAAATCCTGCTTTAGATAAGTCTCAATCTGATACAACAGCCAATCCATCCTCTAAATTATTGAATAAATTTATCACTGAGCTCAATTTAATCGATTTATGGAGAATTCAGAATACTAAAGCTAAGGACTTCACTTTTTTTTCTAATAGACAAGACTTTCTCTAGGATAGATTACATATTTCTCAGCCCATCTTTAATTTAATCTAATTCCTCTATATCTATATTACCAATTTTATGATCTGATCATTCTGCTATGTTGTGCAGTGTTCCTCTTTCCGATGTCAAAGCCAAGTCCCCTAGATGGCGCTTTAACATATCATTATTAAGTAATCAGACTTTTATTACCTCTCTAAAAGAATATATTAAGGACTTTCTTGAAATTAATATGCCCTCTGATGTGGATCCTCAAATACTGTGGGAAACGACTAAGTGTGCTATACGAGGTTTCTGTATATCTTTCTCTTCTACTCTTGCCAAAGCGAGAACTCACCAGTTTACACAATTAGAAAATAAAATCCAATCAATACAAAACCTACAAAAACATAATTTTACTGAGCAACAGGCTACACAGCTGTCCTCTTTAAAAGAAGAATATGATTTACTTTCACACTCAAAGGCAGAATTTATTTTACATAGGACTAGACAAAAATATTATTTTGAATCAGAGAGACCTAGTCATTTATTGGCCCTTAGGTTGAAAGAATGCGAGTCGAAGGCATATATTAGCGCAATAAAATCATCGGATGATCAGGTCACCACGAACCCTGTGGCAATTAATGACATATTTAAAGGTTTTTACACAAATCTGTATAAAGCCGAAACAGATTTTGATGAACCAATTTGTAAGCAGTATTTAGATAAATTGGAACTGCCTCGGATCTCACAGATGGATAAAGAATCTTTGGAGGCCCCATTAAGTCTGGAGGAACTTCACGTCTCTCTAAAGAGCCTTCAAAAGGGCAAATCGCCGGGTCTAGATGGTCTCCCCCCTGAATTATATTTAGAAATTTGGGATTTGGTAGGGATACTTCTGCTTAACTCATTTAATTTAGCAATTGAACATGGGGCATTTCATAGAGATCAAAAAACATCACTGATTTCATTACTTCTTAAAAAAGGGAAAGATCCATTAGATTGTTCCAGCTACAGACCGATTTCGCTTATCCCATGTGATCTAAAAATCTATGCTAAAGTGTTTGCTTCTCGTTTGGAGAAGGTAATTCACAGTCTGATCAAGTAGGACCAAACTGGTTTCATCAAGGGGCGCAATGCATCTGACAATATGCGTCGACTCCTTCATATTCTTGACTTTGCGGACTCCCACCCAACACCTTGTGCGGTCTTTTCACTTGATGCAGAAAAAGCCTTTGACAGGCTAGAGTGGAATTATATGTGGGCAGTTCTGCAATGTTTCGGCTTCGGTGAACACTTTGTTTCTATGATTAAGACATTATACCACTCACCTGCAGCATCAGTCATAACTGGTAATATTATTTCCCCCTCATTCCCTTTACAGCGGGGAACGAGGCAGGGGTGTCCACTTTCCCCCTTATTGTTTTGTCTATCTCTCGAACCCTTAGCACAAGCCATCAGGAAATCTGAAGTATCGATTAAGATTCATGACCATAATCATTGTATTTCATTATATGCTGATGATATTATTCTATATTTAGACCACTTTGATGTTTCAGTCTCTAGTGTAATTAAGGAATTTGATAATTTTAGTAGCCTATCAGGATATAAAATAAATTGGAGCAAATCTGCTCTAATGCCAATTAACAATGTTAAGGTTAATTTTTCTATTCCCTTATTTATCCCTATTAAGAAATCTTTCATCTATTTGGGCATTACCATGTATAAAAACATTCATAAGATTGCCAGAGACAATTTTAATAACATTTTAGTTAAGGTCAAAAATGACATTCAAATATGGAAGAATCTTAAAGTCTCTCTCCAAGGAAGAATCTCAAAAGTGTTAAGATGAATTTGTTACCTCGATTTTTTTTTTTTTTTTCTCTATGCTACCACTTTCTCCCCCTCCAGGTTACTTTAAGGAGATCAACTCCATAATTTCTAAGTTTATCTGGAATGATAAATGTCCCAGAATTAAACTTACCACATTACAACATCCTAATAGCGCAGGAGGACTGGCTGTACCAAATTTTGAATTATATTATTGGTCGTTCCAGCTTAAGGCCCTTCATAATTGGGTTGATCCTCAATCTACAGTTCCATGGAGGGTGATTGAAGCTGACAAGGTTAAACCAAATAGACTTCAAGATATTTTATTTTCTGGCACAGGAAAAAACGGGGATAATTATAAATTTGGTCCGGTTGTGGCTAACTCTATTAAAATCTGGAAAACGGTTGAACGTCGGATAGGTGGACCCTTCAAATTCTGTAACAGTACACCTTTATGGCACAATTTTAACTTTGTATGTGGAAATCGTCCGTTTGTCCAACCCTCTTGGTCCTCTTTAGGTGTGAACACTTGCGGTGATATGTATGATAACCAGGGCCTCTGTTCATTTCAGGCACTGAGAGCCAAATTTTGTCTACCAGCATCTGCATATTTTGTTTTTCTTCAATTGCGTTCTGCTCTCAAAGTGTCCTTGGTCTTCTTCCATTTCCTCTCATCCTATGCGGGACTGGATTGCACCATCTGCTGGTCGGCCATCTGTTTCCTTAATATATAATAAAAATTATTGATTGTATTACAAAACCTCTTTCTATTAAAACTATTTGGAATAGGGAATTATCTGATCTTAATTTATCTGTCGACTGGGAGAGAGTGTGGTCTAATCTCAGCTTAACATCTAAAAATCTGGCTCATCGTCTTATTCACTTCAAAGTCATTCATAGAGCATACATAACTCCTTACAAAAGATTTAAAATGAAACTGCAGTCAAATTTGAACTGCCATATATGTAACACTACATCATCGGGCACTTTTCTGCATATGTTTTGGGAATGTCCTGTCGTCATCAGTCTATGGACACATGTAAACCTGGTTTTGTCATCATTACTGAGAATTGATTAGTCTGTTAACCCAAGTTTATGTCTTCTTAATGATGATTCTGGTCTCTGTATTAGTTCAATGCAAAAGAGAATGTTGTTTGCTGGTTTTACAGCTGTGAAGAAGACAATAATTCAGAACTGGTTTACACCACACATGTGTAGAGAGGCATATTGGATCCGTAGCCTCCTGCAAATTGTCTCATGTGAAAGTACAACGGCGCGAGTCGGTGGGGCCAGGCCTTCAACCATTGAGGCTTGGCAGTGTTTTTTACTGAATATACGTGATTATTTAAAGGAGTAACTTTTGTGTCCTTGTTGTCCTTCCCTCTCTCCCTCCCTTTTGATTGAATCTTGATATGTTGAGTATATGTCTGCTGTTTTATTTTGGATATTATGTTGTGTTGTTTGTGAAAAAAATGAAAATAAAAAAATTGTTGATAACAAAAAAAAAGAAATCATAATTTTACTTAAACACAAATCTACAGTTGGCCACAAACGGGCAAAATGTTTACACCTCACCAGAAGTGGTGTTTCGTTCTTACTGTATCTATCTTCTGTGTATTGTGTTCTCCAGATTCTGAGAAATCCAGAGCATTTTGCTTCATTATTTTCATTCTCATGTTGTCACCATGTCTTATTATAAATGCTGTCGACCTAATCAACATTTTACATCAAATCAATGGCTTAGCCATTTAACATGGAATATTGTTTTAGTTTAATTTTTTTTTTTAATTTAATACTTTTTAAATGTTTTAGTTTTCAAATTCAGATGTAATGTGTTTTATGTGATTTTGTGCACTGATTTTAATCATTTATAATAAAAATGTGGACACACATGGATGACAGTATACTTATCGAACACTATTTTAACATTTAATCAGATTTTTTTTTTTTTTTTTTTAAGTCACATGCGCCTTTTTAGCACCAATGTTTTATTCAATTTTGTGTATAAAAACATGGGCACATCTGCTGACAATATGAACAAAACATTGCATTAATGAGTTTAAAAGAAATAACAATCCATTGTGATAAAATAAAATATCACATAAAAAGCCCTTACATCAACTTAGTTAATTTAATTGAAAAATTAATTTGACTGAAATAGTAATCTCAGCCACTTAACAATTTGGCCAAATGGGCAATTAAAAGGTCTTTACAGACTTCCCTAGTGAAAATTAAATGTATTTTTTAAATACATTTTTGTATATTAATTTCATGCTATACTAAAAATACATTTGCATATTGTTTACATATGACTAAACTGGTATACTTAAAGTCTGCTAAATTGGAGCAACTAATTATGTACTTAATACACTTTAATTGTAAGAAAGTAGTGCTGAAATCCAACTAAAGATGAACTGTATAGAATGCCAAAACTGCCGCCATAATAAATAAATAAACAAACATACAAATAAATGTAAAAAAACCTAATATAAATAAATAAATAAATATACAAATAAAAGTAAAAAAATATATATATATTTATAATTGTATTTCCTTATGTTTTTTTTTTATGTTTTACTTATTTTCCACATGTATTTATTTTTTCTTTTATTTATACATTTATTTATTTTCACATTTATGTATTTATTTCCACATTTATTTATTTATACAAAAACTCCAGTGTGAAGGGATGTGTTAACGATATGATTGAGTGCAGGTACAACTGCAGGAGAAATGGCTTCAAGGAGATGAGATGGAATAGGATCAAGCGGACAAGTAGTAGGATGATTAGAAAGGATGAGTTTAGAGACTTCTGCCTCAGAGAGTTGTAACATTATTTACTCTATATATATACAGCTGTATAGAAAATTATGTATACATATTTACATAGTACTAGAGAGAGTAAATAATTAGAGATGGGGGATGAATTACAGGCATAAATTACAGAACACAGGTAATAATTCCTGTGTTAGTTGTTTAGGCTGGAGATGGCATAGGGGAAAAAAACTGTTTTTATGCCTAGATGTTCTAGTGCACAGAGATCTGTAGCGTCTGCCTGAAGGGAGAAGAGCACAGAACCGACTCAATAACAGCAGAGTAATACTGTGTCATGTGTGCCTGTGGCAGGTTGAACTTTTTCAGTTGACGAAGAAAGTACATTCTCTGCTGGGCCTTTTTCACGATGGAGTCGATGTGAGTGTCCCACTTCAGGTCCTGAGAGATGGTGGTTCCCAGGAACCTGAATGACTCCACTGCATTCACAGTGTTGTTCATGATAGTGAGTGGGGGAGAGCTGGGGGGTTTCTCCTGAAGTCCACGATCATCTCCACAGTTTTAAGCGTGTTGAGCTCCAGGTTGTTTAGACTGCACCAGACAGCCAGCTCCTTAACCTCCTGTCTGTAAGCAGACTCGTCACCATCCTGGATGAGGCCGATGAGTGTGGTATTGTCTGCAAACTTCAGGAGTTTGACAGAGGGGTCTTTAGAGGTGCAGTCATTGGTGTAGAGGGAGAAGAGCAGTGGGGAGAGAACACAACCCTGAGGAGCTCCAGTACTGATGGTGCAGGTGTTGGATGAGAATGTTCCCAGCCTCACTAGCTGCTGCCTGTCTGTCAGGAAGCTGGTGATCCACTGACAGATGGAGGTAGGGACGGAGAGCTGTGTCAGTTTATTCTGAAGGGTGTCCGGGATGATGGTGTTGAAAGCGGAGCTGAAGTCCACAAACAGGATCCTTGCATAAGTCCCTGGTTTGTCTAGATGTTGGAGGATTTAGTGCAATCCCATGTTGACTGCATCATCCACAGACCTGTTTGCTCGGTAAGCAAACTGCAGGGGGTCCAGCAAGGGTCCAGTAATGTCCTTCAGGTGAGCCAACACGAGCCTCTCAAATGACTTCATCACCACAGACATTAAAGCAACAGGTCTGTAGTCATTAAGTCCTGTGATTTTTGGTTTCTTGGGTACAGGGATGATGGTGGAGCGTTTGAAGCAGGAGGGGACTTCACACAGCTCCAGTGATCTATTGAAGATCAGTGTGAAGATGGGTGATAGCTGGACAGCACAGGCTTTGAGGCAGGCTGGAGAGACACCGTCTGGGCCTTTGGCTTTCCTTATCTTCTGTCTCCTGAAGACTTTGCTTACATCTTCTTCACAGATCTTGATTACAGGCTGAGAAACAGTAGGGGGAGGGTGTTGATGGCTGTGTTGTGGGATGGTCAGAGTGGGTGTGGGGTGTCAGACCAGGCTTTTGTTTTTGAAACCTACAGTAAAAATTGTTCAGGTCTTCAGTCAGTTGTTGATTGGCCTCAGTGCTGGGGGGAGGGGTCTTGTAGCTGGTGATGGCTTTCAGGCCTTTCCACACTGATGCAGAGTCGTTACTTGAAAGCTGTTTTTTTAGCTTTCCAGCGTAGTTCTTCTTTGCCACTCTTATCTCCCTATTCAGTGTGTATTTGGCCTGTTTGTACAAGGCTTTTTCCCCACTCCTGTAGGCGTCCTCTTTGGCCTGGCGAATCTGTTTGAGTTTTGTACTGAACCAAGGTTTGTCGTTGTTAAATGTTAAATAAGTCCTGGTGGGTACACACATGTCCTCACAGAAACTAATGTAGGATGTCACGGTGTCAGTGAATTCATCCAAATCAGTAGCTGCAGCCTCAAAAACACTCCAATCAGTAAGTTCGAAGCATGCTCTGCTTCAACAGTCCATCTCTTTACAGTTCTTAAGACAGGCTTAGAAGATTTAAGTTTCTGCCTATAGGCTGGTAGAAGATGAACCAAACATTGATCAGAGAGTCCCAGCGCTGCACGGGGGACAGAGTGGTATGCATCCTTTAAAACAGTGTAACAATGGTCCAGTATATTGCTGTCTCTGGTGGGGCATGTGATGTGCTGTCTGTATTTAGGCAGTTCGTGTGTGAGATTAGCTTTGTTAAAATCACCGAGAATTACAATGAAAGAGTCCGGGTAACACTGCTCTGTGTGTGTGATTTGGTCGGCCAACAGTTCTAGAGCCGCGCTCACACGCGCGTCAGGAGGAATGTACACACTCACCAGAATAAACGAGGAAAACTCCTGCGGCGAATAAAAAGGCTTACAGTTGATAAAGAGAGCTTCCAAGTTTGGCCAGCACATCTTCTTTAATACTGTCATGTCTGTACACCAGCCTTCATTGCTATAAAAACATAATCCACCGCCTCTCGTTTTCCCCGATGACTCGGTGACTCGGTCTGCTCTGAACAGCTGGAATCCGGATAGATGAAGCGCGCTGTCCGGGATAGCTCCGTTCAGCCAGGTTTCCATGAAACAAAGCGCAGCTGAGTTTAAAAAGTCCTTGTTTGTGTGGGTGAGGAGTTGTAGTTTGTCTGATTTATTTGCAAGGGAGCGGAGATTCGCCAGGTGAATACTCGGCAGCAGAGTCCTTAAACCACGCTGTCTGGATTTCATGAGCGCACCAGCGCGCTTCCCTCGCTTGCGTTGCCTGGAGCGCTTGTATAGGAACGCAGCTCCTCTGACTAAAATGTCCAGTAAAATGTCTGAATGATCAAACGTTGGCAAAAGGTTATCTGGTGTGCTATTTCTTATGTCCAAGAGTTCGTTTCTAGTGAAGCTGATCGGAAAAACTTTGCTTAAGACAAAAACAAAAACAGAAAAAGTACCAATGAGCAACAAAACGAAGCGGCCATGATCAACCTGATGAATCAATAGATCAGTAGTTTTAACCTTTCACTTTATGAAGTCCATGGAAAGGATCATTTTGAATTGCCTTCGATCCCTAGTAGGCTCAGAGCTTGATCCCTTGCAATTCGCCTATCAATCTA
This sequence comes from Schizothorax lantsangensis, assembly GCA_027422415.1. NCBI lineage: Eukaryota > Metazoa > Chordata > Actinopteri > Cypriniformes > Cyprinidae > Schizothorax > Schizothorax lantsangensis. Next base: position 59,720 of record JAPDDO010000164.1, on the reverse strand, counting down.
GCATCGGGGTGGATGATGCTGTGATCTACTTATTGCATAGATCCTATCTACATCTGGAGGATGCAGGGAGAGCTGTGAGGATCATGTTTTTTGATTTGTCCATTGCTTTCAATACTATACGGCCATCATTGCTTGAGGGGAAGCTGTTGCGAGCTGGAGTTGATTGTCATCTGGTTGCATTTAAGGTCTGGATATTGAGAGGGTGACAACTTATAAGTACTTGGCTGTTCACCTTAATAATAAATTGGACTGGTCCAACAATACAGAGGCTCTGTATAGGAAGGGGCAAACTTGTCTTCATTTGCTGCGGAGACTGAGGGCTTTGGGATTTTAGGCCACTGTTAAAGTGGCCTCTGTGATTTTTTATGCAGTCATCAGTTGGGGAGCAGGAAGTTCAGAAAGGGACAGGAAGAGGCTTAATAAACTGGTTAAAAGGACCAGTTCTATTCTGGAATGTCCTTTGGATCCCATCGAGGAGATGGGGGAGAGGAAAATGCTAAGTTGAAGTCCATTATCAATAACATCTCTCACCCTTTGCATGAGTTTGTGGAGTCCCTGAGAAGTTCCTTCAGCAATAGACTGGTACATCCATGGTATGAGAAGGAGCGCTATCGCAGGTCCTTCATTCCAACAGCAGTTAGACTGTTTAATTGCAATAACAATATTGTGTGGTATGGTTGTATGTTTTTTAGTATGTTTTCTTTGTTTATTGTATTGTGGTTGGACTTGTGGAGTATGCAGTAACAAGTGAATTTCCCCAGTGTGGGATTAATAAAGTCTATCATTTGATATCATATCACACCATGAACACACACCTGGGGCAGTGGGCGGCACCTGGGGATCAGTTACAAATCTGACTCTCTAACCATTAGGCCACGACTGCTCCACAGGCTGCTGTCACTTTAAGAACTAACGCTTGGATCCAAAATTCTGACACATCAGATTTTCTCCAATATATCGCTTTACCTCTTGTATATAACCATATATATTGTTTTCTTAATCCTTGGAAGTCAAACTCATAATGGAAAATAAAATTAATCGCACAACCCTAAAGCGCATGCATTTTATCCAGTGGGAAATGGGCCAAAATGGCTCTTTTGCTGTTGAAGGTTGCAGACCCCTGCCCTCGGGGGTCACGTTGTATGGATCTTGGGTGTTTGCAGGCCTGAAGAGTGTCGCATAAATTTTCCTTTTCCTGTTTTCGGCCTTCTACTATGGATTTATGCATAGTGTCCATGAGATAGCACTTAACCGTATGTTGCTTAACCCTTTAGGCGCCAGGGTTTTTTTAAAAAAATGCTGGATTTTGACATCAAGATTTCAAAAGCTTGTGGCTTGAAAGGGCTTAAAGATAGAGATCTACTGTAAATTAGAAAAATGTTGGGCATGACCTAAAGTTTATGTGGGGTGTAAATATACTCATCTAATTTGCATATTATGACGTCAACAGGGGGCGGTCCTCTTGAATTTCACAATATTCAGGAAATAGTAGATATTAAATTGATGTTTGAACTTATTTGCATGTTTGTTTGTTTTTTTGTCTTTTTATCCTCATTCCAAATGATCAGAAAAGAGGAAATCAACAATAAAACAGGAGAAAGTACTAAATTATTACTATATTACTATCCTATATAGTAGTAAAACTCATGTGAACAGTAGCCTACTTTTTGATCAGTTCATCAGTAATATTCAGGAAATAATAGATATTGAATGGATGTTTGAGCTTATTTGCATGTTTGTTTTGTTTTTTGTCTTTTTATCCTCATTCCAAATGATCACGAAAAGAGGAAATCAACAGTAAAATGGGAGAAAGTAGTAAATTATTACTATATTACTCTGCCATAGTAAAATACATGTGTCTATTTTGTGATCAGTTGACCAGCTATCTGCCCATTCAGGTATCTAAGTGACACAGTTTATAGTTCTTGAGAGTATGGTAGACCAACCCCACACTGACTGCACCTGTACTGGCGGCCCGTAGAGCGCGCGCGATCAGAAAAAAAGATGCAATCTAGCCGATCATCAGCACCGCGGCGCGGAGCCAGCGGCGCTCCGTGAGCTCAGAGATCAGCAGCTCTCCTATGGACACTACAACCACGTCCACCCCTGCCACCCCCATCCCCGTTGGGCAAAGGGTCAAATGATCACTTGTTTGTGCTTCGTGAACTCTCTCGCCTTGCGCGCGCGGCACCATTGCGCTGCAAAGATGTACCGGGAGAAGCGCGATCATTAGACGGCCGATCGTCATTTCCAAAAGGCAAATATTCCCCTTCAGAGTCAGAATCGGCGAATAACATTTGCAACACATCCTCACGGTACAAATTTCTATTAGCCATTTGGCGATTTTCTCTCACAAATCTCACAATTCACTCGTGACATCGTATGACATCGTGTCGCAATTTTGCGACTTTGGCGCTTAGAGGGTTAAATGACTCTTCAGTTCATCGAGACAAAGGAGTTCTCTTTTCCCTTGATTGGATTAGTTATTATCATGTTGAGAGGAACTAATCCAGACAATGAGGGTGTTGTCAGTTTTACCACCTCGTGATGGCTGTGTAGGGGAATATTTAGATCCTGTTTTGGGAATGTGTCTATTCTGCAGCTTTTTGGTGGGTCTGTTCCACAGAGGCCTTACAAAATTTAACAAAATTAAAAATGAATCTCAGTCTCTCTTAAAAGTTTTACAGTCTCTTCTTCAGCTTCCTGAACAAGAACAGTTTGTAAAAACTTCTGATTTCCTTCATGAAAGAGTAAGCAAACTAAAAGTGACACATATGCATTATAAGACAACTGAACATAATATGAAACTCATAAGAAAGCACAATGATATGATTTATATCATGAAGCAAAATGGCATACAAGACAAACTTTCTGACATTGTTCTTTGGGGAGGAACTCCATCTTTGAGTTGATCTGAATCTCAGTTGAATCTGCTGGTTTTGAAGATGAACTTTATTCACTGTGAAAACTTTAGATAACGTTTCTTCATCATGTCGCTTGTTATGACAGATTTATCCAGATGATATTTTATTGCTTGATGCATTATTGTGTCACATTTGGAGAGGACGCAGCATCAGACCTGAAAGATCTGAAGATGATCTACTTACTGTGATTGTTTTTTGTATGACTGTGTAGAGAAGATGATTGATTGAAACACTTCCCACATGCAGTGCAGTGATACGGTTTCTCTCCAGTGTGGATCATCTCATGTGTTTTCAGATGTGATGACTGACTGAATCTCTTGTCACAGTGTGAACACTTGTAAGGTTTCTCTCCAGTGTGAATCATCTCATGCAGTTTTAAACAGTTTGCTGTAGTAAAAGTCTTCTCACAGTCAAAGCACATGTACTCTCTCACACCAGTGTGTTTTTTCTGATGTATTTTCAAACTGTGTAGATGTGAAAAACTCTTTCCACACAAATGACATGAATATGGTTTCTCCTTTGTATGAACTCTCAGGTGCTGCTTCAGGACTAAAGCCCACAAAAATGTTTTCCCGCATTGATCACATGTGTACAGTTTCTCTCTAGTGTGGATGTTCATGTGTCTCTTAAGATGTGATGATCGTGAGAAACTCTTTCCGCACTGATCACATGTGAACGGTTTCTCTCCAGTATGAACTCTCATATGTTCTTCAAGGTGTCCTTTTATTGTGAAACTCTTCCCACACTGATCACATGTGTAAGGTTTCTCTCCAGTGTGGATCCTCTCATGTGTTTTCAGAGCTCCTGAGTGACTGAATCTCTTGTCACAGTGTGAACACTTGTAAGGTTTCTCTCCAGTGTGAATCCTCATGTGATGCTCAAGACTCTGTTTACATGTCAATCTCTTTCCACACTGAGTGCAGGTGAAAGATTTCTTGGCTCTTCTTTTCATTAAATCTTTCTGAATTTGAGAGCAACTCAAAGGTTTTTTTCCAGGTTTGAAGTGATTTATTCCCTCAACTTCACTCAATTCTTCATTCTCCTCATTTTCTTCAATCAACTCTGGAAAAAAATGGTTTATTTTCATTAACTCATAAAAAAAGAAATGTGAAAAGACATAAATGTGAATCCTGATGTAACAGCAGAAAGTAGACAATTGCTATACAACATTTCAATCATTTTGATGCAGTTTTATAAATACATCTAGTACATTTTATATATACACATCTCTGAAACATCTTCATTCATCAATGAATGAGGTACATTGATCTTCAAATTATGATTTTGATCAACTACACAGTTATATAACATCAGTGGCGTGCACAGACCCCCGGAGGGGCACAATCGTGGATGGGGGTGGGGGTGGGGTGTTTGTATGGGTTTGATCCCCCTCTGTAGCTTCTTGTCACAGAATGAGGCAGAAAATACGTTCCATAGGCTACTAATGCATCGATTAGAAATGGATTAGAAATATTCTAGGCTGGACTACTGCAATGCTCTTCTGGCTGGACTTCCATCAAACACAATCAAACCTCTACAAATGATTCAGAATGCAGCGGCACGACTGGTCTTCAACGAGCCCAAAAGAACCCATGTTACACCTCTCTTCATCTCATTGCACTGGCTACCAGTGGCAGCTCGCATCAAGTTCAAGACACTGATGCTTGCATACAGAACGACCACAGGCTCAGCACCTTCCTACTTCCACTCACTATTACGAATCTACATCCCTCCAGAAGTCTGAGATCTGCTAGTGAGCGACGCCTTGTGGTACCATCACAGAGAGGCTCAAAATCACTCTCCAGAACATTCTCGTTCACCGTTCCTGGATGGTGGAATAATCTTCCCACCCCTATCCGGAATGCTGGATCCCTGTCAATCTTCAAGCAACAACTGAAGACTCATCTCTTTCGGCACTACTTGACTTCATCCTAAAAAAAAAAAACTTTAATCTTTCCCTTTATCTTTCTCTCCTTCCCTTGCTAGCTTGTACTTATTTGAACAATGACTGAGACTTGGTGTTACAAGCACTTCATCTGTCTGATTGCCTCTTCAAGATGATTCACTTTATGTATTCCCCAATCGTAAGTCGCTTTGGATAAAAGCGTCTGCCAAATGACTAAATGTAAATGTATACTTAATTATTATGAAAATACCAGAGATCAGTGGCGTGCACAGACCCCCGGAGGTGAAATGGCGTGACGAGGGCACAATCGTGGACTGGGGGGGGGTGTGTGGCTAGGGGGGGGGGTGGCTAGGGGGGGGTAAAATATGGCAAAAATATCACAATTCACAATATTATCACGATTCTTTGTCATGTTGGTTTTTCTATTTTGCAAGTTGTTTGAGCATTACAGACAAACTAATTTCCTTATTATAAAGACAAAGCCTTTTAAGGTAACAAAATATAAAAAAGTATGGCGGATATTTAGGCCAAAGTGGGTGAAGATAAAAATCTGTCATTATTTTTTCTTTGTTATTAAAAAACTGAGAGCAAAGATACACATTACAAATACACATAATATACAAATAAAATAAACAGTGTTTTATTTTCAGGTACAGTAGGTGTATTTAGCAGCATTCAAGAAACTGAATGAACAAATAAAAATAAAACACTATATAGACTAGGGCTGTGACGGTGGCAGATTTTTACCACCGCGGTGGTAATGGACCAACAACCGCCGGTGGTGCGGTGTTGTGTATATTTATATATATATAATTCTGAAACACAAACATAAATAAATGAGGCTCAATCATCTATTAAAAAACGTACGTGTTTATTTTAGCACTTCTGTCAGTGAACAATCAGCCTGCAAAACACTAAAATAAATATCAAAGAAATAATACAGTTAAATAGGAAAGTAGCCTTAAATAACGCGAGCGGCGCGGCGAGAACTCATTCTAATCAGTGATGTTGTCTACACTAGATGCGGCGCGATACAACATGACAAATCCCTCACAGTAAACTGCCTTGTTCTATTTATGACATACTGACACGAAGTTCAAATGTCCTGTAGACAGACTCAACCTGTTGTGCTGCGACGTGGCGTCCGGTTTAGACACGGGTCCAGTGTTGCCAGATTGAATGGACGAATTCCAGCCCAAAAGCTCACAAAACCGCCCAAAACTTTAACTGTCAAAATAATGTGATATAATGTAAATCAAGGTTGATAAGAGCCATTTTTAACTCCTTATAATGAAATAATGACGACAAAATAATATAAATATAATGCTAGATAAATTTCCCATGGATCAAATCGGGGCAAATACATTAAAGAGAACTACCAAATATGATTAAAATATGCACTGTCAAAACGGCAATCAATGTCAACAGTCAGAATTTAAATGCAAACAAGTGCCCAATATAAGTGATCATAATTATAGGTATTTCACACTCGTTCATGCACACATGACAGTCAAAGCTGTCATTCTGTATGATAATCCGACAATAAAAAAAAATTAACAACAATACCTTTGTGTTGCTCTATAATTTCACACAGAAGTCTTTCATGAAGTTCATATGTAGAACTTTGCACAGTCAAAACTAAGTCCAGCATCTTTAAAGGATACCAATCTGGACCGTTTAAAAGATAAAAGACAGGATCTTATAGATATAAATAGATTTTAAATAAATAATTTAACTGGTCTGATTTCGGAGTTGCAGTGATAGAGCCTTCATGTCATCTCCGCAACAGGTGTAATTCACGTTTTGAGAGTTAAAACACTCTCCACTCTTTACCATCAAACTTATATTTAGGCATTATGATCACTTACAGTTATACATTCAAAATCAGATCCGTTATCGTGCTAAAAACCCGTCGCTCATGAATCATCACGTCTGTCTGCGATTGGCTAAAACATCAGCACCAGTCTCTTTGCAGCGTGCGTGTGTGTTTGGTAACTTTGTGATGACTGATTACATGCATGCAGTAGGCTATATGTGCACACTTGGGCTTGTTTGTTAACCAATTATCCTATACAATTTATATGTTTTGAAAACCGCCAAACTGACCAAAAACCAGTCCAAATTTTGTCCACCCGCCCAAGCCAATATTTACCCGCACAATCAAATTCAAAACCGCCTGGAACCCGCCCAATCTGGCAACACTGCACGGTTCACTGTTCCGCTACCAAGCAAGCGGGAGCGTTAACTCCTCGTCTGCACTCGCTCTCTGTGGAATAGGAAGCGTGGCGTATATTGCCACATTTCTTGTTGGCATCTTCCACTTCCCGCTGTCTCGCTCGTATTTGGCCAGTTTGGAGAAAGCCTCACCAACACAAACCTGACCAGCTGGGCGTTTGCGATCACGTGAACTTGAAGACACTTGTACAAACGCGGATGGGTGACACGAATGGAAATGATTCCAGATCAGCGATGTAGTATTTGGTTTCCCAACAAGGTCCATCGCTCAAAATACATTTGCTGAATGCAGAATAAACTGTATTTTCCTGCCTCAAACCTGCCAATCTAAAGGAAACGCCGTGTATGGCGTTTGAGGTAATTTGTGAATTAGCATAGATTTATAGTCTAAATAAAACAATTTTCAACCGTTACTATATTACACTTGTATACAAAACTTTGTATTATGCTTGTTATAAAGTGTGTGACGTCACGTACACTACCGCCGGTGGCAACAGACAACCGCGGTGATGACCGAACACCGCCGGTGACGCGGTTGTCACAAAGACCGTCACAGCCCTAATATAGACTGATTCCTATTAAAGCAACTGTATTAAAGTTTTCAGTCAAGAGTAGTGAGTGATTTTTCTCTTGAGTAGTGAGTGATTTTTCTCTTTGTGATTGATGTTTTATTAACATTAAAGGAATAATTCACCCGAAAATTAAAATAGGCTAGTGTTTTATTTTTATACCTTCATTTACTCACACAAAAGTTGTTTTAAACCTGGATGAGTTTCCTTCTTCTGCTAAACATAAACGCTATTTTGAAGAAGGTGGAAAACCAAACAGTTGCTGGTCAACAGTGACTTACATAGTATTATTTTTCTCCTACTGTTAAAGTCAATGTGGACCAGCAACTGTTTGGTTACCCAGATTCTTCAAAATATCTTATTTTGTGTTCAGCACAAGAAATAAATTAATGCAGGTTTGGGACGACATGTGAGTGAAAAAATAATGACAGAAATTAAAGTTTACAGTCCCGCACCTGCACCAGTATTGAAACCCATCTCAGTCAGAGGGAGGACCTGCCATACCTACTGCTATTGAGAAGGATCAAGGGCAGGATCACCTTATGTGGTCAGACAAGCTTCTCATCCCTTCTGAAGGAACCAGCACCTTGAGTACTATTGAACTCTAAGTCCACTATGTTTTCAACCTGTTGAGTAGGTCCTTTTCAATGTCTTTATCTTCCTGCTACACTAGTCTACAACATTGATGTTGGTCATACCAGTGAGTTGCCAAGAGTAAAGGAATTGCATGCAAAGCATTGACAAACTTTTGACAAAACATTTTTCAGAGCATCATGTATTTTAATTACAAAGATATTTTAAGTTGAGCACTTTGCCAGCATTTTGAAGTTTTACAGGTCTTTTGACCTGCAGTCTTAACATGTGTGATATGATGGTGAATTTGTATCTTTGTTTTGAAAATAGAGGTTCAAACTGATACAACGTGTTGGCTGTTATTGAATATACACATGCATTTGTAGTTGAACTGAACGCAGATCACATTTAATGACAAATCAGGGTTAATATGAACACTATATTAAGTCTGGAAATAACTCCCTTGGTGTTAAGTTATTGACACACCTAGTGTAGTTTTAACACTATTAGTGTTTTCCCTCCTTTTTTACACCAAATTAGTGTTAATGGTGAACACTTACAGCGTTGTTTTAACTCTATGAAGTGTTATAAAAGTAACACTATTTCAAGTGTTAGTTCAACTATTTAGTGTGGACCTATATAAACCCTGAAAAAGTGTTAATTTTTACACTGAGTGTGAATTTAACACTTTCAAATTTGCTGTGTAGTGATCGTGTCTCTCTGTTACACTTGATTTGTGTAAATATGTCATATTTAAGGTAACAATGCAATACATAATATCATATTACTGATATTAATAATATGACAATATCTGTAGTCAATATTGATTAAATGGGAGGATAAATCCTGCTCATACCCAGCTAGGAAAAATGATAAAAGCACTTACTGAAGTGGTATTCTGAAACTTGATTAAATTAAATAAAACAGCAAAATGATTTTGATCTTCATCAAACAACAAAAAGATTAGCTTAGATAAAGTTTGATTAATATGTGCATACAATACTGGCCAAAAGTTTGGACCCATTACTATTTTTTATGTTTTTGAAAGAAATGTATTATGCTCATCAAGCCTGCATTTATTTGATCAAAATAAATAAATAAATAATAATAATAATCAGAAAGAATGTGTTAAATAGATAAAAAGTGATAGTGAACACTTATATTCTTATAAAAGATTTATATATTTAGTATAGTAAAATAGAAAAACATTATTTTAAATTGTAATAATATTTCTTTGCCCAACGGGGATGGGGGTGGCAGGGGTGGACGTGGTCGTAGTGTCCATAGGAGAGCTGTTGATCTCTGAACTCACGGAGCGCCGCTGGCTCCGCGCCGCGGTGCTGATGATCGGCCAGATTGCGGCTTTTTTTCTGATCGCGCGCGCTCTACGGGCCGCCAGTACAGGTGCAGTCAGTGTGGGGTTGGTCTACCATACTCTCAAGAACTATAAACTGTGTCACTTAGATACCTGAATGGGCAGATAGCTGGTCAACTGATCACAAAATAGACACATGTATTTTACTATGGCAGAGTAATATAGTCATAATTTACTACTTTCTCCCATTTTACTGTTGATTTCCTCTTTTCCTGATGATTTGGAATGAGGATTAAAAAGACAAAAAACAAAACAAACATGCAAATAAGCTCAAACATCCATTCAATATCTATTATTTCCTGAATATTACTGATGAACTGATCAAAAAGTAGGCTACTGTTCACATGAGTTTTACTACTATATAGGATAGTAATATAGTAATAATTTAGTACTTTCTCCTGTTTTATTGTTGATTTCCTCTTTTCTGATCATTTGGAATGAGGATAAAAAGACAAAAAAACAAACAAACATGCAAATAAGTTCAAACATCAATTTAATATCTACTATTTCCTGAATATTGTGAAATTCAAGAGGGCCGCCCCCCTGTTGACGTCATAATATGCAAATTAGATGAGTATATTTACACCCCACATAAACTTTAGGTCATGCCCAACATTTTTCTAATTTACAGTAGATCTCTATCTTTAAGCCTTTTCAAGCCACAAGCTTTTGAAATCTTGATGTCAAAATCCAGCATTTTTAAAAAAAAAACCTGGCGCCTAAAGGGTTAATGCTGCGTTCTGTGTGAAGTGGCCATAAAATTACATTTTTTTCCAGACTCTGTGGCTGTAGAAACAAAGAGGATGAAACACAATCATGGGCCAATAAGTTTCTCTACTACTTCTTTTGAAACTGATTTCATCATAATTGCTATTAGTATTATCCACACTGAAAAATCCTTATGTTTATTCAACTATGTGTGGGCCTTTGTAAAATACGTGACAAATTGTGTCCCGTATTGATTTGACAGTCACATCATTTTACCTTCAAATATGGGACAATTCCATCATTAGAAAGGTTAAAGATTCAATTTGACCCTATAATAATCTTATAGTAACAGTATTAGTGTCTTATTCGTCTTAATTAGGACACCCATTCTTCAAAAATATCATTCATTTCTGTAGAAGTGGACAGAATAAGGATCAAATGACTGAGTTCAGCTTTGAGAAAGAAACCAACCTGTTTGTTCCTCAGTATCTTCATGTTTGATGCTGAATACTTCTGCAATCCTAATGTCTTCACTTTCCTCTTTAATAAACGCCATCTTTATGGATCTCAGTCTCTTCACCAGGAGTTTTTCTGAGAAAAATAAAGGAAAAATAAATTATAAAGAAAACACTATATTTCTGGATGTGTCTCAGTCATCTACCTATTTCAGTCGTCAGAGAACTGATTAGCCAAAAAACACTCAAAACTAGAACTACACATTACTAAAAGAACACAAATTACACCAACAAAGACATGACATGTTTAGATATTTATCATTTACATTTGGTATTTAATGATGTTTATGTTAAAATCAGTAGATTGTACTGTTATGGAAATCTTTGTCTTATAGCCTCTGATGGACTGACCAAACATATGCCCACTTAATATCATCAAAAAGGTTGTTCCAATAAGAAATGGAGGAAGAATTAGAAGTAACAAGATCCAAAAATAAAGACCTAACTTTGTGGAGAAAATAAACTCTTACTCATGTGTGGATGTGCTTTACTCACAAAAATAACACTCATTCATGTTATATCAAGCATTACATTGTTTCATTCAATAAGAAAGCTTTCGTTTTGCAATTCTTAGTGAAACTATACATTTGCATGAACAGTTTGATGTCATTTAACGACTTTAAATGTTTAAAACAAACCTTTCTTCAGGTGAGTTACAAGTTCCGCGTTTGGTTAACAGCGCAGCCTTATGACGTCATACAGCCATTCCAAAATAAAAGTCCCGTTCACGCGCTCAAATCAGAAATGTGCATAAAAATAATAAAACACATATCAATGGCGTTCAGAGTTGAATTCTTGCATAATATATTTGTTTAAGTAAACGTTGGCCAATGTTAAATTCCAGTGAGAGTTTGAACTACATGAGATCCTGAACAATAATGTTTGTCTGCAGAAACCTTTTAAGAAGCCAGGAACTTTTTAGTTTTATTTATTTATGGAAAGGGATTGGTTATAATCTTTCTACAGCCACAGACAAACACACACACACACACACACACACTGTTGTTAGCTTTAGTCTCAATTAGGGCTGTGAATCTTTGGGTAGACAGCGAATAGGTTTTCGATTCGATTCAAGAACAATTTTTTGCAAATTCAGAATGATTCAATTCGATTCGATTCACAATTAAATTCACAGGATTATTTAAATGCTTCCCCTAAATTCTTTAAATGTTTAGTCAGGGGGCAAATTACATAGCAGACTTTATGGTTAGAGGAACTAAGCATAGATTAGAGAAAGAAAGAAAAAACACTTCTGTCCATTGTTAGATGCTAGTTTAATGATGCTATGACATGACATGTCAATGGTATATGTAGAAATTTACAGTATGTAAGCCAATATTTTAAAAAAGAGCTTTTAAAGTATTATGTATAGACTAACATTTTGTCATACAGGGGCGTCGCCATCATTTCAGAAGTAACAGAAATGTTAATACTTTTACTTTGAATTTGCTATAAGAAATCAAATACACTGCTGGACAATAATCAATCATTTGTAATTATCATTTTTTTCCTAATGGCAATTTTATGATTGTTTTATATACCTCAAATTAGCACTGCCTCATTCAGAAATGTTATGTATTTATTGTGTTTATTGTCTTAACGTTTCATCAGTTCATTCTGCGTTTTATTCAGTTTACTGTAGCTGCAGATATAGCTGGCACATCTATGAGCGCGAGATCACTTCTCTTTCAGTGCGAAAACTTCTTTATCTCATTTTCATAAAATAAAAGCTTATAGTATTTAACTTTGCATCTCCATAACTTTGCGCACCCGATGTCTGTTTTCTATAGCAACGAAGGCTACTTTCATGCATCTGATTAACAGATAAACCTCGCGCTCTTATTTCAAGGCTGTGGTTATTTTAACAGTTTCCTTCGTACATTCGGTTCAATGACATTGTTAAAAGTCTTTTATCATTCAATGGACCTGTGCGTATTACATTTTTGCTCTGTCCAATAAATGCGCAGCCTTCGACTGGTAATACCGATATGACCGAGAGCCATTGAAAAGCTACAGAAAACTAAAACTACTTCACTTTAGCATTACTGGCCACGAGTACTAAGATCACACATCAGCTGCTCAAAAATGTGTCCGTGAGACGAACTCAATCCTGTGACAGGCGGTAAATAGAGGAGCGCGTGAAGAAGAGATGTGAGGGCTGTTCAAGGGCTCCATTAATTCGTGCTTGTAGTAATTTAATGTGTATATACTTTGAAAACATTGAATCGCTATAGAAATCGTGATTCATTCGATTCTTACTTTGTGCCTAAGCGAACTAAGCGGCTACTTAGTTGGCTACAAGATGGCTACAAGCGCCATCTTGGAAAATCTTTTTCCAAGATGGCGCTGCTATGTTCGGCTGCCGTCCGGGCCGCTCCGCTAAGACTATGCTTTTATTTACTTTTTTACTTACTTTTGATTTCTACTTTTACACACATAACGTCGGCACTGATCACCTATGACAAAAGTGCACTCTTGGACATTGGAAACCGCTTCACTAACCTGGTTCAGGACACTTTATCACCGAATCCATCGTGGCCTCTTGAGATTCTTCGGAACGCGGAGAACAAAGGACACAGGAGACAGAACAAAAAACACCGTGGAAAAAGCGCTGGGATTCGGAACAGATTGAGGAAAAGGGCTCACAGTCCTCCTTTACCGAGCCTTTTGCTCGCTAATGTCCAATCCTTGGATAATAAGATGGACGATCTTAGAGCCAGGATTAGTTTCCAACGAGACATAAGGGACTGTAACATCATCTGTTTGACTGAAACATGGCTCACGCCCTCGGTTCCCGACACTGCTGTAACGCCGTCTGACAACTTCTCTGTTTTACGGATGGACAGAACAGCGGAGGCTGGTAAATCCAAGGGTGGTGGAGTGTGTTTCATGACTAACAAGAAATGGTGTGACCCCAGGAATATCTCCTCTCTGTCACGATCCTGCTCGCCTCATCTGGAACATCTATCCATTATTTGCCGCCCATTCTATCTACCCCGCGAGTTCTCCGCGGTCATCGCTACTGCCGTTTACATCCCTCCACAGGCAGACACGAGCTTGGCTTTGTCTAAACTTCACGATGTGATCAGCGGCTACATTAACCAACATCCTGACGCTGCTTTTATCATCGCGGGGGATTTTAACAAAGCCAACCTCAGGCAGGTCATGCCGAACTTTCACCAGCATGTATCCTGTCCAACCAGAGGACCGAATACACTGGATCACTGCTACTCTCAGTTTAAGAACGCCTACAAGGCCCGCTCTCTACCTGCTTTTGGTAAGTCTGACCACGCCGCCATCTTCCTCACACCGGAATACAAACAAAGGCTCGCACAGGAACCCCCGGTGAAGAGGGAAGTGACGCGTTGGTCCTCCCACTCTGAAGCTATGCTGCAGTCGGCTCTTGATGACGTCGACTGGGACATGTTCAGGGCGAGCTCATCTGACGTCAGCGAGTTCACGGATGTGGCAGTGAGCTTTGTAAACACACTTACCGAACAAGCTACAGAAACAATAACTGTAAGGACTTTCCCTAATCAGAAACCGTGGATGGACAGATCAGTCCGTGATGCGGTTAACAAACGCACTGCCGCATACAACGAGGCTCTTTTGTCTGGGAATATGCGCGAATATAAAGCTTCGTGTTATGCTCTCAGACGAGCTGTAAGTGCCGCCAAACATCGCTACAAAGAGAGAATTGAGTCTCATTTTCAGCTCAATGACTCTCGACGCATGTGGCAGGGACTAAGGACCATCTGTGCCTTTGGAAACAAATCCTCCGCGGAGGTGAGAGCAGATCCGTCGCTGGCCGAAGAATTAAACACTTCTACGGCCGATTTGAAAGCAACGGAGGCATCGCGGCTCTGCCGAGCAGCACGTCAGGAAGCAGCAGGCAGAGAAGTGAGAATCATGTGATCACCGTGACGGAGGACGAGGTTAGGAGGGCACTAAATAGAGTGAACATCAGGAAAGCGGCTGGACCAGACGGGATCACAGGCCGGGTTCTGAGATCATGCGCTGATCAGCTTGCTGGTTTGTTCACTTCTATCTTCAATGAGTCCCTTGCTACCTCTGTAGTTCCCACCTCCTTTAAAAAATCCATCATCATCCCTGTGCCTAAGAACAGTAAACCCTCTTGCCTGAATGACTATCGTCCAGTGGCCCTCACATCTATAGTCATGAAGGTTTTTGAGAGACTTGTTAAGAGCCACATTAGCTCCTCCATCCCTGTTACTTTGGACCCTCTTCAATTTGCCTATCGCTCCAATAGATCAACTGATGATGCCATCTCACACATACTCCACTCCTCCCTCACACACATTGACAGCAGCAATGGGAACTATGCAAGACTGCTATTCATAGACTATAGCTCAGCTTTTAACACCATAGTCCCCACCAAGCTGACTAATAAACTCACAGGCCTCGGCCTAAACACCTCACTCTGCGACTGGATCCAAGACTTCCTCACCGGCAGACCTCAAGTGGTGAAGGTAGGCCAGTACACCTCAAACTCCATCACCCTGAACGTAGGAGCCCCGCAGGGCTGCGTTCTGAGTCCCCTGCTATACTCTCTCTACACACATGACTGTGTGTCCTCTCACAGATCCACATCTATTATCAAATTTGCCGATGATACTGTGGTTCTGGGCCTCATTTCCAACAATGATGAGACCGCATACTTGGATGAGGTGGAGAGACTAACATCATGGTGCCAGGACAACTGTCTCTCTCTGAACGTGAGCAAAACCAAAGAGCTGATTGTGGACTTCAGAAAGAGACACCTGCTGCCCTACACTCCTCTCATGATCAGCAGGACCCCTGTGGAGAGAGTAAGCAGCTTCAAGTACCTCGGCGTAAACATCTCCGAGGACCTGACTTGGACTGCACACATCCAAACACAGATCAAGAAAGCCAGGCAAAGACTGTACCATCTGCGACAGCTGAGAAAATTCAGGGTCTCACCAACAATCCTGAAAACTTTCTATGCAGGGACCATAGAAAGTGTTTTGTCTCAGTGCATCTCAGTGTGGTATGGAAACAGCTCCAGCCAAGACTGCAAAGCCTTGCAGAGAGTTGTGCGCTTAGCTGAGCGTATCTCTGGGTTGGCTCTCCCCTCTCTGCAGGACATCTACATCAAACGATGCAGAGGCAGAGATGACAAAATCATCAAAGACTCAAATCACCCTGGTAACTGTCTTTTCACTAGGCTGCCATCTGGTAAGCGCTTCCGCTGCCTGATGGCAAAAACTGAGAGACTCAGGAGGAGTTTCTTCCCCACGGCCATCAGGCTCCTGAACTCAAAGTCAGCCTCTTAAAAACATCATCTGACTTACTTCAAATCACTAATCACACACTCATTATTACTCTCTACCTCATAACTACCTCATAACTGTCAGTGTCATTTGCTCATTTGCACACTTGCACACAACACGTTCTGTATCTTGTAAATCGTATCTTATTTTTATATTTATTTTATTTTTGTGATTGGCTGCTTCATGTCAACCATGTATAACCTGTTGCACATTCCTCTCTGTACAGTCATGCTCATATTAATATTTAATTCTACAGCTTACTGTTATGCACATTCTTTTACATTTTATATTTTATTCTTTATATCTTATTTTTCATTCATCTTATCTTATGTTTACTTCCCCTGTGTTGTTTTTTCAATATTTGCACTGTCCATGGAGCGGACCCGACTCTCATTTCACTGCTGGTTATACAGTCTCTGTATAGTCGTGTATGTGACAAATAAAACTTGAAACTTGAAACTACTTAGGGCCCCGTGGCCACCAGAGGGCCCTCAAGAGTAGTCTACATGTTTATTTTATATTATTTTAATTTGTGATATATTATGTCAATGGACAGTACATATATACATATAATTTTATTATTTCCATAGCGACATGTCATGCAGGCACAATGTTGGCCATGTTGATAATATGCACTGGACACTGCGGTGTGGATCTGTCGGATTAACATCACGTAAATTTACATATTTCTCCCGAAATACATGAAAGGAAGTGGTGGCCAGTTAACTGGGATAAAACTTTATAGTAATCTACACAATATGTATTTGAAAGGAATAAAACACGTTGTCATAATTGAAACAGTAAATAGATGTCTTAAAATATTGCTGCTTTCCATAGAAATCAGTGTGTAGCCTATTTAACAAACTAAATGTCTTTTTTACTTAATTGAAGTGTATTTAAATGTCTGAAACCTAAAATAAACTTTATTCGGTTGAAAACACTGAACAGTTATGAAATATGAAAAGCACTAAGCGCATCTTTCTCCATCTCAAAGCCAGCCAAAGCGCGGCGCGTCAAAGGGTTAAAATCGATAGTGTATTGGGGGTGAAGGGGGGACAAATTCAACATGGGGGTTTTGTGGCACAAATCAGGGGTGCGTTTCTTAAGACCATCGTTAGCTAAGACAGAACTTGCGACCATAGTTGCTTTTGGCAAACTACCAAAAAACTGTACCCCCCAGTAAAACTGATAATGGGTGTGTTAGATTTATAGTGTGCGAATAATCAAGCTTTGACAATAACCAGTCATATTGGCGGCACCAAGGGGCCCCCAAATAAAATTCAGCTTAGGGCCCCATGAAGGCTTGGGCTGGCCCTGATAATGCTGGTATTATTTTATTTGATCAATTAACTCTTATGTCAGCTGGTGAAACAGTCTCTTATAATTATTGATAATTCACTCTAAGCTCCATGTGTCAGGCTCTCGGGGAGCAAGGAGCGAGGAGACCAGGAGATGCAATACTGCAATATGTGCAATACTTATTTATTGTAGAATCCAGGAGTAAACACTGGGAGCGTGGGGTGAAGACAAACAATACCGGACATCAGACACGGGGAAAACCAAGGCTTAAGAATACTGGGGAGTAACGAGGAGAACTGAAACAGGTGAGGAGAAAAATCACACACAGCTGGGAGGAATGATAAATCAAAGAACATACTGGGAATGTGGAACAGGAAAAACCATATATGGACATGGGAGGGAGGGAAACACAGGACATGGGGAATACAGGTCTGACAGTGCTCCCCCCTCCCGAACGGTGCATCCCGCACCGTACACCATCCAACGGGGAGGGGGGGGGGGCGCTCTGGAGGCCTTAAGGGACACAGAGACAGGACAGGAGGCCTCCAGGGCGGTGCCCGTTCTGGGAGCCATGGCGGGTCAGGGGACTCAGGAGGCCATGGCGGGTCAGGGGACTCAGGAGGCCATGGCGGAGCAGGGAGCTCGGGAGGCCATGGCGGATCCAGGAGCTTGGGAGGCCCTAGTGGGACCACCTCCGAGACCGCGGCCCCAGCCCCCACCTCGGTCTCTATCGTCGGAGCCCTACTACCTCCCCCCCAAAATTTCCTTGGGGAAAATAGGGGCTCCATCGGGCACTTGGGGGCGCACTGGAGGCATGGAATCTTGGGTGCGCTCGGGAAGCGCGGACTCTTGTGGGCGCTCGGCAGACGCGGGCAATTGAGGGCGCTCGGCAGGCGCGGGCAATTGAGGGCGCTTGGCAGGCACGGGCAATTGAGGGCGCTGGCGAGGAGCGGGCTCTGGGGTGTGCTGGCGAGGAACGGTCTCTGGGGTGCGCTGGTGAGGAGCGGGCTCTGGGGTGCGCACTGGAGGGCACTTGCGAGGAGCAGGCACTGGAGGGCACTTGCGAGGAGCCGGCACTGGAGGGCACTTGCGAGGAGCCGGCACTGGAGGGCACTTGCGAGGAGCCGGCACTGGAGGGCACTTGCGAGGAGCCGGCACTGGAGGGCACTTGCGAGAAGCAGGCACTGGAGGGCACTTGCGAGGAGCTGCCTCTTGGGGGCGCTCTGGAGAGCTGGACGGAACCAGCAGGGGCTCTGGAGAGCTGGACGGAACCAGCAGGGGCTCTGGAGAGCTGGACGGAACCAGCAGGGGCTCTGGAGAGCTGGACGGAACCAGCAGGGGCTCTGGAGAGCTGGACACTCGGGGGTGCTCTGGCCACGCAACCTCTTGAGGGCGCTCTGGCAGCACAAACTCTCTGGGGCGCTCTGGCAGCGCAAACTCTCTGGGGCGCTCTGGCAGCGCGGAGCTGGACGGGAACAAAGGAGAGCTGGACGGGACCAGCGGAGACACAGGAAGGAGCTTGCGAGGAGCGGGCACAGGAGGATGCTGTCTCGGAGCGGGCACTGGAGACTACTTGCAAGGAACAATGATTATAGAGTTTGCCATATTCTCTGCCGGCCGGCAAGGAAGAGCCGCGGGCCGCGTTGGCGGGCTTGGGGGAGCCGCGGACGATGGCAGGCTGGTTCTGGCTCGGGCCCTGACACTCTCCAGACACCGGAGGATCCCTTCCCTCCATTTTAGTCCAGTGGTGTCTGGGAGGTCCACGGGACGATGGGAATTGGCCCCGTGCCAGAACAGAGAGAGTATGGTGGCATCATCTAATGCCGTCGCCGCGGCAAGCCCGCAGAACTCCCGCGAATATTCGGGGAAAGGGAGATCTCGGTGGGCAAGGGCGATGAAGCGGGCAGCGATTTCCATCGCCGCGGGAGCCAAAAGGGCAGGAAACAAAAAACTTTTAAAAACGGGAAAACAAAAACGAGTGAGGAGAAAACGCCGCTTCTTACTGTTTAGGTCCGGTATTCTGTCAGGCTCTCGGGGGAGCAAGGAGCGAGGAGACCAGGAGATAGTGCAATACTTATTTATTGTAGAATCCAGGAGTAAACACTGGGAGCGTGGGGTGAAGACAAACAATACCGGACATCAGACACGGGGAAAACCAAGGCTTAAGAATACTGGGGAGTAACGAGGAGAACTGAAACAGGTGAGGAGAAAATCACACACAGCTGGGAGGAATGATAAATCAAAGAACATACTGGGAATGTGGAACAGGAAAAACCATATATGGACATAGGAGGGAGGGAAACAGGACATGGGGAATACAGGTCTGACACCATGATTCTGGATAAAATGAGTCATGATTTGCATTTCTTTAAAATTAACATCACAATTCTCCCAGAATTCTGACTAGACAACTAAACAAAATAACATGTAATTCACTAGAGGCTCTTTAATATTTCAAATTAATTTGGCTTGATTATTTAAACAAAGGTGGAGTGAATGATTAAAAGACCCAAAGACTTCAACCATTACTGGATGAATCAGCATTTTTAACTAATCTCTTGAATGAATGACAAGTACATTTTTAGCAATCATTTGCTGCCACCTACTGATATAACAATAATTGATACAACCTTTATTTGAAGCTAAAGTCACTTTCAAAATGTTTCAAAAACTCAAAGAAATACAAACTTTTATCCCAGTACCTCTTATATTTTGAATTATTGTAAGACAGAAATAATGATACTATGTGACTGAAGAGACAGTCCATGATACACTTGTGAACTTTAAACATTCAAAATTTTGTACACAGTTGTACATCTGTGAATTGTGTTTTGCATTTGTGAAATGGATTTTATGATTATATATTCTAATTTTGTGCACGTTAATTGGTTTCTGTAAATATATATCATTTTTTCATGCATGTGAATTGGGATACGCATGTGTGCATCGTGTCTTTTGTGTGAATTATTAATGAGATCAATCAGCTTCCATAGTTTAATACCAGGTACTGGTACCCATCCCTGCTTACAAGAGAAGCACAGAAGCATCAGTTGCAAAGCTACATGACCGTATATATTGCATCTGCATTTTCTAAATACATCAAAAGTGGAAAAATAACTAGTTATTTTGAAAACAACAGTGAAGAACAAAATTAAAAATCTCAGTCTCTCTTAAAAGTGTTACAGTCTCTTCTTCATCTTCCTGAACAAGAACAGTTTGTAAAAGCTTCTACTTTTCTTCATGACAGAGTAAGCAAGTGACACATATGCATTAGAAGACAATTGAACATAATATGAAACTCATAAAAAAAACAATGATATCATTTAAATTATGAAGCAAAATGATATACAAGAATATAACTTTTTAACATTGTTCTTTGGGGAGGAACTCCATCTTTGAGTTGATCTGAATCTCAGTTGAATCTGCTGGTTTTAAAGATGAACTTTATTCACTGTAAAAACTTAAATGTTTCTTTGTCATGTCGCTTGTAATGACTGGTTAGAACAGATTTATCCAGATTATATTTTATTGCTTGATGCATTATTGTGTCACATTTGGAGAGGACGCTCATCAGACCTGAAGATGATCTACTTTCTGTGATTGTTTTTTGTATGTCTGTGTAGAGCAGAATATTTATTGAAACATTTCCCACATGCAGTGCAGTGATACGGTTTCTCTCCAGTGTGAATCCTCTCATGTTTTTTCAGATTTGATGACACACTGAATCTCTTGTGACGGTGTGAACACTTGTAAGGTTTCTCTCCAGTGTGAATCCTCTCATGCACTTTTAAACAGGTTGCTGTAGTAAAAGTCTTCTCACACTCAAAGCACATGTACTCTCTCATACCAGTGTGTCTTTTCTGATGTACTTTTAAATGATCTAGACGTGAAAAACTCTTTCCACACAAATGACATGAATGTGGCTTCTCCTTTGTATGAACTCTCAGGTGTTTCTTCAGGTCTGAAGCTCTCAAAAATGTTTTCCCGCATTGATCACATGTGTACAGTTTCTCTCTAGTGTGGATGTTCATGTGATCCTTAAGGTTTGATGAGTATGAGAAACTCTTCCCGCACTGATCACATGTGTACAGTTTCTCTCTAGTGTGGATGTTTATGTGTATCTTAAGGGTTGATGATTGTGAGAAACTCTTCCCGCACTGATCACAAGTGAACGGTTTCTCTCCAGTGTGAACTCTCATGTGAAGCTCAAGATTATATTTGCATGTCGATCTCTTTCCACACTGAGTGCAGGTGAAAGATTTCTTGGCTCTAATTTTCTTTAAATCTTTCTGAGTTTGAGAGCAACTCAAAGGTTTTTCTCCAGTTCTGAAGTGATTTATTCCCTCAACTTCACTCAATTCTTCATTCTCCTCATTTTCTTTAATCAACTCTGAAATAAAAGTAAAAATGGTTTATTTTCATTAACTCATTAAAAAAAAAAGAAATGTGAAAAGACATCACAATGTGAATCCTGATGTAACAGCAGAAAGTAGACAATTGCTATACAACATGTTGATCATTGTGATGCTGTTTTATAAATAATACATTTATATAAAGATAAATAAATCTAGTACATTTTATATATATATATATATATATATATATATATATATATATATATATATATATATATATATATATGTCTGAAACCTTTTTATTCATCAATGAATGAGGTACATTGATCTTCAAATTATGATTTTTAAAACATTATAGGCACAAATCCCATGTTTCTATAGGGAGAACTATTAAATATGTTTGATCAACTACACAATTATCTAACATAATTCACAACCTGCCACAGGAGCTACTGAAACAGTTCTACTCTGCCATCATTGAATCCGTCCTCTGAACATCAATAACTGTCTGGTTCAGCTCAGCTACCAAATCTGACCTCAGAAGACTACAGAGGGTAGTCCGGACTGCTGAGCAAATCATTGGTACAACCCTCCCCACTCTCCAAGAACTGTACTCATCCAGAGTGAGCAAAAGGGCTGGTAAAATCACTCTGGACCCTCACATCCAGCACACTCCCTCTTTGAACTGTTGCCGTCTGGTCGACGCTACAGAGCTCTGAGCACCAGAACAACCAGACATAGGAACAGCTTCTTCCCTCAGGCAATCCATCTCATGAACATTTGAACTCTTAACAATAAACATGAAACACGCAACACTATCATACTTTTTATTTTTTATTTAACACACATACTTATTACATTTCAAATTTGTACCTAACATACCTGTACATACTGAATTGTCTATTTTGTATATTGTGTTTGTGCTATTTTGCGTATTGTCCATTTTGTATATTTGTACATTATTTTTTTATTATCTGTGTCCTATCCTGTCGCTGTCATTCTGTCACACTGTGGAGCTACTGTCAATAAAACAAATTCCTCGTATGTGCAAACATACCTGGCAATAAAGCTAATTCTGATTCTGATTCTGATTCTAAACTGAACTGAGCTGGACGATGACATCATTGAATTCAGTGATGAACTGCCTTTAACTGAAAATTGAGTGTTTAATCTAGTCAATTTACATTATTGACACTATTTACCTATTTTGATAATGCGAAGTAGCTTTGACATAATTTGTATTGTTAATAGCGCTATATATACGCCAGTCCATCAGTCAAGACGGGCAGAAATTCTAGCCTCATTGTTCATTGGATATTGCTGAAATGTCACTCATCTGCAATTAAACCAATTAATGTTGCAGTTTCAAAGCGGGTCCCGCCTTCTGAATGTTTGCGTAAAGAACACATACTTCAGGTGCTGCGAAATATGTGATGCAAAAGACTAAATAGTCAGGCAAAGAAGTACAGCTCCTAATGCAGGTGTGTGAGTTGTCGTCATCTTTTTTGGAGTGATTGCAATGTATTCTAAATATAAAATTGTTCTGTCGATCAGCGTCATTTCTGGAAAGATCATTGACCGCTTTATTACGAGTTTAAAAGAGCGCGAGCGCAGTTGACGTGCCCAGACGCGATGCTTTGAATTTGCACGTTCAATGAATGACATCGCATTGGGAGCTGACTAGCAAAATAGCTACAAAAGTAAAAGCAGAGAAGTTTGTATTCAAAGTTAAAAAGCAAACACACTAGAACATTTGTAATGGTTCAAATAAAGGATCTCAGGTGTATCTTCTGAATTTGGCTGATGATTACAGGATTACTGCTTTAACATAACACTTATAATTTCAGTTTCAACTAACTAAACTTTTTTCTGCTTAGTAGTGATCGTTTCTTTCTGTTACACTTGATTTGTGTAAATATGTCATATTTAAGGTAACAATGCAATACATAATATCATATTATTGATATTAATAATATGACAATATCTGTAGTCAATATTGATTAAATGGGAGGGAGAAATCCTGCCCAGACCCAGCTAGGAAAAATGATAAAAGCACTTACTGAAGTGGTATTCCGAAACTTGATTAAATTAAATAAAACAGCAAAATGATGATAACAACAACAACATCTTCATCGAACAAGAAAGAGATTACTTTAGATGAAGTTTGATTAATATGTGCATACAATACTGGTCAAAAGTTTGGACCATTACTATTTTTAATGTTTTTGAAAGAAATGTATTATGCTCATCAAGCCTGCATTTATTTGATCAAAATAAATAAATAAATTAATAATAATAATAATAATCAGCAAGCATGTGTTAAACAGATAAAAAGTGATAGTGAACACTTATATTCTTAAAAATAAAAATATAAATCTTTTATAAGCATCTTTTTAATAATTAAAAAAATCCTGAAACAAACATTAAGCACTGTTAGTAACGTTGATAATAAATCAGCATATTATAATGATTTATGTAGGATCATGTGACACTGGAGTAATGCTGATGAAAATTCAGTTTTGCATCACAGAAATATATTTTAAAGTATAGTAAAATATCACAATATTATTATTATTTTTTTCTGTATTTTTGATCAAATAGGCTAAATCCAGGCCTGATGAGCATAAAATACTTTCAAAAACATTTTAAATAGTAATTTTTCCAAACTTTTTTCCTATATAAGTAAAAATATACAAAATTAAATGTTGAATAAATAAAAAGGTTAGGAATCATATTTGTTTGGGGGGGGCTAATGTCCAGAACCGGCCCTGGCCTACACTCCAGGTCAAATAAAAGCCATAATTAGGAAAATCATATGACATTCTTCATAAATATGATTCATTTCTGTAGAGCTGTACTGTGAATAAGAATCAAATGACTGAGTTCAGCTTTGAGAAAGAAACCAACCTGTTTGTTGTCATTTTTGTCAGGTTGCAGACCCCTGCCCTCGGGGGTCACGCTGGATCTTGGGTGTCTGCAGGCCTGGAGTGTCTCATGTAAATTTACCTTTTCCTGTTTTCTACTATGGATTTATATGGACTATTATGGACTGGATTAGCTATTATCATGTTGAGAGGAACTAATCCAGACAATGAGGGTGTTGTCAGTTTTACCACCTCGTGATGGCTGTGTGGGGGAATCTTTAGATCCTGTTTTGGGAATGTGTTTATTCTGCAGCTTTTTGGTGGGTCTGTTCTGCAGAGGCCTTACACAATGAAGAACAGAATAAAAAATAAATCTCAGTCTCTCTTAAAAGTGTTACAGTCTCTTCTTCATCTTCCTGAACAAGAACAGTTTGTAAAAACTTCTGCTTTCCTTCATGAAAGAGTAACAAACTACAAGTGACACATATGCATTATAAGACAACTGAACATAATATGAAACTCATAAGAAAGCACAATGATATAATTTATGTCATGAAGCAAAATGATATACAAGAATTAAACTTTCTGACATTGTTCTTTGGGGAGGAACTCCATCTTTGAGTTGATCTGAATCTCAGTTGAATCTGCTGGTTTTAAAGATGAAGATGAACTTTATTCACTGTGAAAACTTTAGATAACGTTTCTTCGTCATGTCGCTTGTTATGACTGGTTATTATGACAGATTTATCCAGATGATATTGTATTGCTTGATGCATTATTGTGTCACATTTGGAGAGGACACAGCATCAGATCTGAAAGACCTGAAGATGATCTACTTACTGTGATTGTTTTTTGTATGTTTGTGTAGAGCAGATGAATCACTGAAACGCTTCCCACATGCAGTGCAGTGATACGGTTTCTCTCCAGTGTGGATCATCTCGTGTGTTTTCAGATTTGATGAATGTCTGAATCTCTTGTCACAGTGTGAACACTTGTAAGGTTTCTCTCCAGTGTGAATCATCTCATGCTGTTTTAAATGGCTCGCTGTAGTAAAAGTCTTCTCACACTCAAAGCACATGTACTCTCTCACACCAGTGTGTATTTTCTGATGTTCTTTTAAATGTTGTAGACGTGAAAAACTCTTTCCACACAAATGACATATATGTTGTTTCTCCTTTGTATGAACTCTCAGGTGCTGCTTCAGGTCTGAAGCTCTCAAAAATGTTTTCCCGCATTGATCACATGTGAACAGTTTCTCTCTAGTGTGGATGTTCATGTGTATCTTAAGATGTGATGATCGTGAGAAACTCTTCCCGCACTGATCACAAGTGAACGGTTTCTCTCCAGTGTGAACTCTCATATGTTCTGTAAGACTTCCTTTTATTGTGAAACTCTTCCCGCACTGATCACATGTGTAAGGTTTCTCTCTAGTGTGGATGTTCATGTGTATCTTAAGATGTGATGATCGTGATAAACTCTTCCCGCACTGATCACAAGTGAACGGTTTCTCTCCAGTGTGAACTCTCATATGTGATGTAAGACTTCTTTTTATTGTGAAACTCTTCCCGCACTGATCACATGTGAACGGTTTCTCTCCAGTGTGAACTCTCATATGTTCTGTAAGGTGTCCTTTTATTGTGAAACTCTTCCCGCACTGATCACATGTGTGCGGTTTCTCTCCAGTGTGGATCATCTCATGTGTTTTCAGGAGTCCTGACCGACTGAATCTCTTGTCACAGTGTGAACACTTATAAGGTTTCTCTCCAGTGTGAATCCTCTCATGTCTTTTCAGGGGTCCTGACTGACTGAATCTCTTGTCACAGTGTGAACACTTATAAGGTTTCTCTCCAGTGTGGATCCTCTCATGTCTTTTCAGGTGTCCTGACCGACTGAATCTCTCGTCACAGTGTGAACACTTGTAAGGTTTCTCTCCAGTATGAACTCTCATGTGAAGCTCAAGATGATGTTTGCTCGTCAAACTCTTTCCACACTGAGTGCAGGTGAAAGATTTCTTGGCTCTTCTTTTCTTTATTCCCTCAACTTCACTCAATTCTTCATTCTCCTCATTTTCTTCAATCAACTCTGAAAAAAATGGTTTATTTTCATTAACTCATAAAAAAAGAAATGTGAAAAGACATAAACGTGAATCCTGATGTAACAGCAGAAAGTAGACAATTGCTATACGACATTTCAATCATTTTGATGCAGTTTTATAGATACATCTAGTACATTTTATATATACATCTCTGAAACTTCTTCATTCATCAATGAATGAGGTACATTGATCTTCAAATTATGATTTTTAAAACATTATAGGCACAAATCCCATGTTTCTATAGGGAGAACTATTAAATATGTTTGATCAACTACACAGTTATATAACATCAGTGGCGTGCACAGACCCCCGGAGGGGCACAATCATGGATGGGGGTGTGGGGTGTTTGTATGGATTTGGTCCCCCTCTGTAGCTTCTTGTCACAGAATGAGGCAGAAAATACGTTCCATAGGCTACTAATGCATCGATTAGAAATGGATTAGAAATACACTTAATTATTATGAAAATACGAGAGATCAGTGGCGTGCACAGACCTCCGGAGGGGCAGGGGCAAAATGGCGTAACGAGGGCCCAATCGTGGAATGGGAAGGGGGTGGCTAGGGGTGGGCGATATGGCAAAAATATCACTATTTTTTTTTTAGAAATATCATGATTCACAATTTTATCACGATTCTTTGTCATGTTGGTTTTTCTATTTTGCAAGTTGTTTGAGCATTACAGACAAACTAATTTCCTTATTATAAAGACAAAGCCTTTTAAGGTAACAAAATATAAAAAAGTACGGCGGATATTTAGGCCAAAGTGGGTGAAGATAAAAATCTTTGTCATTATTTTTTCTTTGTTATTAAAAAATGAGAGCAAAGATACACATTACAAATACACATACTATACAAATAAACTAAACAGTGTTTTATTTTCAGGTACAATAGGTGTATTTAGCAGCATTCAAGAAACTGAATGAACAAATATACAAATAAAACACTATATAGACTGATTCATATTAAAGCAACTGTATTAAAGTTTTTCAGTCAAGAGTAGTGAGTGATTTTTCTCTTTGTGTTTGGTGTTTTATTAACATTAAAGGAATAATTCACCCGAAAATTAAAATAGGCTAGTGTTTTATTTTTATACCTTCATTTACTCACTCAAAAGTTGTTTTAAACCTGAATGAGTTTCCTTCTTCTGCTAAACATAAACGCTATTTTGAAGAAGGTGGAAAACCAAACAGTTGCTGGTCAACAGTGACTTACATAGTATTTTTTTTCTCCTACTGTTAAAGTCAATGTGGACCAGCAACGGTTTGGTTACCCAGATTCTTCAAAATATCTTATTTTGTGTTCAGCACAAGAAATAAATGAATGCAGGTTTGGGACAACATGTGAGTGAAAAAATAATGACAGAAATTTAATTTTAGGGTGAACTATCCCTTTAATGACAAGCGGCAGCATGTATAGTACTGTCCCTTTAAGACCTGCACGCAGAATATACAGACACGCATCCGTTTCTCTCAGCTGTTTACTTTCATTTTAGACATAACCAACTGAGACTATACGTAAACCTTGTGTGTTTTGACAGTATTAGCACAAAACATAACTTAGTTCAGTAATCAGGCGCTGTTTGACGGGCTTTTTATCTAGCGCGCTTTGGGTGTATTTGCTCAGAAAAAGGCGCTCGTCAGAACAGCACACGAATGATACTTTAAAGCAGATGCAGATAATGTACTTTTGTGATTGTGAATAAGTGCAGTGTCCCGTGAGAGTAACTCTACCGCTGAGTTAACACTGATGTGAATTTATGTGGTGTTGTACAGTATATTGATACGGCGGCGCCAGAACTGCAGCTGATAGAATGTGCGCTCTACGCTATTTCTTCAAAAGCAGATCGTGGAGACATTTTTATCATCCACGATCAAAAATCCTCATATCGCACACCCCTACCCTCGGCAGAAATCACAGACCGGGGCACCGGACCAAAAGGGCACTTTAGTGTCGGACCTCAAAGGGGCAGGAAAGGATTTTAGTCTTAAATGTATCTGAGTATTTAAGGTTTCTCTGTGAATCAGGAAAATCTGAAAATGAACGAGCCGGCGCGCGGAGGGTTAAAGCCGCTGCATTCAATTTTATCTTTAGACGGTAAATTTACATTTCAAATTCAATATTGATTTTAGAACCGTTGAAATTATTTACTAACGCAAGTACTTTATAATTAACTGTAATTTAATTACCTAAAAATGAACAGTAATCCCTTACTTTACTTTTTCAGTGGATAAGTAATTTAATTACAGTAACGCGTTACACCCAACACTGATAAGAAGCAATCAAAACCAACAAAAGAGCAACAACGTGCAAGTGCTATAACAAGTCTTGGTTAGCCTAACGCAGTACACATAAAACGTTGTTTTTTTTTTTAAAAGAAAACGAGTAGATAGAATATAGAAAAAAGAAACCTAGTGTTTTTTTTAAGAAATAAGTAGATGGAATAGAAAAAAATATAAATAAAGTTAGTTAGTTTTACAAGAAAAGCTAACTTAAATGGAAGCTCAAGCATGAGAAGCTGTGAGGTTCATTCTCTGTTAGCAGTGTTGTTTGAGCTTTCACAGGAACTGTTTGTTTGCTGATCACTGTTTGTGAATAGAAGCCTAATTTCAATAAGGTAACCATGTCTCGTCAGAAAATTTGGACAAAACTGCTCAATTCCTCTAGATTAATTTTACACTCTCTTTATGAACTTTTTGAAGCATCAAAGTGGTAGCTGTGTGGACTCAATGGATGGACATAAATCTCTGTTTTCACTAAAGTATATTCACTTTTGTTTCAAAGATGAGCAAAAGACTTACGGGCGTGGAACACAATAGGGCTTTTCACACTGCACTTAACCCCGGGTTATCGTCGTTCTAAACACCGCTTTTAACCCCGGGTAAAGACACGTTTCACACCTGTAATTTGAAAGTGGTGTTAGCACCGCATTTTACCCGGGGTTATGAAACCCTGCTGCGGAGCAGGGTTAGCACCGCATTTTACCCGGGGTTATGAAACCCTGCTGCGGAGCAGGGTTAGCACCGCATTTTACCCGGGGTTATGAAACCCTGCTCCGGAGCAGGGTTAGCACCGCATTTTACCCGGGGTTATGAAACCCTGCTGCGGAGCAGGGTTAGCACCGCATTTTACCCGGGGTTATGAAACCCTGCTCCGGAGCAGGGTTAGCACCGCATTTTACCCGGGGTTATAAAACCCTGCTGCGGAGCAGGGTTAGCACCGCATTTTACCCGGGGTTATGAAACACCTGCTCCGGAGCAGGGTTAGCACCGCATTTGTGGTGTTATCCCCGCACTGCTGTGCTAAGTTTGTTCAGAAAACGAATCTGAGCGGTGTTTGCTTGTTGCTGCTGGACGCCTGGCAACAGACAGCCAATTAGAAATGAGCAGCGAAATGCGCGTCGTGTAAACTGCAGCCGTGAGAAGAAATATCAAAAGACGGAAAGCGTGTGAACAGGAGTGAATAGGAGACGGTATTATTCTTATGCTACTGTACGAGTAAACACTAACGTTAGTCTCTCCACACTTAAAATAAATTCAAAGAAATATTCACATACTTTGCTCCTTGTTTTCTTTCTTTTGTACTTGTCTTTGTTTTCTTGGCTTTATGCGTCTCATGAGGCCGTTCACATGATGTCGCGCCTAAAACGCGTTTAAAACGCTAAGCGCGCGCTTTCTCCTTCTTTCCAAACAAAGCGTTCTGTAGCTTGCGCTCCCATGGCGTCTGCCGTTGCTAAGCAACCATGACCTGCGCTCTTCATGAAGACGCAGAAGTTTCAGCAAAGGATAAATTGATTTCCAGCACTAAATCGCTTGCAGTAAAAATGTCTATCCCTGCCTGTACAGCTATGATCAGCTGTTCCTCAATCTTCGCTGATCTAAAGACAAAAGAGGCGACGTTGTTTTTAATAACTGGCAAGACGCAGGAGAAGCCGTGTAAACAGATTGCCTGCTGTTCGTCCAATCAGTGACAGTGACACCGCAAATATGCAAATAAGAACGTTAACCCGGGTTTGGGAATGTACAGTGTGAAACGTCTGTTAATGAATACCCAGGGTTAACAGTTAACCCCAGGTATAGTATGAGCAGTGTGAAACGTGATTACAGATAACCCAGGATTCCGCTTATCCGGGGTTTAGGATGACCCAGGGTTAACAATTTCAAGTGTGAAAAGCCCTAATGAGGGTATAGTATAATACTGGCCAAAAGTTTGGACCCATTACTATTTTTTATGTTTTTGAAAGAAATTTATTATGCTCATCAAGCCTGAATTTATTTGATCAAAATAAATAAATAAATAATAATATTCAGCAAGGATGTGTTAAATAGATAAAAAGTGATAGTGAACACTTATATTCTTATAAAAGATTTATATTTTTAAGCATCTTTTTAATAATTAAAAAATCCTGAAAAAAACAAGCTTTAAGCACTGTTTGTAACGTTGATAATAAATCAGCATATTATAATGATTTATGTAGGATCATGTGACACTGAAGACTGGAGTAATGCTGATGAAAATTCAGTTCTGCATCACAGAAATATATTTTAAAGTATAGTAAAATAGAAAACCATTATTTTAAATTGTAATAATATTTCACACGGGGAGCTCCTAATGTCTAGAACCGGCTCTGGTCTACACTCCAGGTCAAATAAAAGCCATAATTAGGAAAATCATATGACATTCTTCATAAATATGATTCATTTCTGTAGAGCTGTACTGTGAATAAGAATCAAATGACTGAGTTCAGCTTTGAGAGAGAAACCAACCTGTTTGTTCCTCAGTATCTTCATGTTTGATGCTGAATACTTCTGCAATCCTAATGTCTTCACTTTCCTCTTTAATAAACGCCATCTTTATAATAGTGTGTCACGTGGATGTTTTTCTGTGAGTTTGGACAAGATGAGAATAATTAACAAAGAAAATAAATGTGTTACTCATGTGCAGATGCACTTTCCTTAAAAACATAAATAAATAAAACCTTCTAAAATGTTATACAAAGCATTACAATGTTGCTTTCAGTGATAAAACATTAATTTAAGAGTTCTCATTAGAAGCATAAAGTGCCTGAACAGTTCAAATGCTCAAAACACAAACCTTTCTTCAGACAAATCACAACAGAGCAGGAGTGTGGCGCAGCCTTATGATGTCATATCTCCCCTCCAAAATAAGAGTCCCGTTCACACGCTAAAATCAGAAATGTGCAAACATATTCAAATAGACATAATAAAACAGATCAACGATGTTCAGAGTTAAATTATTGGTGAAATCAGGGCCGCTGCTGGCCAAATGGGTGCCCTAATCAGAATTATATTGTTGTGCATCCTCCGTCAAATATTATGGAAGTAAAAATAATAATAATAATAAAACACATATAAAAATAGAACTTTAATAAAATATAAAAGTTAATAAATAAATTGTACTTATATTATTTACATCTTACAAATACAAGTGTAGCTCTAGACAGTTACCTATGGCTGGCTATGATTTTATTAATACAGTTGTTTGATTGATTTTATGGTCTCAAGCATTCAGAAATCACGCAAAAGAAAATTAAGCAGTTTTACTATGATACAACCATGGTTAATTTTTGTAAGAGTTTTGATGTCAACATGTTTTTGTTGAAGAAATTATAGAGGCTGTATCATTTATAGCAAAAAGGTGGCCAAAAATGAAAGATTAAGTGGATATTTGAATTAGCCTAAACGTTTGGTCAATATTACACAAGGATTTGATCATACTGTAAGTGTAACAGCAGAAGTTACCAGGCCTTTGCTGCACTTTACAGGCATTTGTAATAATATGTAATGTAAATAAATTGTTTATTTTGTATTACATTATGTAGGCTATTTTAACAGCGTTATTCAATGAAACCATATAATTATTAATTAACCATTATTGCCTCATATTTTATATAATGCATTTTTAAGTCATTTTAAAGGCTGTTGTTGGCTTAGGTCTGTTTTTATAACCACAAAAACATATTATCCTAATTGTAAACTATTATTTGAAGTAACAAAACCATGGTTCATTTGTGGTTACCATGGCTACAAGAACCATGATTTTATTCGTAGTAAAACCATGGCTAATTTTTGTAAGGGAACATGGAAACTCAAGAGAGAATATTAGATGCGTTGTTGGTGGTTAAATTATTGCTGACATTAAAACACGTTATTAACGTCAACAGCCAAAATAGTTTCACAGGATTAAGAATGTACCTGGAAGTAATGCACGGGCTTCATCTTTTGTTCTTTTTCTTTTCTTGGTGCCGGATTGCTGATGTCTTTTCCCGGGTATTGTATAGTTGTCCATCAATTATGATCATTTGCAGTCAGCAGCAAACATGAGGTGCGAGCGGTCGCGAGCGCGGATGGGGTGCATCACATGTGCTTAGCCTGCTGCCTACTGTGTTCACTGTAAAATGCATTTTTTTTATAATGATATACATAAATAAGAATCTAACCATTAACATATATATATTTATATGTTAATTTTAATATTAATATAAAACGAAAGTTTTTTTTTTAAGCAACTGGGATGGTGCCCCCCTGGGAGTTGGTGCCCTAAGCAAACTGCATACTCTGCGTATAGGGAGCGGCGGTACTGATGTTTGTACCTATAATGTCCTGGGGACAGAAATGGCACCCATTCGGTGGAATGGCCCAACTACATAAAAACCTGTCTGTTTATGGGTGTCATGCCGTACTATATTATTAATACGAGTGACTTTATATTTAATGTGTATTTAACATTGATTAAACACTGCAAGTTAGGCTACTGATCATAAAAAAATAAAATAAAAACTCCCATTAAAATCACTGAAGCTGTTTACACTGCGAAATTAATATCCTACAGATTATATCAGATCTTATGCTAGAGCAGAGTCAAGCCTCCAGGCGGGGATGCGCGTGCGCGTCATTCATGCTCTTTCGCTTTCGAAACCATCAAGGCGTTGGTGAGACACGGCGCACAGATCGGGTAAGATTTCACTTTAACCAGCTTTACTAATTAACCAACCTTTAAAATATCCACCATAATCTAACCAGTTGTCTCTTATTAAATTGTGTTTCAGAACTGGCTTGAAATTGCAATACTGAGAAGGTAATATTTAATTTAAAAAATGTGTTTTAATAGAACATATAATAAAATATGTTGTTGTTTTTTTTAGGTAAAGACTTTTTAATTTCGTTATTAAAATCCGTAGCCTTTTACCGGCAATGGCAATGAAAATTAGTCAGTTATAGGAATTGCCTTAAAACAAAAAACAAAAAAACAAAACAAAAAAAACATGCTGATTCAAAAGAAAAATGTTAAATACATATCAGATGTATGTCATATAGCCTACATAGATGTGTGTGTGTGTGTGTGTGTGTGTGTGCCTGTATGTCTGAATGTTACTTTTTAATTCCAGAATTATTATATTTGTCATTATTTTATATGAAAATTGTATTCCTTTTTTTCCCCCTCCAGATAATATTAATATATAATATAATAGGCTATATATTTTTAAGCTGTTACTTGGTTATGTTACAACGTGCCCCACCCTATGGGGCATGTTGTCACATTTCACAAACTGAAAATTAAAAACAAACAAAAAAATGTCAGGTTTTATAGCCCATAGATAGCCTATATATGCATATGGTATAGCCTATGGGAATTGGAATTCATTCAGTAAGTAGATACTGTGTGACCCGTTATGGAGGACGATTATTGCATTATAGAATGACTTTGTGAAACGTTAGCTACTAAAATTAATGAAAAAAAAAGAGTTATTTGCATAGGCTATTTGTCATTCTTTCATACTGTAGGCATTAGTATTGTTTTTCACAAGGTTAATTACAGGTAATGTCGGATTATTGGTTTTGTGTTGCTGAACGAATCCACTGTTTCTGAGCATGTTTTAAATGAATGAATGAATGAATGAATGCGTTTGTTCAGATGATGAGGAACTGCGGCCGCGCCTCACTAAAGCTCTCACACACTGCGCACATTCATCCATCTGCAACACGCCATCTATGCGCTCGAGACACGCAGACTAGAGAGTGACACAGGAGAGGATTTTCAAACCTCTCCCGTCCCACTCCCACAAAAAATATAAAAAATCCCGTCCCATCCCAATTCCACGAAAAAACTGGGGGAAAATCCCAACCCATCCAAATCCCAGAAGAATGGCTCCCATTACAGAAAAAATAAATAAATAAAAATACAGTAGGCTACAGATCTCAGCATGCCCACCTTAGTTCAATTAAAATCCAAAATGTAGTTTATATATATATATTCATATAAACACACATACACAGGGCCAAATGGGTGCCCTAAGCAGGATTTTATTGTTGTGCCCCCTCCCTCCCTAAAATATTATGGAAGTTTAAAAAAACACCTACCATAGGGGTCAAAATAGAACGTTAATAAAATATAAAAGTAAATAAATAAATAAATTGTAATTTAATTGTATTATTTACAAATTACAATTGTAGCTTTCACTGCTGATTATACAATCTCTGTAAAGTCGTGTATGTGACAAATAAAACTTGAACTTGAACTAGCTCTGGACAGTTACCTATGGCAACAATACAGTTGTCTGATTGATTTTATGGTCTCACTCATTCAGAAATCACGCAAAATTAAGCAATTTTACCACAAAAACCATGGTTAATTTTTGTAAGGATTGTGATGTCCACATGTTTTTTGTTGAAGAAATTATAGAGGCTGTGTCATCTATAGCAAAAAAGGTGGCCAAAAAATAAAGATGGTTCTTGGTTTGTTTCTTGTTTATTTGTCACATACACAATCATACAGGGTATAATCAGTAGTGAAATGTAGGTCAGGACGGGTCCGCTCAATGGACAGTGCAAAAAAATAAAATAAAAGATGATACATAACACAGAAGAGTATATATAAATATAGGTAGGAATAAGATAAAAAAAATAAGTAAAAAAATCAACGTTTAGTAAAATGTGCAATGAACTAAAATGTGCAATACAGTCTACTGTGGATTTAATAAATATTAATATAAACAGGGATGTGCAAGAGGAATGTGCAAACAGGTTGTACCGGGTATGTACACACAGCAGCAATGCGGATGATGGGTGTTTTTTTTTACAGTTAATCAAATTGAGTCCTGTAGATGTTATGATACTGAGTTTAGGAGCCTGATGGCCTGAGGGAAGAAGCTCCTCCTCAGTCTCTCAGTTTTTGCCATCATGCTCCTGAAGCGCTTGCCAGATGGCAGTGTGATGAAAAGACGGTTAGCGGGGTGATTTGAGTCCTTGATTATTTTTGCAGCTCTGCTTTTGCAGCGTTTGAGGTAGATGACCTGCATAGAGGGGAGGGCAGACCCAGAGATACGCTCAGCTAAGCGCACGACTCTCTGCAGAGCTTTGCAGTCCTGATTTGTGGCGTTACTGTACCACACTGAGATGCACTGAGTCAGTACACTTTCTATGGTCCCTGAATAGAAAGTTTTCAGGATTGCTGGTGAGACCCTGAATTTCCTCAGCTGTCGCAGATGGTACAGTCTTTGCCTGGCTTTCCTGACCTGTGTTTGAATGTGTGCAGTCCAAGTCAGGTCCGCGGAGATGTTTACACCGAGGTACTTGAAGCTGCTCACCCTCTCCACAGGGGTCCCGCTGATCATAAGAGGAGTGTAGGGCAGCAGGTGTCTCTTTCTGAAGTCTACAATCAGCTCTTTAGTTTTGCTCACGTTCAGAGAGAGACAGTTGTCCTGGCACCATGATGTTAGTCTCTCTACCTCACCCAAGTATGCGGTCTCATCATTGTTGGAAATGAGGCCCAGAACCACAGTATCATCAGCAAATTTAACAATAGAAGTGGAGCTGTGAGAGGACACACAGTCGTGTGTGTAGAGAGAGTAGAGCAGGGGACTCAGAACGCAGCCCTGCGGGGCTCCTACGTTCAGGGTGATGGAGTTGGAGGTGAACTGGCCCATTTTCACCACTTGTGGTCTGCCGGTGAGGAAGTCTTGAATCCAGTCACAGAGTGAAGTGTTTAGGCCGAGGTCTGAGAGTTTGACAGCTAGCTTGGAGGGGACTATAGTATTGAAAGCTGAGCTATAGTCAATGAATAGCAGTCTGACATAGTTGCCATTTTTGCTGTCAATATGTGTGAGGGAGGAGTGCAGTACCTGAGAGATGGCATCATCAGCTGTTTGTTGCTGACGCGTGTTTTGAGTTTGAGCTCTGTCAAGTTATTTCTTTATCGTCTATTTTATCTCTTAAAATCAACTTTATACACCATCGTTTTTCGTTTCAATAACGTGTGAATATATCCCCTATCGCATTCTACAACAAAAACAACCAGGGCGCCTTGTTATCACTAGTTCTATTTTGATTTCCCGAGTCCGCTATTAGCTTATAGCCCGTTAGCGCGCTAACACAGCTAATACCCTATTCACACACATAACCATTGTTCCACTGCTACGTACTTTAATGGCGGATTTGTTTCTACCTTTGAGTGCAGGTGAGGACGCGTTCGAGCTGCATTCGGTGCAGTTGGAGCTGGAGGCCGTGGAGAAGCAGATCAACGAGCTGCTGGAGAGACAGGCCCAGCTGAGAGAGCAGAAAACTGTGCTGGAAACATCCCGGGCTGACGCTCACAGGTCCGGGGTAAGTATACAGTGCGCTGCTAACACTCCCACCACCTCTACTCCGTGTGTTTCTCTGCACAGGCTCCGTGCACCCAGGACGCGATCTTCTCAGATGTCCTTCACTCCAGCGCCGGGACACCACGGACCCTGGGTGCAGCAGCAGCGGAAGACGCGAGCGAGGCATCGGGCTACATCATCTCCCCCTCCGCCGCTTCCGGTCTTCGAGATCTCCACCCGAAACCGCTTCGCCCCCCTCCACGAGACGGAACGTGACGCTGTGATCGTCGGAGACTCCATCGTCCGGCACGTCCGTGCTACGTTAGCTGAAGGTAAAGTGCACACACACGGTTTCCCTGGTGCTCGTGTTCTCGATGTTTCTGCGCAGATACCCGCGATCCTGAAGGATGACGAGAGCGTCGGAGCGGTCGTGCTGCACGCGGGCGTGAACGACACCAAGCTGCGGCAGACGGAGACACTGAAGAGGGACTTCAGGAGCCTGATCGAGACGGTACGCAGCACATCGCCCACAACGACGATCATCGTGTCAGGACCGCTTCCCACGTACCGACGAGGACACGAAAGGTTCAGTAGACTGTTTGCTTTAAACGAATGGTTATTGTCATGGTGTAAAGAACAGAAACTGCTCTTTGTTAATAATTGGAATCTTTTCTGGGAGCGTCCTAGGCTTTTCCGTGCTGATGGCCTGCACCCCAGCAGAGTCGGAGCTGAACTCCTGTTGGACAACATCTCCAAGAAACTACGCTCCATCTGACTAGTAAGCCAACTCTCAAATAACTGCTATGGTGACTTTTGTTCTACCCACTTAAATGATAGAAGTAATTGCGTTGTCCAATCTATACATACTGTGTCTGTTCCCCGAATAGTGAGGTCAAAATATAAATTTAACACAGGATCTAGAAAAAATCTGATCGTGATTAAACCAGAAAAATGCAAAATAAATGAACAAAAACTATTTTTAAAGCTTGGGCTCCTAAACATTAGATCACTCACACCTAAAGCAGTAATTGTAATTGAAATGATCACAGATAATAGTTTTGATGTACTCCGTTTGACTGAAACCTGGCTTAAACCAAATTATTATATTGGTCTAAATGAGTCTACTCCACCAAGCTACTGTTATAAGCATGAGCCCCGTCAGACTGGTCTCGGAGGACCTCAGAGGATGCCAACCTCTGATCCCCCAACAACATGCAGAATTAACAAATTTTGCCATAAGTTAATATATTAAGTTTCTACAATGTATAAATATATTGTAGAAACTTAATTTCCTGTAAAGCGCTTTGCAATGATTGTATCGTAAAAAGCGCTATACAAATAAACTTGAATTGAATTGAATTGAATTGAATCAGTAGACCTATTTGGGCGATAGGCAAACTGAAGAGGGTCCAAGGTAGCAGGGATGGAGGAGCATATGTGTTTCTTTAAAAGTCTCTCAAAAACCTTCATGACTGTGTGGCTTCATGATGTGAGGGCAACTGGACGATAGTCATTCAGGCAAGAGGGTTTACTGTTCTTAGGCACAGGGATGATGACAGATATCTTAAATGAGGTGGAAATCACAGAGGTAGCAAGGGACTCATTAAAGATGGAAGTAAACAAACCAGCAAGCTGATCGGCGCACAATCTCAGAACGCGGCCGGTAATCCCATCAGGTCCGGCGGCTTTCCTGATGCTTACTCTCCTTAATTCTCTCCGAACCTCGTCCTCCGACACGGTGATAACATGATCAACATTGCTGCTCTGTCTGCTACTTCCTGACGCGCTGATCGGCAGAGTCGCGCCGCCGTTGCATTTGAAGTGGCCGTAGAAGGTGTTTAGCTCTTCGGCCAGCAAAGGATCTGCTCTCACCTTGGCGGAGGGGTTATTTCCAGAGGAACAGATGGTCTTCAGTCCCTGCCACATGCGTCGAGAGTCATTGAGCTGAAAATGTGACTCAATTCTCTCTCTGTATTGGAGTTTAGCAGCTCTAACTGCCCGTCGGAGAGCATTACATGATGCTTTGTAATCGCTCATGTTTCCTGACAGAAGACCAGCATTGTATGCGGCAGTGCGTTGGTTAACCGCAGCCCGGATTGTTCTGTCCACCCATGGTTTCTGATTAGAGAATGTCCTTATTGTTACCATTTCAGTGGCTTGGTCAGTTAGCATGTAAACAAAGCTTAATGCTACATCTGTGAACTCGCTGATGTCAGCTGAACTCGCCCGGAACATGTCCCAGTCGACGTCATCAAGAGACGCCTGTAGCATAGCTTCAGAGTGGGAGGACCAGCGCGTCACTTCCATCACCCCCGGGGATTCCTGAACAATCCTTTGTTTATATTCCGGTGTGAGGAAAATGGCTGCGTGGTCCGATTTACCAAAAGCCGGCAGGGAACGAGCTTTATAGGCATTCTTGAACTGAGTGTAGCAGTGATCCAGTGTATTCGGTCCTCTAGTTGGACAGGATACATGCTGATGGAAGTTCGGCATGACCTTCCTGAGGTTGGCTTTGTTAAAGTCCCCTGCGATGATAGAGGCAGCATCAGGGTGTTTGTTGATGTAGCCGCTTAGTTCCTCGTGGAGTTTGGACAAAGCCAAGCTCGTGTCTGCCTGAGGTGGAATGTAAACGGCAGTAGCGATGACCGCGGCGAACTCGCGGGGTAAATAGAATGGGCGGCAGATAATGGAGAGATGTTCCAGATGAGGCGAGCAGGAACGCGACAGAATGGAGATATTCCTGGGGTCGCACCATTTCTTGTTAATCATGAAAGACACTCCACCACCCTTGATTTTTCCGGCCTCGGCTGTTCTGTCCATCCGTAAAACAGAAAAGTTATCAGACGGTGTTACAGCGGTGTCCGGGACCGAGGGAGTGAGCCATGTTTCAGACAAACAAAGGATGTTACAGTCCCTAATGTCTCGTTGGAAACTTGTCCTGGCTCTAAGATTGTCCATCTTATTTTCCAAGGATTGGACATTTGCGAGCAGAATACTGGGGGAGAGGGGGGCTGTGAGCTTTGTTTCTCAGTCTGTCATGAATTCTATGGAAAATTCCAGAGTTTCAGTAAATTACTTTCACAATTGTTTGGCTTGTAATAAAGTTTTGGGTTGGCTTGTTTTTGAAATTTTTGTTTCTCTTTCTTTCCCTTTTTGGCAAAGGATCAGCTGAACAAACACACCATGAACACACACCTGAAGCAATGGGCAGCACCTGGGGAGCAGTTGTTGGTTCGGTGCCTTGCTCAAGGGTCTCACCTTTGGGTTTGTTATACTTGTATACCGGTATAAAGGTCTAAAACTTACAATTCACATCCTTACCATCCATAAATAATTCATAATCAATCAATATAGAATTACCTCTTATTTGGTTAGATGTAGTTAGAAGCTTCAGATCCTTTCTCCCGGTGTCCTTCCTTGCTCAGTCAAGTCTGGACCACTTGGAGCTCGAAAAAGTTATTATTCAGGTTCAGATAACTGGTTACTAATAATTAGTCACTCAGAGACTTGTTTAAAAAGTTTAACAAATCACCAATACAATGGATTCGTTTTATTAAAAACAATAACTCATAAGCAAATAACAGCGAGTAGTCTTCACCACGAAGTGTCGGCACTGATAAAATTTCTAAAAAAACTTTTTATAGTCTTGCATATTATTTGCATTAAACTCATCAAAAACCTCCCAGCATTCTTCCTCCTCATGTATGTCTCTGCCCCTGCCTTCTCTCATGCATGCAGGAAGCGCGACCTTTGTCACAGAAGCTACACAAGACAGTGTCAAAAGTTCAAATGGAAAAACTGCAGCACCTTCTAAATATCAAGCATGTCTACTTCTACTTTAACAAATATAAAAAATAGAAACACCTTTCCAAAAGCGTAAGCGAGGCATATGCGTATATGTCAAAACCACAATATGACATCCCTACACAGATGTGATAAAAACACTACGAAATGGTTGGCTAGAAGTTCCATTCTGCACGCATGTTGCAAAATGCATCTCCTTGCTCTTAACCGGGTTTTACAAAAATAAGCGAGGCATATATATAGCAATTAAAAACCACAAAGCAATCAACACTTGTAATCTCAAAATAGGATGCATCTTTTTACAGCATCTAACATTTCATACTCTCGGAACAGGATTCCGAATTTCCATTGCCCCTAATTCATTTGTTAATGTCTGTAATTCAGCCATAAAATGATGCAATTCAATCATTTCTTTCATCAATTTCATTATTTTCTTATTCGTCACTTCCTGCTTCATTTGTAGACGCACCATTGCTCTCAGTTTGAAGAGGATTTTTGGATTCTCCATTTCCCTTCTGAGCCCGCCTGCGCCGTTCCTTCTTCTCCTGTTTCTTCACCTTCCGGCTCCAGTTCCGCTGTAATCCTTGCACAATAAAATCGTCAAAATCAATCTCTATTTTGTCTGGTCGTTTGTTACTGTTCCCAATTGAGGATTGATCAGGAAATTACATATTAGTTAGGTCAATTTGTCCTACAGGTTACAAGTCCGACTCTCTAACCATTGTATTGTGGTTGGTCATGTGGAGTATGCAGTAACAAGTGAATTTCCCCAGTGTGGGATTAATAAAGTCTATCATATGATATCATATCATACCATGAACACACACCTGGAGCAGTGGGCAGCACCTGGGGAGCAGTTGGGGGTTCGGTGCCTTGCTCAAGGGTCTCAGCTTTGGGTTACAAGTCCGACTCTCTAACCATTAGGCCACGACTACTCCACAGGCTGCTGTCACTTTAAGAAATAACGCATGGATTAGGGCTGCACAATTAATCGAATTTCTAATCGCGATTACGATTATAGATGCCATGATTACATAATCGTTCAAAGCCGCGATTACTAAAATAAATAATTAAAAATGCACACTTGCATTATTCTGCGTGCTTAAGAGGTGTTTGCAGTGCGGGGTTTAACTCAAACACACTGGATAAAATACATTTTGTCTAACTGGTAGTCGTTGTCACTCTGTTGTGCATGATAGATATGTTAAACGTCAAACGTGTCAAAAGCGGAACAAAATAGCGGAACTCGTTTGAACTGCGCGCCACACTGACCTTTTATCCGCACGCCTCAAAAGAAAACAGCGCAGCGCGAGCTTAGAGCGTATGCGTTTATTACAGTGACCCTGCAGTCGCGATCACGCGCTAAACAACGCTGTGAAATGCAGTTAGAAGCACTCGAGTTCAGCGCAGAGTTCTCCAGTACAAATCACGTCTCTTTCATTTAAACTAGTTTAAAGCCAAATAAATCGGAGCTGTTATTCTCATCAACACCGATGCAGAAACAGTGCAACACCGATCCAGTTTCAATCCACAAATCACCCACATTTACCATAGCTCTCCTGTAACACTAATGGTAACAATGGTACGGTGGCAGAAAAGTAGGATATTCATATTGAGTATTATTATATTATTAATATACTAAATATGTTAAAGGAGTAATGGCATATAATTACATTATTTTGTTAATTATTCTATCAGTTGATGTGGATTTGTAATTGACAATGTCTTTAGGCTTCTGTATTTCAATGCAAACACCATAGAAACCATAGAGTTAGGCTACTTTTTTTACCATGGTAACGAGGTGCTGTACTTTTGGTTATGTATAAAAGATGAGGCTGTTACAATTTTCACAATGGTACTGTCAAATGTACATCTGCATCCCAACTCAAGCTCCTGCTCTAAACTCAAGCTCCTGTTCTAATGTGCATTTCTAAGAGACAAAACGTGTAATATTACATGTTCAGTGCTACCAAATCAGGTGCTGCTGCAACTGCTCTCCAATGTTAGTCTGGAGCCCTGATCATATAAATTGTACTGTAAAATGTTCTGTTTAATTGTAAATTAAATATATAGCTTTAGTAGACCATTTTCATTTTTTTATTTTAGTTTTAGTATTACATTATCATGCTATGCATAATTTTACCTTTTTTTGTTTAAAGAAACCAAACCAATGTATAGTTGACATTTGAGGCTCAATGCTATAGAAAAGCAATAAAAGTTCAGGAAGAGTGTTTTCAGCCTTTTTTTAAATATATATTTTATATAAAAATATGGCATGCAGCTTCAAACAATGGCATAAATCTGTTCAAAATAATCGTTATTAATAATCGCAATTACAATCTCAAGGGAATAATCGACAATTATGATTTTTGGATCCAAATGGATCCAAAATTCTGACACACCAGATTTTCTCCAATATATCGGTTTACCTCTCGTATATGTCTTGTACATATCAATATATCTTGTTTTCATAATCCTTGGAAGTCAAATTCATAATGGAAAATCAAATTAATCACAGCCCTAATGTGCAAGAATTTTATCCGATGGAAAAGGGGTCAAAATGGCTCTTGTGATGTTGAAGGTTGCAGACCCCTGCCCTCAGGGGTCACGCTGTATGGATCTTGGGTGTTTGCAGGCCTGGAGAGTGTCACGTAAATGTGCCTTTTCCTGCTTCCGGGCTTCT
Organism: Schizothorax lantsangensis; assembly: GCA_027422415.1. NCBI lineage: Eukaryota > Metazoa > Chordata > Actinopteri > Cypriniformes > Cyprinidae > Schizothorax > Schizothorax lantsangensis. The sequence continues at coordinate 15,907 of JAPDDO010000164.1, read as the reverse complement.
ACTATGGATTTATGCATGCCACGAGGCAGCTCTTAACCGTATGTTGCTTAATTATCTTTTCTTCGAGACGGAGTTCTCTTTTCCCTTGATTGGATTAGCTATTATCATGTTGAGAGGAACTAATCCAGACAATGAGGGTGTTGTCAGTTTTACCACCTCGTGATGGCTGTGTGGGGAATCTTTAGATCCTGTTTTGGGAATGTGTTTATTCTGCAGCTTTTAGGTGGGTCTGTTCTGCAGAGGCCTTACACAATGAAGAACAGAATAAAAAATAAATCTCAGTCTCTCTTTAAAGTGTTACAGTCTCTTCTTCATCTTCCTGAACAAGAACAGTTTGTAAAAACTTCTGCTTTCCTTCATGAAAGAGTAAGCAAACTACAAGTGACACATATGCATTATAAGACAATTGAAACATAATATGAAACTCATAAGAAAGCAAAATGATATGATTTATATCATGAAGCAAAATGGCATACAAGAATAAAACCTTCTGACATTGTTCTTTGGGGAGGAACTCCATCTTTGAGTTGATCTGAATCTCAGTTGAATCTGCTGGTTTTGAAGATGAACTTTATTCACTGTGAAAACTTTAGATAACGTTTCTTCGTCATGTCGCTTGTTATGACTGGTTAGAATACATTTATCCAGATTATATTTTATTGCTTGATGCATTATTGTGTCACATTTGGTGAGGATGCAACATCAGATCTGTAGATGATCTACTTACTGTGATTGTTTTTTGTATGTCTGTGTAGAGCAGAAGAATGATTGAAACGCTTCCCACATGCAGTGCAGTGATACGGTTTCTCTCCAGTGTGAATCCTCTCATGTGTTTTCAGGTCTCCTGACCGACTGAATCTCTTGTCACAGTGTGAACACTTGTAAGGTTTCTCTCCAGTGTGAATCATCTCATGTGTTTTCAGATGTGATGACTGACTGAATCTCTTGTCACAGTGTGAACACTTGTAAGGTTTCTCTCCAGTGTGAATCATCTCATGTGTTTTCAGATGTGATGACACACTGAATCTCTTGTCACAGTGTGAACACTTGTAAGGTTTCTCTCCAGTGTGAATCCTCTCATGTGTTTTCAGGTCTCCTGACCGACTGAATCTCTGGTCACAGTGTGAACACTTGTAAGGTTTTTCTCCAGTATGAATCATCTCATGCAGTTTTAAACAGCTCGCTGTAGTAAAAGTCTTCTCACACTCAAAGCACATGTACTCTCTCACACCAGTGTGTATTTTCTGATGGATTTTCAAACTTTGTAGATGTGAAAAACTCTTTCCACACAAATGACATGAATATGGTTTCTCCTTTGTATGAACTCCCAGGTGATGCTTCAGGTATGAAGCACTCAAAAATGTTTTCCCGCATTGATCACATGTGTACAGTTTCTCTCTAGTGTGGATGTTCATGTGTCTCTTAAGATGTGATGATCGTGAGAAACTCTTCCCGCACTGATCACAAGTGAATGGTTTCTCTCCAGTATGAACTCTCATATGTTCTGCAAGGTGTCCTTTTTGTGTGAAACTCTTCCCGCACTGATCACAAGTGAACGGTTTCTCTCCAGTGTGAATCCTCTCATGTGTTTTCAGGGGTCCTGACCGACTGAATCTCTTGTCACAGTGTGAACACTTGTAAGGTTTCTCTCCAGTATGAATCCTCTCATGTCTTTTCAGAGTTGATGACTGACTGAATCTCTTGTCACAGTGTGAACACTTGTATGGTTTCTCTCCAGTATGAACTCTCATGTGAAGCTCAAGATTATATTTGCTTGTCGATCTCTTTCCACACTGAGTGCAGGTGAAAGATTTCTTGGCTCTTCTTTTCATTAAAACTTTCTGAGTTTGAGAGCAACTCAAAGATTTTTTTCCAGTTCTGAAGTGATTTATTCCCTCAACTTCACTCAATTCTTCATTCTCCTCATTTTCTTCAATCAACTCTGAAAAAAATGGTTTATTTTCATTAACTCATAAAAAAAGAAATGTGAAAAGACATAAACGTGAATCCTGATGTAACAGCAGAAAGTAGACAATTGCTATACAACATTTCAATCATTTTGATGCAGTTTTATAAATACATCTAGTACATTTTATATATATACCTCTGCAACTTCTTCATTCATCAATGAATGAGGTACATTGATCTTCAAATTATGATTTTGATCAACTACACAGTTATATAACATCAGTGGCGTGCACAGACCCCCGGAGGGGCACAATCGTAGGTGGGGGTGGGGGGTGTTTGTATGGGTTTGGTCCCCCTCTGTAGCTTCTTGTCACAGAATGAGGCAGAAAATACGTTCCATAGGCTACTAATGCATCAATTAGAAATGGATTATAAATATACTAGGCTGGACTACTGCAATGCTCTTCTGGCTGGACTTCCATCAAACACAATCAAACCTCTACAAATGATTCAGAATGCAGCGGCACGACTGGTCTTCAACGAGCCCAAAAGAACCCATGTTACACCTCTCTTCATCTCACTGCACTGGCTTCCAGTGGCAGCTCGCATCAAGTTCAAGACACTGATGCTTGCATACAGAACGACCACAGGCTCAGCACTACTTCCACTCACTATTACGAATCTACATCCCCTCCAGAAGTCTGAGATCTGCTAGTGAGCGACGCCTTGTGGTACAATCACAGAGAGGCTCAAAATCACTCTCCAGAACATTCTCATTCACCATTCCTGGCTGGTGGAATAATCTTCCCACCCCTATCCGGAATGCTGGATCCCTGTCAATCTTCAAGCAACAACTGAAGACTCATCTCTTTCGGCACTACTTGACTTCATCCTAAAAAAAAAAAAAAAACTTGAATCTTTCCTTTATCTTTCTCTCCTTCCCTTGCTAGCTTGTACTTATTTGAACAATGACTGAGACTTGGTGTTACGAGCACTTCCTCTGTCTGATTGCCTCTTCAAGATGAATCGCTTTATGTATTCCCCAATTGTAAGTCGCTTTGGATAAAAGCATCTGCCAAATGACTAAATGTAAATGTATACTTAATTATTATGAAAATACCAGAGATCAGTGGCGTGCACAGACCCCCGGAGGTGAAATGGCGTGATGAGGGCACAATCGTGGACTGGGGGGGGGGTGGCTAGGGGTGAGCGATATGGCAAAAATATCACTTTTTTTTTTTTTTTGAAATATCATGATTCACAATTTTATCACGATTCTTTGTCATGTTGGTTTTTCTATTTTGCAAGTTGTTTGAGCGTTACAGACAAACTAATTTCCTTATTATAAAGACAAAGCCTTTTAAGGTAACAAAATATAAAAAAGTACGGCGGATATTTAGGCCAAAGTGGGTGAAGATAAAAATCTTTGTCATTATTTTTTCTTTGTTATTAAAAAATGAGAGCAAAGATACACATTACAAATACACATAATATACAAATAAACTAAACAGTGTTTTATTTTCAGGTACAGTAGGTGTATTTAGCAGCATTCAAGAAACTGAATGAACAAATATACAAATAAAACACTATATAGACTGATTCCTATTAAAGCAACTGTATTAAAGTTTTTCAGTCAAGAGTAGTGAGTGATTTCGCTCTTTAATGTTAATAAAACACCAAACACACAAAGGAATAATTCACCCGAAAATTAAAATAGGCTAGTGTTTTATTTTTATACCTTCATTTACTCACTCAAAAGTTTTTTTAAACCTGAATGATTTTCCTTCTTCTGCTAAACATAAACGCTATTTTGAAGAAGGTGGAAAACCAAACAGTTGCTGGTCAACAGTGACTTACATAGTATTTTTTTTCTCCTACTGTTAAAGTCAATGTGGACCAGCAACTGTTTGGTTACCCAGATTCTTCAAAATATCTTCTTTTGTGTTAAGCAAAAGAAATAAATTAATGCAGGTTTGGGACGACATGTGAGTGAAAAAATAATGACAGAAATTAAATTTTAGGGTGAACTATCCCTTTAATGACAAGCGGCAGCATGTTTAGTACTGTCCCTTTAAGACCTGCACGCAGAATATACAGACACGCATCCGTTTCTCTAAGCTGTTTACTTTCATTTTAGACATAACCAACTGAGTCTATACATAAACATTGTGTGTTTTGACAGTATTAGCACAAAACATAACTTAGTTCAGTAATCAGGCGCTGTTTGACGGGCTTTTTATCTAGCACGCTTGGGTGTATTTGCTCAGAAAAAGGCGCTCGTCAGAACAGCACACGAATGATACTTTAAAGCAGATGCAGATAATGTACTTTTGTGATTGTGAATAAGTGCAGTGTCCCGTGAGAGTAACTCTACCGCTGAGTTAACACTGATGTGAATTTATGTGGTGTTGTACAGTATATTGATACGGCGGCACCAGAACTGCAGCTGATAGATGTGCGCTCTACGCTATTTCTTCAAAAGCAGATCGTGGAGACATTTTTATCATCCACGATCAAAAATCCTCATATCGCACACCCCTACCCTCGGCAGAAATCACAGACCGGGGGCACCGGACCAAAAGGGCACTTTAGCGTCGGACCTCAAAGGGGCAGGAAAGGATTTTAGTCTTAAATGTATCTGAGTATTTAAGGTTTCTCTGTGAATCAGGAAAATCTGAAAATGAACGAGCCGGCGCGCGGAGGGTTAAAGCCGCTGCATTCAATTTTATCTTTAGACGGTAAATTTACATTTCAAATTCAATATTGATTTGTGTTTATACATTCATCGTTGCACAGAGTAATTCACTTTTTCCACTCTTTTTTCTTTAAACAAATGTTTGTTTTTGCGGTTTACAGTCCCGCACCTGCACCAGTATTGAAACCCATCTCAGTCAGAGGGAGGACCTGCCATACCTACTGCTATTGAGAAGGATCAAGGGCAGGATCACCTTATGTGGTCAGACAAGCTTCTCATCCCTTCTGAAGGAACCAGCACCTTGAGTACTATTGAACTCTAAGTCCACTATGTTTTCAACCTGTTGAGTAGGTCCTTTTCAATGTCTTTATCTTCCTGCTACACTAGTCTACAACATTGATGTTGGTCATACCAGTGAGTTGCCAAGAGTAAAGGAATCGCATGCAAAGCATTGACAAACTTTTGACAAAACATTTTTCAGAGCATCGTGTATTTTAATTACAAAGATATTTTAAGTTGAGCACTTTTAACAGCCAGCATTTTGAAGTTTTACAGGTCTTTTGACCTGCAGACTTAACGTGTGATATGATGGTGAATTTGTATCTTTGTTTTAAGTGTTGTTAAGTTTTTGAAAATAAAGGTTCAAACTGATACAACGTGTTGGCTGTTATTGAATATACACATGCATTTGTAGTTGAACTGAACGCAGATCACATTTAATGACAAATCAGGGTTAATATGAACACTATATTAAGTCTGGAAATAACTCCCTTGGTGTTAAGTTATTGACACACCTAGTGTAGTTTTAACACTATTAGTGTTTCCCTCCTTTTTTACACCAAATTAGTGTTAATGGTGAACACTTACAGTGTTGTTTTAACTCTATGAAGTGTTATAAAAGTAACACTATTTCAAGTGTTAGTTTAACTATTTAGTGTGGACCTATATAAACCCTGAAAAATTGTTAATTTTTACACTGTGAGTGTGAATTTAATTTGTTAATTTAATCATATTTGTTGGGGGGGGGGGTCAAATAAAAGCCATAATTATGAAAATCATATGACATTCTTCATAAATATGATTCATTTCTGTAGAGCTGTACTGTGAATAAGAATCAAATGACTGAGTTCAGCTTTGAGAAAGAAACCAACCTGTTTGTTCCTCAGTATCTTCATGTTTGATGCTGAATACTTCTGCAATCCTAATGTCTTCACTTTCCTCTTTAATAAACGCCATCTTTATAATAGTGTGTCACGTGGATGTTTTTCTGTGAGTTTGGACAAGATGAGAATAATTAACAAAGAAAATAAATGTGTTACTCATGTGCAGATGCACTTTCCTTAAAAACATAAATAAATAAAACCTTCTAAAATGTCACACAAAGCATTACAATGTTGCTTTCAGTAATAAAACATTAATTTAAGAGTTCTCGTTAGAAGCATAAAGTGCCTGAACAGTTCAAATGCTCAAAACACAAACCTTTCTTCAGACAAATCACAACAGAGCAGGAGTGTGGCGCAGCCTTATGATGTCATATCTCCCCTCCAAAATAAAAGTCCCGCTCACGCGCTAAAATCAGAAATGTGCAGACATATTCAAATACAAATAATAAAACATATCAACGATGTTCAGAGTTAAATTCTTGGTGAAATACATATGGATGTTGTGCTAAAAAATATCTAGAAATAACTAGAAATGAAAGAGTTTGAACTACATCTAATACGTGAGATTCTGTAAATGATTCAACACACATTATATATATAATATATATAATATATATATATATATATATATATATATATATATATACATAGGATTTATGATTTATTAAAATACATTCAGGGTGAAAGAAAACAACAAATAATAAAAATAAATGAAGAAATACATTTAAAAAATAACAAAAGAGAAAAGCAAAAGAGAAAGTAATAGTGGAAGTAGTTAAGTAAGTACATTCTCATCAGAAGATAATTCTAATGTTTTTAATGAAATATAGGGTGTCTTTAATCCACCAAGAGTGTGATAACTTACAAATGAGAAGATTGTTTGTACTCTTTCAAAATTTAACCACAACATTTGCAGTAAAACCATAGTAAAAGCAAAATCAACCATAGTTTTACTACAATAACCATGGTTTAACTATGGCTACTGCAGTAAAACATAAGCACCTTTTCATATACTTATCATTTCAAAGTAGGTTTACAGAAAATGCATGTTTTCAAGATTACAATTTAAAATCTCCTTTAATCAGCCAGAGGTGACTGAGACTCACTGGGGAAGAAAGTAATGTCCATTTGACAGCAGCTCAAAGATAATACAAGTCATGTGTTCAGTGCTGTCAGCATCTAAGACTATCTTTGTGCCAAAAACTGAGTTACAATAATACAAGAGTTACAGCAACACAAAATCAAAACAGAGCAAATAATAATTACAGCAGTTAAAATGCTTTAAATTACATGATAAAAATCCTAAAATCTTATTAAAGTCTCTAGCATGTGTTCAGTTAAACTCTATTCTTCAACATTATTAAAGAGTGAGTTCAACAATTTTCAATTCATTTTGTGTTGTTACAATGTTGGTAATATATGTAAAAGAACAATGTTTATTCTTTCTCCGAGATACCATTTATTTGTCAGCAAAACTGATGCAAAACACATCTTTTTTTATAATTTTTTTTTATTTTGTAATTTTGTCAAAACTCATTTAATTTTTCATCATCCTGTGAAGTGTTGCTTACAAATAAAAGAGGACATATACTAACTCATAACTCATAGACATAGTCATGACATATCATAACTCAGAGAAAGTGTAAATATTGTTCATTTACAGATATTAGAGACATTGCAATAATACAAAGTGGGTTGAAAATCGTCAGACTTACCCTTATAGGTAATATACAGCTGCCATCATCTGAAGTCTGTGAGTATTGAGGTCATCTGAAGTCTGTGAGTGTTGGGGACGTCTGAAGTCTGTGAGTATTGAGGTCATCTGAAGTCTGTGAGTGTTGGGGTCATCTGAAGTCTGTGAGTGTTGGGGTCATCTGAAGTCTTTGTGAGTGTTGGGTCATCTGAAGTCTGTGAGTGTTGGGGTCATCTGAAGTCTGTGAGTGTTGGGGTCATCTGAAGTCTGTGAGTGTTGGGGTCGTCTGAAGTCTGTGAGTGTTGGGGACGTCTGAAGTCTGTGAGTATTGAGGTCATCTGAAGTCTGTGGGTGTTGGGGTCATCTGAAGTCTTTGTGAGTGTTGGGGTCATCTGAAGTCTGTGAGTGTTGGGGTCATCTGAAGTCTGTGAGTGTTGGGGTCATCTGAAGTCTTTGTGGGTGTTGGGGTCATCATTTCAACGTGCAACAAAGACATTGAAAAGACGTCTTTTGGATGTACTTTTGGGTTGGGGGGGGGGGGGGGGGGGGGTTTACAAGACATTGTGCCTCTGAATTCTTAATCTGGACCTGCATGTGTGTTTGTGTATTTTCATTGTTCTTTTATGTTTAATCCAAGGTTTTATTTGCATGCTCAAAAATGTTAGCATTTAAATGAGGGTAAGACAGAAGCAATTGTCTTTGGACCCTCTAAAGGAAATCCTAATTTTAACTGTGGTCATTTAAACTCTTCTATCAAACTAACGGTGAACAAACTGGGAGTTCTTTTTGATTCCTCCCTTAAGTTTGACCAACATATTAACTCAGTAGTTAAGTCATGTTTTTTTCCATCTTAAACCTCTGTCAAAAGTTCAATCTTTTATTTTAAAGATCTTGAAAGAGTCATACATGCTTTTGTTTTATCTCGTTTGGACTATTATAACTCCTTGTATATTGGGCGACCCCAATCCTCCATGTCACGGCTTCAAATGATTCAAAATGCCGCAGACAGGTTTTTAACAGGGGTTCGTAAACGAGAACACATTACTCCGATTTTAATGTCTCTTAATTGGTTGCCAGTGCATTATAGAGTTGAATTAAAAATTTTGCTGTTTGTTTTTAAGTCCTTAAAATGGTCTGGCAGCTTTTTATTTGTCAGAGCTTGTAAATGTGAGTAGATCTGCCAGATGCTTGAGATCCTCAGACAGTATTACTCTGTCATATCAAAGATCAAGACTGAAGTTGAAAGCTGACCGTGTGTTTGCAGCGGCCGGTCCTAGACCAGATCTGCATCTTCTGTGTATGATTTTACATCTAACTTACAGTCTCATCTTTTTACTCGTGCATTTCATTCATTATCATTCTTTGTTATTTAGTGTATTACTATTATTTTTTTTTTTTTTTTTTTTTTTTTTTTTACCTTTCTTCTTTTGTACAGCACAGTGGTCAACTCTTGTTGTGTTTATTTGTGCTTTATAAGTAAATAAGTAAGTAAAAATAAACTGTAATGCAGAAGAGACAGTTGAACATGCCATATTATATTGTACAGAGTATGATAATGAAAGACAAGTGTTGTTCATAAAATTTAAGTTTTAAATGTCATTAAAATCTTTTGGCAAGGAAACAAGATTATGTTTGAGAATAAAATGAAATAATGAAAGAGGTAATAAGAGTGCTATTAATGTATTTAGTTATAATTATTTGTATTTAGTCATTCATGTATTTATTTGTTTATGTTTTTGGTATGTATATACTTATTTTATTATTATTATGTTTTATAAATTATATTGGTAAGTGTCCCTCCTCATTGCTGTTCCACACTCCAGTTCAGTTGGTGGCGGTAATGCACCTAAAAGCTGGTTTGCAAATAAACAAAAGAAGAAGAAGAAGAAACTTTCGCATCTGTCTCTCTGCTTGTTTGTTTGTGTTGAATATGTTACAGCAGTGTAAAGCCTCCACACGGGGGCGCGCGCGCGCGCTTTATTCGTGCTCGTTTCAACATCAGTCAAATTTGCGCTTTCGGTTTCGGTTTCGGTTTCTTCAAGGTGTTGGTGAGACACGCACAGATCAGGTAATACTTCTCTCTCTTACTGTACTAACTAACCAACCTTTAAATACACATCTTACTATGTTTTTAGTAATTGCTTGAAATTAGAATATTGAGAAGGCAATAGCTTAATAAAACCTATATTTTTATATTATTAATAATATTATAAAATAAAGATATTTTCAAATAAATGTATTTGATTATTTGCAAATTAATTGTTTTACGCAAGGAAACTGCGATGGGTTATTAATGCACCTTTAAAAGAGGGATCAAATCAGAAATCATAATGTTTATGATCTGCGTTGATGTGTTTGTTCAGATGATGCGGAGCTGCAGCCGCGCGCTACTAACTAACCAACCTTTAACTACCCATTATAATCTAAACAGTTCTCTCACTTATTACATTTTGTTTCAGTAGTTGCTTGAAATTATAATATTAGCAAACACATTTAATAAAAATAAAACGGATGATATTTAGCAATTCATATTTAGTAGGTAATTAAAATTTAAAATGCTGTATAAGCCATTATGATTGTCTATTATGGCATGACAGTGTTTCTCAACTTGGTTAGCTCTGCACACAAAACTCTCAAATAAAACATTTCTCTTCATATTCTCATATGTTTGTGCAGAATTGGACTGTTGTCTTGATAGAATCCATGTATTCTGCAGGGAACGATGGGCTTTCAGTGTGAACCTAAACTATCCCAGTAAAACACAATCAGTCCAGATGCACTTCTAGAAAAACAGTTATTTAAAGATGTATTTTAAACAGATTCAGTGCAATATTGAAGCTAACAAAGGTTTTTACCTTCTCATTCTTCTCTTTTTGTCTTTCCAAAACTGGACTTTGTCTAATCTGATCCATAACCATCTGCAAGCTTTGGACGAGACAGCAAATGGTTAAAATGACACTTTAAGAAATGCTGTTATTTTTGTAATGGGCTTTTTATTTTAAATTTGGAGGACAATGATTCAGTGAAGTTGCTTTGAGCTCTAACAGCATCTAAGAGCTTTCAAACAGCTCTTACTCCTCATGAAGCTGATTAACATCTATTTTTCCAATCTCCATAACAGTATCCACCCCAGCTTCAAGCATGTTCACCAGCCGGGACTTCACCACCCTGTTAGATGCCACAAATACAGCATGTCACCTTTTAATACACTACACTTTAACAAGTCAAGCTTGTAAAATCCATACAAACACATGCTAATCTGATAATGTTTTAAATACAGCATGATATCTAGGTATAGTGAGGTCTTAGCCAGAAGCTGACTGAAGAACTGCATGGGTTTGCTGTAGACTGGAGGAGCTCCTGAAGATAGTATGACTCCACTTCTCTGTAATAAACCAGTCACAGGAATAAATCAAGTTATGATGTGGACGGTGGATTTGTAAGGTCATTATGTTCAACACACAAACACATCTTTGACCAGCAACACTAGAGTTGTCTACTCTCAGTGAACACATGCTTACTTCCAGATGTCCTCCACGGTCTCATTGTTTAAGGTCTCACGGTAAATCCTCATATACCTGTAGACAGGGCTGGACTGGGACAAAAAATCGGCCCTGGCATTTTTTGGTCCAGGCGGCCCACCACCACCACCATATTTATTTATATAAATATATATATATATATATATAAGATATACACTACCAGGCGCACAGATGGCACTGGGGACGGGGGGGACATGACCCCCCCAGATTCATAGTGACCCGATCCGTCCCCCTCACTCTACGAAAGGCGACATCGGTAAACAGGATCAATCAGGGTTTCCTCTAGTTGCGGCCCGGACCGCCGCTCCTTTAAACGTGCACAAAGCGATTTTTGAAAAACGCTTTTGACGCAGTGCCTGACCGAGTCCCAAAACACACTTGCAGCCAACCAGCAGTAAGGAGGCGTGTCTTGTACTGATAGACAGAAGAGAGCGCTCAATTTGAGTGTACAGGACGGATATTAGCAGATCGACTACAGATAGAGACAAATAGCAGATAAAAAAAAGAGGAAAATATCATAGAAACAAAACATTAAAAAGAAGGGTTATGATCAGGCAAGAGGTAGGACCCGTGTAAATATCGGAGCAGCTTTCCAGCGGTGGAGAGAAACTTAAGGAGCGGGAAGGGCTCGAATCGGACGCCGAGGTTGTGTTGTTTCTTTTTGACAGGTGAGTAACGTTGATTTTGCTTTGTTTCACACAACTTATCCTTGTTGGCTTTTGCTTGAATATGCTTCTGTCTTCTTCACTTGTTTCCGCGATCGTCGTTGCCATGGTTGTGTACGTACATGTGGGGCGGAGATATCAAATAGGGGCGAGGTCTTTTTCTCCAGTCTTCAGTGTCACATGATCCTTCAGAAATCATTCTAATATGCTGATATAATCAATGTTGGAAACCGTTGTGCCGCTTCATATTTTTTGGGATGTGTGATATTTTTTCTGTATTCTTTGATATATAAAAAGTTAAAAAGAACTGTTTATTCAAAATATACATTTTGTGTTACAATACACACTACTATTCAAAGATTTCGGGTCAGTAATTTTTTTCTTTGCTTTTTTTAAAGAAAATAATACTTTTATTCAGCAAGGATGTGTTAAATGGATGAAAAGTGATAGTAAAGACTTATATTGTTAGAAAAGATTTATATTTTAAATAAATGCTCTTTTGAACTTTTTATTTAATCAAAGAAAACAGTATCAACGGTTCCAAAAAAATATGAAGTAGCACAACAGTTTCAACACTGATAATAAATCAGCATATTAGAATGATTTCTGAAGATCATGTGACACTGAAGACTGGAGAAATGATGCTGAAAATACAGCTTTGATCACAGAAATAAATTATGTTTTAAAGTATATTAAAATAGGAAACCAGTATTAGAAATTGCAATAATGTTTCACAATATTACTGATTTTTTTCTGTATTTTTGATCAAATAAATACATCCTTGTTGAGCATAAGATGGCTCCGTTAAAAACAAGGTCAATTATTTATTAGGTTTATAATATAGGCCTAACATAATATAATATAATATCAAAACAAACTGAAGCATTTAAACAGATAGGATAGAATAGAATAGAAGACAAACTGAAGTATTAAAACTCAGATCTGTAAGTTAAATATAAAAAAAGTGAATTCTTCCATAGCTATCTAAACATTCACAGTTCGCACAATACACCTGCGTGTGACTGTAAATGTACCGTTCTGTGTCCATCATCCGCTATTTCCAGCACTTAATCAAGCCACTCTTCTTTAATACATGATGACGTTTTATTTCACATGCAGAGGTGGACAGTAGTGAAGTATTTTTACTTTACTCAAGTAAATTTAAAAAGTATCTGTAGTTTATCAGAGGGTTTTTCTTTGGAAAACTTTACTTCACTTCATTCCAAAGCATAATGTCATACTTTTTACTGCACTACATTTCATCAATTAAAGTTGTTGTTTTTTTACCTTTAATACTTAAGAACATTAAAAATATAGTACTTTCTTGTACTCAAGTAAATCTTTGAATTAGTTTTACTTGAGTAAAATAAAGTAATAGATTTCTAATGTAATTAAGTATTAAATGATATTTAATATGAAACATAGTGCAGTAAAAAGTAGGCTACAATATTATGCTTTGGAATGTTGTGAAGTAAAGTTTTCTAAAGAAAAACACTGATAAAATTTTTAAAATTTCTATAAATTTCATTTAAAGTACTGACACTTGATAAAGTACTTTTACAGCAGAGTAAAAATACTTCAGTACTGTCCGCCTCTGTTCACGTGTCATTGCGTTTGCATTGGCTTTCGATTTGAGCTATTTTGTCCGCAACCATTAAAAGATTTGGTTTCTACAACGACTCATCTTTCTATGAAACCTGTAAACCGCATTCACGGTTATAACTCTATAGCGATATCAACTCTATAGCGGTTAATCCGAGCATTGCAATTCATTCGCTTTTACTAGAATTTAATCAAATGGATTTCCCAACTAATTGTTGCGTGTGTGCCGCACATTATTTCCTCTGCGCGGCCGCAGAGGGAACATTGCTCCTGACCCTGGGGTCCTATGAGGAGCTGGTAGCTGCCTCAATTGTGTCTGTAGCAGTAACCATAGTGATCGTATACTATCATCTCTGACAGAGCTGGTGATTTTTCTGGACTGAAAAAATTGGACTGCTGCTTGTCCCCCCCAGTTAAAAAATCCTATCTGCGCCCCTGCTTTGACATGAAGGTGATTTGTTGTTTGGACCTCTAATTATACTTTATTATCAATTTTAGTGTTTAGTTACTTTCACCCACCCTGTAAATAACATATCTACAACCCCAAATCAGAAAAAGTTGGGACAGTATGGAAAACGCAAATAAAAAAAGAAAATAGTGATTTCTAAATTTACTTTGACTTGTATTTCATTGCAGACAATATGAACACAAAATATTTCATGTTTTGTCTGGTCAACTTCATGTCATTTGTAAATATACATCCTTTCCTGTCATTCAGACCTGCAACACATTCCAAAAAAAGTTGGGACAGGAGCAATTTAGGGCTAGTAATGAGGTAAATTGGTTAAATAATGATGTGATTTGAAACAGTTGATGTCAACAGGTGATTGTAATTATGATTGGTACAAAAGCAGCATCCAAGAAAGGTCTAATCCTTTAGGAGCAAAGATGGGCCGAGGATCGCCAGTTTGCCAACAAATACGTGAGAAAATTATTGAAATGTTTAAAAACAATGTTCCTCAAAGAAAGATAGGAAGAGATTTGGATATTTCACCTTCAACAGTGCATGACATAATTAAAAGATTCAAGGAATCTGGAGGAATTTCAGTGCGTATAGGACAAGGGCGCAAGCCTAAGCTGAACAACCGTGATCTCCGATCCCTCAGGCGGCACTGCATCAAGAATCGTCATTCATCTATAAGCGATATCACCACATGGGCTCAGGACTACTTTGGCAAACCTTTGTCAAGTACCACAATACGTAGTTACATCCACAAATGCCAGTTAAAACTGTACTGTGCCAAAAGTAAGCCCTATGTTAACAGTGTCCAGAAGCGCCGTCGACTTCTCTGGGCTCGGAGGCATCTGGGATGGACCATCACACAGTGGAAACGTGTACTGTGGTCAGATGAATCAGTATTTCAGGTATTTTTTGGGAGGAATGGACGCCGTGTGCTCCGGACCAAAGAAGAAAAGGATCATCCAGACTGTTACCAGCAACAAGTCCAAAAGCCAGGGTCTGTCATGGTATAGGGTTGTGTCAGTGCCCTTGGCAAAGGTAACTTGCACTTCTGTGATGGCACCATTAATGCTGAAAAGTACATAGAGATTTTGGAGCACAATATGCTGCCTTCAAGAAGACATCTTTCCAGGACGTCCATGCATATTTCAACAAGACAATGCAAAACCACATTCTGCACACATTACAAAGTCTCTGGCTGCGGAGGGAAGAGGGTACGGGTACTTGATGGCCTGCCTGCAGTCCCGACCTGTCTCCAATAGAGAATGTGTGGCGCATTTTGAAGCGCAAAATGCGACAACGAAGACCCCGTACTGTTGCCCACCTTAAGACTTGTTTGCAGGAAGAATGGGACAAAATTACACCTGAAACACTTCATCACTTGGTGTCTTCAGTCCCTAAACGTCTTTTAAGTGTTGTGAAAAGGAATGGCAACATTACAAAGTGGTAAATGCTTTACTGTCCCAACTTTTTTTGGAATGTGTTTGCAGGTCTGAATGACAGGAAAGGATGTATATTTACAAATGACATGAAGTTGACCAGACAAAACATGAAATATTTTGTGTTCATATTGTCTGCAATGAAATACAAGTCAAAGTAAATTTAGAAATCATACTTTCTTTTTTTATTTGCTTTTTCCATACTGTCCCAACTTTTCTGATTTGGGGTTGTATATTATATTATGTTAGGCCTATTTATAAACCTAAATAAATAATTGACCTTGTTTTTTAATGGAGTCTCTTGCTCATCAAGGCTGTATTTATTTAAAAATACTGAAAAAACAGTATATTGCAATTTCTAATTTGGTTTCCTATTGTAATACCTATACTTTAAAATATAATTTATTCTGTGAAGCAGTGCTGTATTTTCAGCATCATTACTCCAGTCTTCAGTGACATGCTAAGAAACCATTCTGAAATGCTGAATTATTATCAGTGTTGCTGATCTAATATGCTGATTTACAGTGAAACTGTTGTGTGCTGCTTAATATTTTTGAACCTGTTACTTTTTTCTTTGATTAATAAAAAGTTAAAAGAACAGCATTTATCAAATAGAATATTTTCTAACAATATAAGTCTTTACTATCTGTTTTTTCCATGTAACACATACTTGCTGAATAAAGTTTATTTAACTTTCTTTAAACTCTTGTAAAGTATCTTTTAAAAAGAAATAAACAAAT
>JAPDDO010000159.1:0-182370 GCA_027422415.1 Schizothorax lantsangensis | reverse complement strand
TGTGTGATAAAGGAACTTTCCATCCAAATCGAGGAGGTGGCAAACTGTTTAATTCATTGGTCTAGGTGGGTGTATGATTTATAGATGAGTTTATTCAATAAAAAATATTACATGCCAATAAAAGTTGTGATAAAAGGCAAAATCGTGAAAAGATGGGTACTAGGCTGCAGACTTGCAATTGCCCAGCTCAAGACACGTTCACAATACACAAGCGAAACGTCAGCGAAAAAGCGACAAGATCCCAGTAATTTCAATGGAGAGCTGGCGATTTACGGCGACACGAGCGACAGCGACCATGTGGCGAACGGATGGGGTGTGTCCAGCGACGCAACAAAGTTCAGAATCCTTCAACTTTATGCAAATGAAGCGCGACATTCGGGAGCGACAAAGTAACCCTGCTAGTGTGAACGTAGCTTCAGACTTCAGACACTTGCAGAGGAGCGCTGATGTCGCTGCCCTCCCCCACCCACCGCACGAGCGGGAGTCGTTACCACAGCAACACATTCACTTACAGCAAACATTCTCTTTATATTATATTATATTAATTATATTGAAGTTTTTCTCAGTTGCTTTGATGCATTAATCAGATCACGACTAAACTTCTTGTTCAACCTCCACATTATCTAGTCACTTGTGCCCTCATCATAAAAGCTATTTCTCATTATTTTGAACAACTTGCAAATGCTTTGGTACATTCGTGAAATTGATTATTTACAAGTGTCATCTGTTTCTTACATTATCAATTGCTTATGCCATGTTGATCAAAAATGTATGGTTCTCTGTTGAATAGTCTTGCTCCTCCAAGTCATTAAATTCAGAATAGTAGTTGTCATTGTGCAATCAGACAGTGTTCACTATATTGTAGTGTAATACAGCATATTTACATTATATAGCAGAGACTACATCTGCTCTGTGCTGCCTGCCTCACTGGATCCACTACAATTTGCATATCGCAGCAACCGTTCCACAGACGATGCTTTTGCCTTCACCTGCATACTGCTCTCTCCACCTGGAAAACAAGAACGCCTATGTGAGAGAATGCTGTTTGTGGACTATAGCTCCGCATTCAATACCATAGTGCCTGCCACACTGGTTGTGAAGCTCCAGACTCTGGGACTGAACAGATCTCTGTGCAGCTGGATCCTGGACTTCCTGACAGGCAGAAGTCAGGTGGTCAGAATGGGCAACAACACCTCATCTCCCCTGACCCTCAACACTGGTGCTCCGCAGGGCTGCGTTCTCAGCCCACTCCTGTACTCCTGTACACACACGACTGTACAGCCACACACAGCTCCAATGTCATCGTCAAACTCACTGACGACACAACGGTGATAGGCTGATCACTGACAACGAGATGGCCTACAGAGAGGAGGTGAGTACCCTGACTAAATGGTGTCAGGAGAACCACCTCTCACTCAACATCGACAAGACCAAGGAGCTGGTGGTGGATTCAGGGACGGAGCAGAGAGCAGAGAACACACTCCATCACCATCGACAAGACACCTGCGGAGCGGGGTAAACAGCTTTAAGTTCCTCGGCATTCACATCACTGAGGATCTCACATGGTCCACTCACACAGATGCAGTGCTGAAGAAGACACATCAACGCCTCTTCTTCCTGAGATGGCTGAGGAAGTTTGGAATGAGCCCCAGCATCCTCAGATCCTTCTACACCTGCACTGTGGAGAGCATCCTGACCGGCTGCATCACCGCCTGGTTTGGAACAGCACCGCTGGCAACCGCAAAGCTCTGCAAAGGGTCGTGCGAACTGCCCGCCACATTGTTGGAGGTGAGCTTCCCTCCCTCCAGGACATCTACACCAGGCGGTGTATAAGGAAAACCAGGAGGATCATCAAGGACTCCAGCCATCCATCCACAGACTGTTCACTCTGCTGCCCTCAGGAAGACGTCTCCGCAGCATCCGATCCCACACTAGCGACTGAGGGATAGCTTTTTCCCTCAGGCTATCAGGCTAATGAACAGCCAGAACTAATACACCCTACAGCACACTCCCACTCACACAACATGCCACGCACTGCACTTTAACTCCACAGTTCAAACTGGACTACACGTACTACACACTGCACTAATACAACAATCTATCTGCTACCACTGGATACCATCCAATGCACATCCATGACATTTGCGTATCCAGCTTATGTATAATCTACTGCACCTTTGCATACTACTGTATGTGTATATATGTGTACATAATGTAGAATGTGTACATACTGTGAATAATGTGTATTGATAACTGTAAGTATGTCTAATAATACACTGTGTGTACGGAGTATATGTATGTGTATATTGCACATTGTCATCTGTATAAGTCTGTAAGTATGTAATGGTACTGTCTATATGTTAATTGTTTCTGCACTGTATGGAGCACGCTCTCAAGAATTTCACTCATCAAGGCATGTGCTGTGATGATGTGACAATAAAGTGATTTGATTTAATTAGCAAGGTTTTGGAGGTCAGAGCAAATGCTCTTTTCAACTGTTTGGATGGTTTGCAATGGAAAACATTATCGATAATGAAGTATAAAGACAGTTTGGGAAAGTTTTGCAGTGATGACTATTTAGATTTTACCTGCTAAATTAAAGTGAGAATTTATCATCAAACTCTGATAAAAGTGCTTTATTCTCTGCTGTGTGTTTGATTTCACATTCATGTGATTCATGACTGATTCAAGCAAACACTGAAGTTATGCATTCATTTTTATAAAAGTATTTTCTCACCATCATTTAAAGATTAATCTTTACTCTCACTAGGAGTCTGTGTGGCAGCATGAAGTTTCCAGTATTTCCAGTTCCCATCAGCCTTTGTCAACAGATCACAGGGCTTTTAAACATTTACGCCTCTGAAGTTCTGCATGTCTAAAAAGAGTTGACGTTTGAAGCTTCGTCATGATGTTGATTTATTGTGGCACGTATGTGTGCACTGTTAGGGATGATCCTGTTTATTCACTGTCAGCTCATGCAGTAAAGTGTGTGTATCTGCTGAGCTGGCTGTGCTGTTTAATATGTTTGTGTTGCAGACGCGTGATGCTGTGCTTTCTGCTCCTGACGGTCTCTGTAGCATCTACGCAAGCCGCTGCCGCCCTGAAGGAAGGTGAGTGAAGGACATGTGTGATCAATAGTGGAAAACATGAGTTATTTGCTCATGGATCGCAGAACAAACCAAAAGAAGGGGGGTGTGTGTGGAGGAGGAGGAGTGGGGTGTGGTTTGCAGAACCACACACTGGATGAGAAGCATTATAATGCATTATAATTGCACTGAATCCTTGTTGATGTACTACAAAAAATACATCCTAATCTACATTTTAATATTAGAAACAGTACTAATAGTATTGATTAGATGCCAGATATATTATTGACTTTGGGTAATTGATTTTTAGAATAGAGGTCTGACGATTCTGAAAAAAAAATTAGACAACCGAACAAAATAATCTGTAGTCTAATTTACTTGAGGTTCTGACAAAATGCATGAAATGTAATAGACTTATTTATTTAAAAATATTTATTAATTTAAATGAATTCATTAGGTAAAAAAAAAAATCACTTGAAATAAATGAATGAAGACTTGTTTCGTCCAGAGTTTTCAGACATCAAATGCATTTTTACCAGTCACTGGTCGTCACCTACTGGCATAAGTAACATATACATCTCTTTATTTGAAACATAACATTATTACAAGGTCAGTTACTCATTTTCGCAACATCAGAGTCTATACCCGGACTATAAAGTTTTATCCCAGTACTTTCGTTATTATTTTATGTTGTGAAGCTGTTAAATATTCTGATGTGATTGTGATTTTAAATAGTGGAATTAGCATAATTTAGGAATAAGATGGCATGTGTTTGAACTGAGATCATGATCTTTTAATGATTAATCGTGAATACATATGAGCCTATGTATTTTTGTATGTCATATTCGTACCAGACTTTAAAAGTAACATGATCCATGGCGCACGTCCTCTAAGAGTGAGAGGAACATCAAGACCTGCTTTATGTCTGTATCTCTTTCATTATTAGTGAAGTTAAATATAAAAACAAATGAGTTAGAAAAGTGCAGTTTATGTAAGGACACAAGGGCAAATTCTTTATTTTAAGGTCCAATTCTCGCTATTAACAAAGCATTAACTACGGCCTTTTCCTCAATAAACTCCTAATTTGCTGCTTATTAATAGTTATTAAGGTAGTTGTTAAATTTAGGTATTGGGTAGGATTAGGGATGTAGGATAAAGTCATGTAGAATAAGACATGTATATGTGCTTAATTAGTACTAATAAATGGCTAATATTCTAGTAACATGCATGCTAATAAGCAACTATTTAAGAGACCCTAAAATAAAGTGTTACCATAATTTTTTCTTCTTTAGGTCATGCAGAATATGTGCTTTTATTAAAGGGGTCATCGTATGCAAAATTCACTTTACAAGTTGTTTGACCATAAATGTGTGTTGGAAGTGTGTGTACACATCCATACTGTAATGATAAAAATATATTTTTTTAAATCCCTATTTTAAAATCCCCTTTCTCAAATCAATCTAAAGTAAAGTAAACAGTCTGCTGTCACTCCAGGGAAGAGAGGGGCGGGTCAGCAGAGCTCATTAGCATTTAAAGCAACATGGCCTAAAAACAGCTTGCTGAAAACAGAGCTAGGGTAAACAAGGTGTTTTTTACACTACCATTGAGAAATTTTAACCAAAGTATGTTTTAAATTTTTTATTAAGACCCTAAAGAATCATATCAACTTGTGGAAAATGGGCATCCGACGACCCCTTTAAACAGCCAATATGTTAACAATAGGCATGCTAATAAGCAACTAGTTAACAGTGAGAATTGGTCCCTATAGGTGTGTCTTTACCTGCTGAGGAAATCTTGCTATTAGAATAACCTTAATGAGCCAAATCTGTGCAGTTACATGAGATGTACCACAGTATCAGCCCTGCACCAGTGTATTCACTGCAATAATTTTAAACACAGTTGTAAAGTTGTACACTCATGTGATCGGTCAGGAAGATCCCCTATAGCAGATCTAGGCAGGTGGGCTAATATGAGGACACACACAGCGTGCAGACATGGCATTCATTGAATACGCCCTGATTATAAGGTAAAACTGTGATGAGTAAGCTATGTGAATTCGATTGGCTGGGAGCACTGAAATTAATGAATGAACCAGAGCGCAGGTAGAGTTTTGCATGGCTCAACTTCATACATATAATTACTCAACGTTCATTACAATCTATTCAACAATTATTCCAGGAATGATTCTGCATACTCTCCAACTCTGTCGTGTTTCTGTGATTGCGACGCTGTCATCGCCATGAACTCAATTGTCTGGCACTCTTGTCACACAAAATGTGTCGACTCAGATTGTGAAACAGAAAAACTCACATCAGCAAATGAACTTCACCCACAAATCCATGATACATGGTCTAAATCCATTAGTTAATTTATAAAATAAATATATGAATTTAAAATTCCAGTGGATTAAGGGGAAGTAGATACTGACAGAAGTGAAAAATAAAATAAATATAGCAGAAATAAATACAAAATATAAAATTATAGTGAAAATAAATAATATTGTAATATAAATGGCTATTTCTGTATTTTTGCATGTATTTATTTATTTATTTATGCATTTCTATATGTATTTATTTATGTATTTATACATTTATTTTTATATTTATACATTTATTTATTTATTTATATATTTATTTATTTATACATTTTTTTATTTCTACATTTATTTATTTCTGTATTTCCACATTTATTTATTTCTGTATTTCCACATTTCTACATTTATTTTTCCCTGCGCCTGTATGCTAATTGAGTGGGGGGTGCCAACATCAGTCTGAAGAAGGATTGGTTAGCTGGAGACAGCATCGCTAACCAGACAGAAGCAAACGATCCACTACGTATGAATGCTGCGGTAACATGGCGGTCGGGTCAGGAACTTTCCCATTTTAGAGGTAACAGTACACTGAAATATATTTCTGAAAAGATTTAAGTCGAGAAATAGACAATCCAGCAACATAATCTTGATTCATATTTGATCAGCATTGCCTAGTTTTACAGTTTGTTGTGACCCTGATGGTTTGCTTTGGACAGGTCCATCATGCACTGCGCAGTCGGATCTACTGATTGATTGGTGACATCCATCAGCGGATCCCGTGTGTCTCCAGCATTTTATGAATTTGGGATCTCCAGCTAGAGAAACAAAATGGCTTCAAGTGGGAGGCCGTTGGCGGACCTGTTGCGCGATGTGGCTGACCAGCTCGAAAGAAGTGAGTTTCTAACTTACTCTAACTTCCTTTAAGATTGACCCCAACACCCAGTGCAACCACATAAAGTGATTTTATGTTAGCAATCGTTAACAGACGCATTTTAATGACGTTAACTACCTAACTTATAATATCGGCAAATGTATTAACTTTAATCAAATTTACCAACCATGTGGCGTTCACTAAGTTCACATTGCATATCTTTTTGTGCAGCATCGAGTGGTTCATCTAATTCATCACCTCAGCCGCCAGATAGGCCTAATGTTAACGTTACACCCAACGTTACACCCAGACACCCAGTGGACGGTAGGTTTCTGCAAGAACATTTTACTTAATTTCAGACTTTAATGCACCCACACTGAAGAATTTGTCCATTGAATATAATGTTAGAAAAATTAAACCATACACTGTCAACTAATGATCTGTAGACCATCGTTCTTTTGTTACTCAGTATAGTTTTTATTAGGGGAATGGGGATCGAGACCCGGTTCTGAAAGGACCCAAACTTTCTCTAAAATCAATAAGGTCCCAGCTTATCGGATACTGCTATCAGTGTTTCTAATGATGGTGAAGCAGTCGATTTTGTTCGGAATTCCTGTTCCCTTTAGTAGCATTCGACTCATGCGAACGTTCAGGGGGAACAGGAATTATAATTATTAAACGATCCCCATCCCTAGTTATTATTATTTCCTACCATTCTTTTATAAATGTCGGTCTCATCTTTTGAATCACAGCCGAGGTTTCAAGACTGTTTGGCCCATACGCACGTGGAGGGAGAAGGTTGACAATGCGGCGATCCACTGCTGCACCCGTACAACTTCACTCATACACCCATTTATTCTGTTGTCTTGACGATAAAAACGTTTTAGTCCCCAATCGATGTGTTAAACAGAGGCTCGCTGCTGCAGGGATAGGGGAGAAACGTTTTACATTTCAAGGTAAATAAGACATCATGACTACAGTGTAGACTCTGTTTAAGTGGATGTTTTTATAATGTATATTAATTTAAAAAGTCACCTTGAAAACCTGAATTACTTTTTATGTGAGAAATTTCAGTTGTTATAGTATGCCTTCTCTTTTCAGGTATTCAGACAAATCCAGAGGAGTTCAGAGAATTCCTTTTAGCAGCATATCCTAAGCTCAGACAGGGGGGTGGATTTGAACTGCTAAAAATATCTGGAACAACTCGGAGTCGTGAACTGGTCCTCATCCCCTGTCCCAATGATGGCTATCATGTCCGATATCTAAAGGAACCACAAACTCACATTGGTCATGCAACAATTTTTATCCGACCACTTCAGAGGAATCTGAATCTGGATCCTGTAATTTTCCACTACTGTTCTCTTCTTAAAAATGCAGACTATGAATGACGGTCACATTATTATTATTATTATTATTTTGTGGAATTTTAAAATGATCTTTCCTACAGATATGTGGACCTGAATGCAGCAGTGAGCTGGTTGGGCCAGTCCAGAAATGTGTGACTTGTGGAGAAGAATTCTCTTTTTGAAGTATTAAGGCTCATAGTGATGAATGCATGAGGTACGTATCAGTAAAATGTTTCTACAGACTCCATCGGTCCTCACTCATGGAGTCTGTCATGTTGAACATGCATGTTTCTACAGTAGCCCAGAATAGACAAACAGAATATATATATGTATGGTATTTTATTTTTTGTGCATTTTTCACGGCCACCATAGCTTTTCCTTCTTTTTAGGAGGAGAGAGAGTGAGGGTAAAGCAAAGGGGTTACACTGATAGATGCCACTAAATCCTACACACCTGTCCTTTTCGATGTTTTATTTTAATATGACCTTTTCAACTTGTAATAGCACAGTGCAGTCTTTATTTAAAATTTTCTTGCAATATAAAAAGTACACTAACCAAAATCCCCTCTATTTATACAAGACTGTTGCAGAGCAGTGTTGAGGTAGCCAGAGAAAGCGACCCCCCCACTCCCCCAAAGTGAAGGTAGATCTGTGAGCACATTGACAAGACCACAGGAGAGTCAGACAGCAAGGGCCAGCAACTCAGGGCCACATCAGGGAAATATGCCAGCCTCGGTACCACGTCAGGGACATGTGCCTATACTCCTCAGACCTATGATCTACTTTCCTTTGAGGAAGGAGGCTTTGCTGGTCTGTTAACTTAAAATGACACATTGCATGATTTATTTTAGTAATTTGTTGTTCTCAACATATATGGATTAAATACTCGTATCAAGACAGAGAAAATTATATATATTGTGTTAGTGTGTGTATATATAATTGATGTTGTTTTTTTTTAACCATGTTAGATTGGGAAAATGAGCCAGATCAAAGATGTTCAAAGACAACATTTTGAATCTGCATGCAACTGGAAAACCTCTAAGTCTTGCCATGGATCTTAGAGACAGTGCAGAGGATAGGGAAATAGCAATCCTTTCTTTTTATAAGAAGGCTCATGTTGAGTGGGCTTCCCCTTTGACATGCACACTGAAGGGTAAGTGTGTGTGTGCGTGCGTGTGTGTGTGGGGGGGGGGGGTAAACAAGCTAAAAGATTCTTTTTTTGTTTGTTTATTAAACTACATTTATACAGGGCAGGATAGCAAAGCATACATATTCTTTTATAGCAATTTTGTGTTTGCAGTTAAATCACAAGGAATATAATAAAGCTAGACAAACACGTGCAAGCTCAGTGAAAGCAGTCACAAACATGTGTAGAACAGTTATTGGGAATGTTCTTTAAGTTATGAACAGGTAGAGATGTATCTTTAGTTGACATAGCGATTTCTGCACTAAAGCAAAATACATTAATTTTTTTTGTTTACTGACATATATGCTGTGTGTTTTGTCTGCTCAGGAGATCCAGCAATTGGTGATGGCGTGACTCGCCATTTCTTTGCAACAATCATGTCCAAACTTCAGCATGGTTTTGATGTCAGTTTTGGTAAGCAAACATTTCTTTTTATTTGATCCATTTATTTCACACTTTTTATGATGCATTCCTTCACTATAAATCTGATGGTGCTTGTTTATCAGCACTGCCTGATACCAAAGAGGTACATGTGAATATAGCCATTGCTTTCTTAATAGACTGCAAGATAAAGTTACCTTTAGTATCCAGTGGCTAGTACCAATGCTGTACATAGCATAATATCCTTATTCTTTACATTACCTTCTATGTGCTGTGACTTTTCTTTTTAATTGTAAGGGCCAGGGGGAACTCTTCTGTTTGAGGGTGAAAAAGATCATTTGATTCCCTCCACTTCCCACTTCCTTCTGGAGAGCGACTTTTTTGTTGTTGCTGGCCGAATGATTGGTCATTCATTCTTACATGATGGGCCATGTCTCGGTGGGCTGAGCCTGGCAATCCTACATGTGCTCTTTAATGGATCCCCAGAAGAAGCCACAATAGATATTAAGGACTGTGCTGACCTTGATATCTGTGAGACAATTAAGTTGGTATGATTACTTTTTTTCCAAAACATTTTAATGATATGTGAGATAGCTAAAATACTATCTATGGTGGCCCTGTTTTTATTTAACCTTTATTTTAACAGAAAAAGTCCCATTGTGACACCATATTTTTTACAAGGAGGTCCTGAGAGCTCAATGCACTGCAACTTAAAGGTATACTTCACCGTTTTTTCGTATTAAACTGTTATTCCCTTAACTAAGACTAGTTGATACATACCTATATCGTCTCAGTGCGTGCACTTAATCGCTCTAGCGCGTGGTGACACTTTGATAGCACTTAGATTAGCCTGAAAAATCCTCTCCCCCTCTCCCTCTCACTTCTGTCATTAGAACCAATGCGACTTTTTACTGCGCCGAGTCGAAGTACTCCCAAAAGTGCTATTACGCCATAGTTATCCTTTTTACCCGCTTAGAAATGCGCCACGTTTTATTTTGTGTCACCATACTTGGTCGTGTAACTGTATTTAAATAGGGAAAATGTGGAGGTGTTTGGTCGCTTCTAACTTCATCTCTGTTTGGTACCATTGAATATACTGGGCTAAGCTAAGTGCTATCAAAGTGTCGCCGTGCGCCAGAGCGATTGAGTGCACGCACTGAGATGAGAAAGGTATGTATCAACCCGTCTCAGTTAAGGGAATAACATAGTTTAATATGAAAAAACAGTGGAGTATCCCTTTAAGGAATCGTCCAAATACTGTATAACAGAAACAAAATTAGGAAAACCTCTTATCATCATGACAACACATGGGCAGTGTTTAAAAAAACACCCTGCAAGCTTGTTGCTATGTGTTTGTGGCCTTTGTGACTAATAAAATCACAAGAGGTCTGTGTAACATCTGTTATGTGTTGAAAGCAAAGTGACAGCATGGAACTCACAGGACCTTGCAGAGCTAAAAAGTGGAATTCTATCAAGTCATTTTAATTTCTGAGGATATTTATTTGAACTTTGCTATGTTTTGGTCATGTGTATAAAGTAAAAAACATTTCAAGGGTGAAAACTAAGTCGTCTTAAGAAATCAAGTATTAATTCCAACTTTCATTATTAGCTTGATGGCACAGCGGAACTGTCATCTGAAGAAAAGCACACCATCAATGAGCTGGCAGTGTCCTGGGATTTGCCTCAAGTCACATCAGAGAACAGGAGGTGGCTGCTTGACAAACTGCTACTCCATGCTGTGAGTATTCTATACTTAACAGATCATGTACATCCCACTGACTGATCAGAAATTGTGTTTTGATGGACTGGATTTAGTCTTTTGTTCCTTTGAGATACATTATATATTAGATGCTGTTACAAGAGCTATGAGTTGAAGGCTGCTGGCTTTTTAACAAATATTTTGCAGGTCCTTGGAAGAACCTCCAGACAAGTAAAACAATTACGACGTGGTTTAAAAGAGACATTGATCTGGCCTTTGGTAACAGAGAGGAAAGACACAATTCCAATTCTCTTTCCAAGAATGTCTGATGCACAGTGCACACCACAGGTAAATGTCAATTCAAAAACATTCTTAACCTATGGTCGTTTCAGTACATAACCACAATTAACTTAATTAAACAGAACAGTTAATAGAACAGCTACAATAATTAGTTGCTTGGCTGAAACAATTCTTTAACTATTTTGTTAATCAAAGTGTAACTGTATTGAAACCTGTTGTAGAAACTGTAAACAGCCATTACTTTTCCCTTCAGCTACACTTGTCATTGGATTGCAAACTCGCTACATCCTGACCATACTGTAATCACACAACTTATATGGACTCTCTATATCTATATGGCAGTTTATTGTAATACTTTTGTCTTGGCTGTTTAGGAAAAGCAGGCGTTAACTGATTGCTAAAAAATATTTTGGCAGATGGTCTTGGACAAGATCAACTGGCCAACACAGGACGAAGAGGAAGACAGTGATGTCTCTTTGGAAGATACATGTAGAATCACAGGATTCCTTCGCACATTTGTTGAGAATGGTAAGTTAAAGTGTACTTAAAGGGATAGTAAACTTTAAAATGAAAATTCTGTCATCATATACTCACCCTCATGTTGTTTCAAACCTGTATGAATTTCTTTCTTCTGTTGAACAGAAAGGAAGATATTTAGAAGAATGTCAGTAACCAGACAGTTTCTGGGTCCCATTGACTTCCATAGAATATTTTTTTCCTACTATATGGAAGTATTTGCATGTAGCACCTAGTTCTGTGTGTAAAACTGCAAGTAAAGGCTGCAAGCTTGTCGTGTTGAGGTATAATTTTATTAAGTACTTTATGTAAAGCATTTCTGTGTTTGGTTCAATAACACTAGTCAATTGGTATAATTAATTGAATACATTAAAAATGCTGCATTGTTTATTAAAGAGTTCCAGCATTCTGGTAATGTTAATGCTGTCTCAATGACATTGCATGTCATAGCATTATTATTTACAGCTGTGCTTTTCTTGCTTTAAGTTGTTAAGTCAAAAGATCTGTGTACATTGTTAAAAAGTAAGACAAATTGGGGTTCCCTTTTTTTCTCCATGTTTTTCTGAAACAACCAGTACTTGATCATTGTGATTTACATAATGTCTGTCTTTCATTTCATTTAAGCTAAATGCTTAAAAACAACAATTAACCACAATGGGACAGTTATGTCCAAGGATGTAAGTATTTTATATGAAGACTGCTGTCAAATAAAGACAATGATTTCCCTCAGAATTGTCTTTAATTGTGATTTTAACAAGAAAATCGAAATCTTACAGGAAATCACCATTAGTATCACAGCTGTTATAAAGTACAGCATCAACTACTACTTGCTTCTTATTTAGGTTAAACCTTCTGCATCTTACAGCTTTTGAATCTGGAATTTACAGGAGCATTTCTGATAACTGGCTCACAGTTTGTATGTAGACATCCAACACATTGGACAGAGGGCCATCAGGTTTTGGTAGTCTTTGTATTTCCTGCTCTGTCAGTGAGCGCTGTAGCTGAACTTCAGGGACCACAACATCAGGCTGACGATAACCATTTGGTCTAGTCCAGTCAACTCCATAGTCCATGACAACCTTTTAATGCAGAAGGAGTGATTAAGTCATTGTAATTATCAAATTAGTTTGTGGATGAGAGAGCTATAATGTTTATTTACCACAAATTACTGCTCCTTGTTTAATCCCAACATTATAGCAAGAACAAAAAATTAAATTCTCCATTTAGTTCCTAGATATCAATCTAACTTACAATATTCTACTGAATAAAGGCTTGCAGTACAGGACTTTTGAATGGTCTGTACCTGGATTAACAATTGAAACACTGTAGTTGTACAATATCAGATGAGGTGGTTAGAATGTAGACATAAAATCTAGGACATAGAAAAATAATAAATTCAAACCTGCATAGGGTCCTGCTGTGCCTCATGTTCATGGCGAGACCACAGCTGATTTCCTTCAGTGCTCAATCTGTGGCAGTTCCAGCCACGCTGGAAAAGCTCAAGGTGCTTCTGAACATGAGGCAGAAAGCACCAATGTAGAGCAAACACATGAACTTCGCTGTCAGGATTTAGAAGCCCTTCTCTCTCAAGGTTGTTAAAGATGCTGTAGAAGAGATCAAGCACTCCGGTGTAAACATCTCTCCAGAGCCTCTCTATTCTTATGGGAAAAAGGAAAACTGCATTTCATTATGAATTTGTTGCAGATTTCTGTATTAGACTTTCTGTATGTAATTGTGTGGCACAGAACTTTCATCTTTGCAACTTGAAAATGTACCACCAGAAGAGATATAGGCTGTTATGCAAAAAGAGGAATTTGTTTTTTTGGTTCGTCTTACATTTGTGAGTCACAAGTGATGATTGAGAGGCATTGTGTTTGTGTGAGTCTATACATTGTCTTTGTTTTTTTAATGCTTGCATAGTAGGCTAGGCTATGCATTTAAGATACTTTTGGGAAATGAAGCCCAGAAATTTAGGAATTTAAATGTTTATTTTGTGTTCTGTATGACTGTTAACTCCTTCAATGTGCACATTATTAGGTAAATCATAATAATTAGTAATTAAAAGTGATTCCAATTTATGTATTTGTAGGTAAGTGATCTGTTGCAAGCTGGAGGATGTTTGAGCTCAGAACACAAGCCTATCTATATAAAATGTGGTATCTGGTATGCCTACCTGATACAGCCCCACTTTACTATCACTTTTAAAGTGATCATTTACTTCATGTAATATAAGGCAAATAACAGTAATTTGCAGGATAAAACTTCAGCCTTAAAAGTGAAGCAGTTTGTGTTGCCATCTTTTATAAGTACAGTGTTACCTTTGATTATGGACACTCCTGCCAGCAATGTGCGAATTCCTGTCAAGTCCTCTGTTTGCCACCATGTAGCGTGCAACTTCAACATTTTCCCCTCCTTTATCCGACCTCACACGAGATGGCACACCATAGACATCAACGGCTTCCAGAAAGCTTCTCAGGACTGTTGCTGCACGATTGTTGGTGGCAGCACTCAGGTACACAATGAGACGACTAAAGCCGTCAATACCACCATGTACAACAATTCGCCATCTGAAACATATATGGACATATTAAGAGCAAATACACCACCTGTATCATGCACCTCTGTGTGTAAGCCAAGGCAAGTGTTACACAGAAGTCTAACTTAATCAAGCTTTTAATATTGTATTTATAATAGCCTATCTTTAATAGACACAAAAAAACATGGTTCCTGAATGATGAATAATGTTCATAATTTATGTTGTAATATACACTCACAACTAAACAAGTGGATTTATTTAATGTATGGTTCTGTGGAGTATTTTGATTTAAAGTAGTCCTTTAATCCATCCACCATGGACAAATCAAAATCTCAATATACATAAAAAGTAGGCCTATCGAGTTTTCAATACTAGGATAATTCACTGTATGGAGGTTGCTATGAAATTTTGTAAAAGTAGTTGATATTATTAATGTTTTTCTGATACCTTATTAACTTGTGGTTTCCGTCAATGTGCCACAAACTGTTTGGCGCTGGTACAGAGTACCTCCTGCGCCTTCGTGGGTTCAGCTGAAGGGTGCGCATCAAAACTCCCTGAGAATCCACATGCCGCATGGATTCCTGCACACGTTGTCCTATAATATGCAAAATAGGACAGAGAATTAGTTGTACTCAAAAAACAAGTTGACCCTTTCCCAATCTCACAGTACATTAACAAGTAGCCCAAAATCCAGCCTGACAGTAAATAAAGGAAAATAATTTTCAACCTGAGCAAGTAGCTCAAATCCCAAACTGTTAGTAAACTTCCCCCAAAGCCAGTGAATGGTAATACAGTCACTTACTCTGTATGCGGATGCCTTGTGCACTGAGGTGCCCCAACATCATTTTGTAACCACAGTTGGGATGATGCTGCAGAATTTGGATCACAGTTTCATCCAAATCGTTGTCGTTCAGTGGAGTTAATAGATTGTGGACTCTGATCATCAAAAACATACAGTGTACATGATCAGTGATCAGTAATTCAGTTCAGATCAGTATCATTTGCTTAGCTGTCAGTTATCTGCAAAAGCACTTAGTCTTTTAAGCCT
The DNA here is from genome assembly GCA_027422415.1 of Schizothorax lantsangensis. NCBI lineage: Eukaryota > Metazoa > Chordata > Actinopteri > Cypriniformes > Cyprinidae > Schizothorax > Schizothorax lantsangensis. Next base: position 167,091 of record JAPDDO010000159.1, on the reverse strand, counting down.
CATTGCAAACTAATCTAAGAGAGACTTGCATCAAGTAAATTTGATTTGATTTGTATATTCCAATATCTGTGCCTCAAAGACCTTTACAATTTGCACAGCAATAGAACATCTTCTATCCTTACATCCCTGATGGACAAACATGTTAGGAAGAGCAACATAGGAGGGATATCATCCAGGACGGACATTCAATAGGCTAGATATTATGAACGGAATAGACCAAGATGAGGTCATAGAGTTCAGTATAAAGTAGTGAATAGACGAAGGGAGGCTTTTGCAGAGAAAGAGGCATTTTTTCACTTGTTTTCTATAGACAGTAAGCGCTTTGCTGTGCGCCCTGCGCGCCTCGCGTTTTGGCACGACCTGCCATCATCCAGGCAAGGCTGGTGGTAACTAACGTCACTCCAGGTGATTTCTCCTTTTTCAGAAGGTCTAATGTGTATCTCTGTTTTTCCTTTGTCAGAAGTCTATCAGAGATCAGCCTCTCACCCTCAACAGCCAGAGCAAGTGTCCCTTGTAATAAAAGGTGTAAAAACGTAAAATTACCTTATGCCATATTGTGTCATCCTTCGACGAACTGTTCTCTCGCACACTCCGAACAACTGCGCAATTTCTCCAGCAGTGTGCCCCAAAAGGAGGTGAGCTTCAATTATATCAGGTGGTAAAAGGTACGATGGCCGTCCAGTTGTTGCTTCCTCTGTCTCAGAGAGAATGTGAAGTTGGCGGAGGATTTCTTGAAGACTCTCTAGCACTGCTACCTCAACTTCGACATCCATTTCAGCACTGATCTGAACTAAATCCTCCATTACTCTGCACAAACGAAACTGGAGATAGTCATTGGACGCATTGTTCTCACAATCCTGCGCTAATGATCTTAAATCGTTAGCAATTGCTTGAACAAAAGTCTCCATCCAGGCTACATACTCAAGCAGCATTACCGAGTAGGCTTGCTTGTACCAGCGAAACAGGGCAGCGAAATCAAGGCAGTAGTAGTAGATTCGATCACATCACTCTAACCAATCCTTCTTCAGACTGATGTTGGCACCCCCCACTCAATTAGCATACAGGCGCAGGGAAAAATAAATGTAGAAATGTGGAAATACAGAAATAAATAAATGTATAAATAAATAAATGTATAAATAAAAAAATGTATAAATAAATAAATGTATAAATAAATAAATGTATAAATACATAAATATATAAATAAATGTATAAATACATAAATAAATACATATAGAAATGCATAAATAAATAAATAAATACATGCAAAAATACAGAAATAGCCATTTATATTACCAAAATGTATTTATTTTCACTATTATTTATGCATTTATGTATTTATTTCTACTTTTATTTATTTATTTATTTTTCCTTCTGTCATTTTTAGTCCTTCATAGGGATTATTCTGTGCAGCAGCAAAAACATCTGTTCTACTGAAGAAAAAAAAAACATTACAGATAGGTAATCTGAAAAAAGACTAATGGTTTCCACTACAAATACCATTACAAACCATCCACTTTAACCATTAAAAAGTGGTTGTCTGTAGTGTGTTTTGGGACATATTCCATTAGGATGTAAAATGGGCTAATACTTGTTTCTAAATGCTCATCTTATCTAACAAAGTTACTGACCCTCTACCATAAAACACAATAAATATGTACCAAAAATTAATTAATTTAAAAAATAATCGCTCCTATTTTAGTGCAAGAAGGCTAAACTGCCATGTCCCCAACTAAGCTTTTATAACTTCAGCCACAAATACAAGTAATAAAAATCAAACAAATTCTAAAATTTCCAATATTGTATATTCTTATTTATAATATTCCTCAACAAAATATATTTTTTGTTATTTATACATTTTTAATGCTCAACGAATTGAATGTTTTCCCTGTTACTCTGATGAAAAGTCCCTCTGAACACGGCCCTTGAATTTTTCTATAACAACATGTCTAATAATAATCTAATAACAACACTTTTTGGTGGTAAACTATCTACAACACATGTGTCAAACTCAAGGCCCGCCACATCATTTTATGTGGCCCGCGAGAGCAATGAATAAAAGATGCTGCTTTATATCGTAAATTGACCATAAACTACATCTCCCACAATGCATGTCAATTTTGCAACCTGCCAAGTGACGGCATTCCGCCACTAGAATGCAGTGTTCCCACATTAGTGTTTAACTAAGCAGTATTGAGAATTAAACATCTACAAATAATAACAACAAAATGTCCAAAAAGAGAAAAACTGATGCAGAAGGAAGGCATTTTATACCGATGGTGCACCTTCAATGTGTGGAGAAAAAACAGGCTTGGTTGGACTAATGAAGGGCAAAATGAAAAAAAGTAACTTCCTCACACCTCTAATAACATATCATTGCATTATCCATCAAGAAACTCTGTGTGGAAGGGTTCTGGAAATGGAATATATAATGACCACAGTCACGAAAACAGTGAACTTCATTCGGGAGCGTGGCCTGAATCACCGCCAGTTCCAGGTGTTTTTGCAGGAGGTGGGCTCGAAGCATCGAGACGTGTCGTACCATACAGAAGTAAGGTGGCTGAGCAGAAGTGCGGTCTTCCAACGATTTTTTGAGACATTGCTTTTTTCATCCAAAGTAAAGGAAAACCCTTGCCAGAACTGTCAGATCCAAACTGGCTGTGCGATTTTGCTATTTTGTGTGACATAACTGACTGAATCATTGGCTACAGGGACACAAACAAATCATCACACAGATGTCTGACATGATCGTAGCTTTCCTGTGCAAACTTCTCAGTTGGAAGTCCCAACTGGAACAGGACAATCTTACCCACTTTCCTGTTTGTCAGAGCATCTCAGCCTCAGTTCCCGGTGCTTTTTCATGCACGCGACTGGCTGCCAAAATAAGCCGGTTAATTAATGAGTTTGATCGGCACTTCTCTGACTTTAGAACACAGCAGTCAGTTTTTGCCATCTTTGCCAATCCATTGACCGCCAATGTCGACAGTGCACCCCATCATCTTCAGATGGAGTTAATAGAGCTTCAAAGCGTTAGTGGCCTGAGAGCAAAATTCCAGGATGCTCCAATCGAGGATTTTTACCATCTACTGCCCCCTTCTTTGATGCCACAGCTCCGACTTCATGATGCTTGTGTTCTGTCCATGTTTGGGAGCACCTATCTGTGTGAACAGATGTTTTCAGTTATGAATCAAAACAAGACCAAGCACAGATCACACATCACCAATGAGAACCTCCATGCTGTTTTAAGCCAGACATTGATGCACTGAGCATGGGAAAACGGTGTCAGACATCCGGCCAGAAAACCAATATGTAAGTATTTAAAAAAAACTAAATTAAAAATATTTAAAAATGTATTTCAACCAAGAATAAGACCAGCTTAATAAGTGAATGCATTTTGTTTTGTGTATTTTCAGAGCATGATACTTGCCAGGTTAATGCTTCAGCTAGAGAGATGTAACGTTACGTTGCGCAGGTGAGGAAACTTGTTAAATTGTGTTAACTGTAGTGATGGGTCGGTCGTTCTTGAACGATTTGTTCTTTTTGAATGAATCGTTAATGTGACTCGGGAAGAACAAATTGACTCAGTCGCGCATGCGCAACATCCTATAGGTTCTGCAATGAATTAGTTCACCTGTTTCGAGTCTTCGGGTTTGAGTCGTTCGTTCATCACGTGACAGCCCCATACGCGTAACCTATGAAAAAGACTTAATAATAATAAAAAAAAGACTGGCCATTAGATTTACCCAACACAAATCATATCTCGTGTTTAACCACTATAGAGACATCAGAGACAGTGGTAAATTATGATTGTGTGATTTTCTGAATGGCCGCTGAACCGATGGATCTCCCGTCTCCGAAAACATTGAAGCAAATTTTTAAATAGACAATGGCCGTTTCTCAATATGCGTTCTTGTCTGTACTTGTGTTCTTGTGGACTTGTGAAACGTCATCAGTCGTCGCCCAAGTACTGTTCCAATTCAAAATTTTGCATCTAGCCAACTACAATTCAAATCGCCGGATGTGTTCTTGCTCCGCCCCTTTTATCAAGGATGCATCCAGAGGTGACTTATGTGAACTTGAGGCAGCCAGGTATCCCAGAATACATTTCGCACCAATCAGGGAGCATTAATAGTGGAGTTTTGAAACTGCAAAATTTCTAAATATTACTATAATTGTGTGATGAAATGCCGTTCTAAGAGTATTTCAGGTGAGAATGTAGTTGTTTAAAACTCAAATCTGCGGTTTATTTATAAAGAAAGTGCCTATTTGAAAATTTGTTTCGCCGATTTCGGAGACGTGAATTCCAGGCGATCACCGGGTGCTCAGTGCTCGTGTATCCTCCGAGAGCAGTCTCACCTTGGCTAGTCCTTCTGACATCTGCCGCTGGCTCTGATGTCTCTGCAGTGGTTAAACATGAGGTCAAATTCGTTTTGGGTAAATCTAACAGGCAATCTTTGGTCTCATGAATTCATTATTTCTTCCAGGTCATATCGTTTTGGTTGAGCACAAAGTTATTTTTCATAAATTATTTATTTATTAATGGTAATACAGTGCTTACTTTGTTAATGTGACTAATTTGTTTGCTTTTGTCTTTATTTCCTATTACATAAGTCTCTTATACTTTACTTTTATAATGGCTATAATTGTTCATTAAAATCGACATTTAACAGTTGTGCTTGTCATATTACATTTTATTATACAGAGAATCGGAGTATATGTGCACATATTACCTAAACCACATATTAATGTTTTGTATTTTTTAAATGAAAACGAAAAGAGGGTTGTGTTTTATATTTTGTAGAAAATAAAAAGGCAGAGGTGTTTGATATCATTTGTTTTTATTGTAATGCCTGTACCCGTTGCATGAACCACATTTTTTTGTGGCTATTAATATGTTAAATGAAACAGAAAAGAGGCAACGCTGTTTGATATAATATTTAGTTTCACTGTAATGTAGTATGTACGTTCCCTGGACTACATTTTTGCGGCTATTAATATGTTTACATGAAAACAAAAATGATATCGTATTTCGTCGAATTGTAATACAGTGTAGATAACTTAGGCGAGATGACTGATGTTATCAAGTACACTGCTGTTCCATTTGCAGAATTACCGGACTTATGTCCTCCTGTCCTCGAGAGTTCACACTCCCGAGTCGAACTTACGAAGTCCGAACTTCCGAGGACTCAAGTCCGAACTTTGCGTACTTGGTATTGAGAAACGGCCCTTATCTTTATTAAAAAGCAAACTTCATATCATTTTTATGATTTTTAATGAAATCGGAATTTTGAATAATGAAAATCTGTTTGTGCCTGCTTATTCTATTCATCAGTGTTTGAACCATTAAAGAAGAAACCGCGTTTTCCGTATTTAATTTCTGGGTTAAAAAACGAAAAATGAATGGACGCAAAAGTACACAGACCCCTATACTTTTGCATTCATTTGTTTTTCCTTTTTTAACCATGACGAAAAAATGAAAAAAGAACGGTTGTTGTATTTTTAAATGCCATCCTGAAAACTAAATTTTAAATTAGAACCTTACACACAAAATGCTGCCCGAAAAAGTAAAATGTTCATTTTTTAAATTAATTTTTTATTTTTTTATAGATTTTTGTTTATGACTTTTTGCACCTTTAGTAAACATTTGAAAAATGCACAAATTAATCTAGAATTTAATTTTTTTATTTTAACAAGTTTTCTTTGGCCAAATTAGAAGTAGGCTAATGCTTCTCCCGCATGTTCAGTTTATAACTATATCTCTGTGCTAGATCATTGATTGGCTATTAATAGTAAATATGACCAAAACAGGGTATTATTATTATTTTTTATATGAATAATAAAATTGCTATATAGGCGCATTTCAATTGTTTATGAGGAGTGTGGGAGTATTATCGCGCTTACTGTGTGATATGGAGGCGCCCGTGCAATCTTTTTTTTTTTTTTTTTTCCTGCAGATAGAACTTAAAATAGGCCTACTTCCTCATTCTTGGATGTGTTTTTTGTAGTCTCATGCAGTCTCCGTGAATGGACCGCGTAACAACAATGAACCGGCTCACAGACAAAAAATAAATCTATAGAAATCTTGAAATGTCTACTATTAAACAAACCAATTAAAATAAAATAAAAATCTTCTGTAATTATGTGGTCCATATGAATGGTGCATTTCTCTATTAAAGGCACATCCATTAGCCTACTGTGGAGATGGCCATCAGTGTCGGCATTTGGCAACTTCATCTTTGCAGCCGACACTGACTGAGAAAGCGCTAGTGTAGTAATAAATAATTACAGTCTTCTTTTCCTTGGACGCATTCATAATTAATACTTTTGCCGCAGTGCTTTATGCGCGCGCTTGAGCGTGAAATAGTCTATGCCTAAATTCCTATATAGTAAGGATGGTTTATTACATTAATCATTTAAATATAAACGTGCGACTCGACTAAGAAAAAATCTTTAAAAAAGTCAGTAGCAAAAACAAAATACCGGTACAAACCAGCACAAATGAAGCACAAACAAACGAGACTATTGGGGTAAATTTGGAGCAAGTGGGGGGCTGAGTGATCACTATTTATTTTCTAAAAAAACTGAAGCAGCACAAATGAAAAGTTTTACGGCACAAACCAGCACAATCAAAGAAGACTATTTGGAGTAAATTTGGAGCATGACCTCAGAATGAACACTAAATAATATTTTAATAGCCTATCTAAAAAACTGAAGCAGCACAAACGAAAATTTGTATGGCACAAACCAGCACAAATGAAGCACAAACAAAGAAGATTATTTTGGGTGAATTTGTAGCATGTGGGGGGCTTGTGACGTCATCGCCTATAATTCAATGTCTAATATTTTAATAACCGAAGGAGCAACAAATGAAAATATTACCGGCACAAACGAAGCACAAACGATTGAGTCTGTTTTGGGTGAATTTGGAGCATGTGGGGGGGCTGGTGACGTCATCGCCTATAATTCAATGTCTAATTATAGGCGATAATGTCTAACTTTTACCTGCACAAACCAGCACAAACGATGCACAAACAATCGAGACTATTTGGGGTGAATTTGGAGTATGTGGGGGGGCTGAGTGACCTAAGAATAACCTATAAATATTATTTTAATATCTAAAAAAACAAAACAGCATAAACAAAAATTTTTACAGCACAAACGATTGAGACTATTTTGCCGACGTTTTGCATTGTGTGGGGGGCCAACTTCATTAATGTTTATAATTCATTAAAAAATAGTTCACGTGTTCACTTTACATTAAGGTGCACTTTCATAGGTTATAAATTAGCATTTATAACTCATTAATAAATGGTTCTTTACATTAAGATTCACAGGTAACTAATATTGGAATTAAAATTTTCATTATTAATTTCTCATCAAGTCATGGTTGTGCATTTAGGATTTTTTACCCCCAAAATAAAGTTGATAATTTCATCTCATAAACAATCATAAACAAAATATATCAGTTTCTAATCATTGCTGTGGACAGGCATCATTAAATTTTGCAGAGAATCATGGGTAAGATACAGAGTAGATTCTGATAAGAAATATCGTAAGAAAAGTGACACGTGTGAGTCATGAGATATAAATGAGAAAACCATAGATACAAAACGCTTCAGTCTTGCTATAACAGTCTATTTTTGCTGCATCATGAAATAAATCAGGACTCTGCTTTTGAGTGAAAAAAAGTATGAATAAATATATTTATTAAGTATTTATAACACGCGAGTTAAAAGTGGCTCACTATTTGGCAGGTATTGCATTAAAGTCACTCTTTTTATTCATGCATTTATAACTGCTTATCAATGATTTATAATGCATTTGTAAATGAGTTATTAGTCATTTATGAACACCTTTATAAACCCTTTATAAAGGTAACCTTAATGTAAAGTGTTACCATTTTATTTTAAGGAATGTTTTCACTCAGGTGGCCAAAATGCCCTCCCAATAGAGAAAATATTTTCTCATCATGGGAAAAAAATTTAAAGGGAACATCGAGTATAATAGTGTTCATTTCCATTCTACAGTGTGACATGTCCTGCCACTGGGGCATCTGCCACAAAAGATTAATGTATGTTAACAGTGCAGTAACAGTGAAAATGTCCATTGGATTTTTTTGTAGTCAGGACTTTAATAAGTTTTGAGTTTACACAGAAATTGAATTTTAGCGATAAGCACCCTGAGAAATATTGACAGATTTTACCACAGCTGTCTGGTTTGAATGTGACAGTGAAGAGAAATATAAGTAATACAAGAAAATCATATTTTGTCTGCTTTAAATCTGATCAAAAGATGCAGGTCTTGAGATCTTCAGTGGCTCTCATCAGCTGTAAATATGGTCTCTGTGTGCAAGAGACAAACATAAACTGCTGTTATATTCATGATCTCAAAAAAGAGCAAACATTCAAAAAAAATACTCGTAGAACAGCTCTTATTAGATTATGAAATACAACTCTTATATGTACAAAACATAGCATGAATACAAAATGTATACATTTTGTTAAGGTTAGTTAGCAGAGTTAAAATTCTACTTATTTTTTTAAAATTATGATACATTTAGGACATTTTGACCCAGTTCTACAATATTTGCTACTTTGAAAAAAATAATGAGATTGTATTGAATGTTATACCTCATGTTTTAGGCAGCCCTTCTTTAGTCACTGCTTAAACATATATTCAAATGGGTGAATTATTGCTTCCAGAGCGATGTTCTATATATGATCTCAGCTCTTCTGTTTCTTTTTCCAGCTTTTCTTTTTTTTTCTTCTGTTTTTCCATTTTATTTTCCAGATTTTCTTTGTTTCTTTTCAGCTCTTCTTTTTTTCTTTTCAGCTCTTCTATTTCTTCTTCCAGCTCTTCTTTTTTTCTTTCCAGCTCTTCTGTTTCTGTTTCTTCTCCCAGCTCTTCTATTTCATTTTCCAGATCATCATTTCTTTCTTCATAATTGTCTATAGCTGCTTTTTCTCTCAGGTGTTCTTTTGTTCGTTCCAGATCTGCAATTTCATTTTCCAGATTTACTGTTTTTTCTTTCAGCTCTTCTGTTTCTTTCTCAAGCTCTTCTGTTTCTTCTTCCAGGTCTTTTTTTCTTCTTCCAGCTCTTCTATTTCAGTTTCCAGATCAGTACATTCATCTTCAGAGTTTTCGAAAGGTCTCATTTCTAGTCAGTGCTGATGTGTGAAGATAGTGAAGGTCGTGTTTAAAGTCTCCTGTTAATTGTCTCACTCTTATAAGCCTGTGATTGTGCAAGCCAAACGTAAAATGACAGGAGATATTGTTCAGTCCAGCACATATTTTATTAAGTACCCAGATGAACACGTCTCCAGACTGGTTTGGCCACATAACTCTGAAACTCGAACTATGGTATAGTGATGTTAATACCACTGTACTATAATATATACCATAGTAATGAATGAAAACCTTATTCATCTATCATGTCAACAACAGTAATCCAAAGCACTTAAAAGAGTACCATGGTAATATGGTAAATATGAATCATTCAGAAATAAAAATCATATGGAGTTTAACATCTGACATATCCAGACCTACAACATACCCAAGTGTCCACCCTTACATGAAAATGAAACTTCATTAGAAACATTTCCGAGAAGAGCTGAAGTTTCATGAGAAGAGCAGAATCACATCTGAACTGCTGGAAACTGTCACGGTGCACACACGAGGGAGGAACAAGGACACGCAGACGAGGACGTAAACTCAAATAATAGTCTTTAATGACATCAGGGCAGGGCAAGACAAGGCATGACTAACATGGACAGGAAACACCGGGAGTAACGAGTAGACCAGACGAAATCAAACTCAAAAGACAGGACTAATATACACAGGGTAATTAACACATAACGAGACAAACACAGCTGGAACATACTAAACTCATAATGACATGAAACAAGGACAGGAAACAAACCAAATATGGACACAAGAGGCAGGAACAGATGACACACACAACAGAACCCTGACAGAAACAAGCTAACAAAACAAAATAATGAAGTGTATACAGTGAGACAAGACATAAAGGTTTCAATCCACCCAAATCACAGCCAAATGATTGCAGTTACAGTAAACCCTCAGTCCTCTATAAAAACCACATTGATCCTCTTAATAATCATTTTCTCCCTGCTAACTTTATGTAGTTTTATTTTTTATACAAATAATTGTATTTCTTTATTGGCTTACTTAAATTGTATTTTACATTTATTTTATTGACAGTATGCTACCAGTTTATGGTGCTGTATACCAAGTTTTATTGCAGTAAATATAATTGTATATTTAGCATGGTTTATTTTTTGTAAGTGTGTGCACAAGGCTCAACACTGGGTTTGCTACAAGTTGGACAAAAAATAATTGTAAAAAAAACGTAAATATAATTGTATATTTTGTAGATCTAAAATGGTGTTTGTGCAGTAACAGCTGTGTAGTCATGTCGCTACGTAAATGATCGGTCTGAACTTATTCACCCAACGCATTTTCTATTTTGGTCGTGTATGCACACCACTTATGTGCACCCCTGGTTGTTTTGTTTCTTTAGTTTGTTCCTGAAACTTAAGCTCTTCTCTGAAATGTTTCTAATGAAGTTTCATGTAAGGGAGGAAACTCTTAGGTATGTGGTAGATCTGGTTGTTTCAGATCTCCATATAAACCAGTTCATCTGTAATTTAATTAAACTATCTGTAAATATTTTGTTTGTTTATGAAACCCAAGTCTAGCCCAGAGAGGACTCCTTTCCCCAAGTTTAGCCCAGAAAGGTCTTCCGCCTCTGCGTTTAGCCCAGAGTGGGCTTCTGACCCTGAATTTAGCCCGGAGAGGGCTCCTGTTCCCAAGTTTGGCCCAGAGAGGGCTTCTGATCCTAATTTTGGCCTGGAGAGGGTATCTGTTTCAGACCAGAGTCCAGTGCAAGCACCAGGCAATGACCAAAGTACTCAGAAGCTCCTGCCTCTGAGCTCGGTCTAGTGCCCGCTCTTGCCTCAGACCTCAGCCAGGATCCAGCTCTAGCTCATGAATCCGTTCCAGAGTTTACTCCTAGTCCAGAGTCCACTCCAGAATGCTCTCCAGAGTCCGCTCCAGAATGCTCTCACTTCACAGAGCACAACCAGGAGCCTGCTCACTTCACAGTGCTCAACCAGGAGCCTGCTCATTTCACAGAGCTCAACCAGGAGCCTGCTCAATCCCGCGCCTAGCTCTGCTTCATCTCTGCTGGTCCCGTCCAGCTCTCCATTGTCTCCTTCATCTCCGCTGGTCCCACCCAGCTCTCCTGCGTATCTTGAGTCCCTGAAAGATCCACCCAGCCCTACTTCACCAGTTCCAGTGTCCGCTCCTCGGCTCCATGGCCTCCTGAATGGCCAGCGCCTCTCTGGCTCCCTGAGTTGCCAGCGCCGCCCTGGAGGTGTCCTAACCTGCAAGCACCGCCCTATTCACCTGACTGTTTCCTGCCACAGCTCCAGGACACCCACCCTCCCTCCCCTGTTGGACTCCTTTTGGCGCGAGGTCGCACCTTCCAGGAGGGCGAGGTACTGTCACAAATTCACCAGCTTCTGTCATCATGCCTGTCACAAGACAGCCTGCAGGTGAAATATCAACAGAAAAAGTATCTTGTTAGTTAGCTGCTCACATCAATCACCTGTTTTATAAGTAACATTGTAGCACTTACCTCAAGTCTCTACAAGACTCACCCGACTCCTTACCCAACCTGCCATCTTCTGCGCACCTCTTATACATCTGCTTTATCGAATTCCCTGTGGAAAAGAGAAAGAGAAAAGGAACTATTACACTCAGATAAGTCTTGAGAAACCTGCACATCTATTTACCTACTTGCCTGTTGCCTGCTTGTGTTGAACTCTGCTCGAGCCTGTCAATAAACCTACATTATCTTACCTGTGAATTCCTCTCATGGTCTATACTCTGTGGTATGACACTAGTAATCTCTAACACCTACCTAGAACCACCATCCAGCAAGCTATTAACATGGCAATGGATAGAAACCATCCAGAACTAGGTCTGCATGGCCTTAAAATGTTCAAACTTAAAGCTTTTCAAACTAATTCAAATTAAAACTTTTAAAAGTATTTTGAACTTTCAGAGAAGGCTTTGTCAAGCCTCCATCAAAGTTTGTCTAGCAACATGCTAACAATGTGATAAATCATGCTAGCAACACTAAATCATACTAACAACTAATTAAAATATGATAAAACATTAGCAACGAGTTAAATAATTAATATGTAGCAAACGTGATTGGTAATTATCATGTATTGCCATTTTATTAACTATTTTATTCACCAATTTATTATAATATCTAAATACGTAATGTTGAGTTTCTTTTTCTTTTTAATTAACTACATTTCCTGCTTTTTAGGTTTTGAATGTTGGTAATTTTAGTATATTTTCCATTTGTTTTTCTGGTGCAGTGGTGTCATAGCTGCTTATTTTATGGTGGGTTTTTTTTTTTTTTGGAGAGGCTAATTTTCCCTTTTACAGTCTCCCAAATCTTGAAAACTGGACTGGTGTAATTTTCTAATGAAAGCTGGCCTGTGATCAGCCTATGTTTTTAGACTGAATAGCTGCTACTGTTGATGCCGATTGATCAAGAGTTATTTAATAAAGATCTATATCACCGTGTAATTGGCTTTATTATTTTAACCACGCTGGACTGAGATTGAGGTGGTGCCGCTGCAAGCATGTTATATTCACATGAAGAGTGCAATTCTTTTCTCCAGATATCAGCATAATAACAAATGTAATATTCATTTTAATAAAGTTTAAAAATCGAAGTTTAATAAAGTTAGCATTAAGTAACTTACATTTTAGACATGTTATTGCCTGTTTTTGCTCAATTTTGCCAATGAAAATAGTTCCAAAGGTCACAGTACCGTTTTGCGTCTTTGAATAAAACACAGGACGGAGTTTCCTTATTGAACGAATCAGCTTTTTGAACAAATCAGTTGAATGAATGATTCAGTGGCTTACACCTTAAAGCAGTGGTTCTCAGACCTGTATTGGAGGACCCATAGCCCTGCTCATTTTGTGTCTCCGTTATCTATAGGTGCTTTCAAATATAATATGTAAAATATAATATGTAATTTAAAGGAAATAGTTTAATTTAGCTCAAAGGGAATAATTTATGATTTTATAGGGAATTTGAACAGAATCGCTGATTCACGGCTGATCACTGAGGCGGCAGCGATTCACTGAAGGAGCCGTATAACATCAACTCTGCACTAGACATTAAAATCCAAAATATAGTGAAAACACTATTAAATAGCACAGTAACAAAATCGGCAGATTAAGACATTAACTTGTGAGCACAAAACACAAGATACTTCTCTTTTGAATATAAACAAGGCATTATTTGATAAATCTAAGACATGTAAACTAATCTAACACATGAACACACACATTCACACGTTGCAGAAGGAGAGAAAGTAAGGAAAGGATGAGTTTAAGAGAATGAAAATGTGATATCCCAAGATTACAGCAATATGTGTTATTGCATTGACCTGAACAACCTTCAATCACTTATTTAACCCTCGCTTTGAGTTTCTCAATGAGGCTAAAATTTGTATTAAATGCACCAATTCAGCTAGAATCTGGAGGTTACTTGCTTGCATTGCATTGCTCTTCTCATTGTGGTCGCAGCTGGCCTGTAGGCCAGAGCACGCTGGAATGGTGCTCAAAGAGCACAGAAAGTGATGACAAAAAACATGGCTAAAAGTTCAGAAGAGCAGATGTGACTAAGAGTTTGAAGAAATTGTAAGAGATTGTAAGAGAGGGATTTGATGGTGTCCTGAGTTTTTAAACTCGGCTTTCAGATACCTCCCATCTGGGTGTCTTGACCAATTAGATACTGTTCTGGCTCGGGGTGTTGCTTTGTTTCTCCACCCCATCAATAAATCTATAGGTGTGTTCGACTTCATGCAGCGCCGCACAGACCTATCGCCGAGAGTACCCGCTTGCAGTCGGGGGCGGAATTGAAAGCGGAGACGTGAAGTTGGACTATTTCTGCTCCAGGTAGTGATGCTCTCGCGGTGTTTGGATACTCTTATCACAGATGAAGTGAATAACATGCAGTATTTCAATATTTGTCATTGAACATTTCAGAAATGTTTTCATGAGCAACAGAAACACTTTTTATAAACTGCTTAATACAGGGCCATCTGTTCAAGAATAAAGTACAGCTTAAACATATAAACATATACTATTTAAATACTAATAAAGTGGGGGTGTATTTGCTTTTATCAGTGTTTTTTTATTAAATGTGACTCAATATAACATTGTGACTATACAGTAAAAAGACCTTTACTGTTCTAAAAACAGATTTGTGAGCAGTATTGGAATTGAAGATGTTAGAAACATACGTCATTGTTGTCGTGGTGAATTTGGCCAATCATGAAACAGTTGTGTCGTCATCAGTGCTCCCGCAGTTGCTCTGGAGAAACTGCACCGGCCGAGTGAGCCAGCTGCTCTCGAAACGCTCTCGCGGTACTTTGATGCCACACGTGACAGTGACGCGGCGTCGGTGCCGGTTCAAGCCGGACAAATTTTCTAACCGGCATGCACTGCTTCAAGTCAGCCGCCGATCGGTTTTCATGGCGCTGCATGAAGTTGAACACACCTAACATGTTAAATGGCCAGTCACATGTCCGAGCTTTACAGGCTCTTTCAAAGTATACTTTGGGCATAATTTCTACAACAAGACTATGATACATTTGACAAAGAATTGATTGGAAGAAACATTTAAAGCATGATTTTTCAAACTCATCCATACCAAACACGCATATGAATCCTTCAGTTATTCAATAATGATTAAAAAGACATAATATTTGATTAAAACATGATAGTCTAATGTGTGGGTTACAAACATAATATAGGGTTCTGCATAGAAATGTCCTTTAGGATGATTTCAGGTGCATATGAAAAGAAAGTCTCTGTGTGTAGTTCTACGTAGAACAAAAACATGGAAAAGGAATTTCAGTCTGGTCTGTCTTCTATGTGGGGGGGAAAGTCAGTCTAAAGAAGCTCGTGATTTCCAGCGTGGAACCCATGTGACGTTCATGCGGTTCATTTCTTCTGAACATCAGTCTGGATTACTTGCCCCAAATTTGACGGTCTTTTTCCTGTTGGAATTATCAATAAGAGTTCCTTTGTTTTAATGCTGTGAGCTGTTCTATGAAAGAGGCTTGTTGGTTAGGCTTGCTTCAGACTAGTGGCGCCAGAATCTAATTTATGATGTTGTCCTTGCTGGTTAGGCTGTCTTCAGACGGGCTGGCGCTAGGATCTGGACAGATTTATGACGTTTTCTTGGGCCTCTGTGGAATTTCAGCTTCTCATGTTTCAATGTTCTGATCGAATCTTAAATTTGTCTGATTCAGTCTCTGATATCTTACAGTTCACATCCTCGTAGAACTCGTAATTACAACTTGTGAACTGGGAGTTTTCTGAGAGCTACGGCTTGTACCACATGACCGTGGAACCAGAGAAAAATGGCGGCGCTTTCAAAGAAAGCTATTACTGCTCTAAAAAGGGGCAAATAGATGCATACAGTCATGACCAAAAATGTCGGCACCCTTCCCTGCTGAAAAAAACAGCTTAAACCAGCCTAAGCTGGTAGGCTGGTTTTAGCTGGTTTAAGCTGGAAATAGCTGGTTTTAGCTGGTCTCCGAACCTGGCCAAGCTGGTGTCTATTTTACCTAATTACAAATGAATCAGATTGTTCCACTTACTGACTAGGTTAAATTCAAGTGTAGTTTAGTATCATCGTCAAGCAGGCTAGATGGTACAGCTTAAATTATTCTAGTTGCTAATGATATAATATATCTGAGAGGAGTCTAAAACAAAATTATAAAACTGGTTTCACAAATAAATTATAGCATAAAATATATCATAAATCTGTAGCATGCCCTGACTCAAATCAGATTAAATCATTGTCTGAAGAAATACATTCACCATAGTTGTATGACCAAATATAATCAGCTGTTTTATTTTTAACAAGTGTTTGGGTTTTGAATAGACTTGTACACAAAATACAAATGAAACAAACACAGTTTTTATATAATAAATAACAATTTTAGTGTCATCAGTAATTAAAAAAATACTAGACTTTTTTTTTTTTACAATATCTTTGACAAGAAAATAATCTGATACACAAGTTTATATTAATTTAATTCCCATTCAGACAAGTTACACATAAATAAATATAACTTCTGGAATGTTTGAGTCGTTGAGGACGTTTAGTATGTACAGATTATCATTTTCTTTGTTTTCTGTAACACTTTGTACTATTTTACATATACTCCAGTTATTTCCAAGGATGGAATTCTTTTAAAACTATAAACACAAGCACCAAAGTTACAAAATCAATTGTGATGTTTGTAAAATAATTAAACACTACTTGTTATAGAGAATGCAAACTCACATTTGTTTTTCATTAACATCTTTTCTCTATTCTGACAATTTTACAGTTAAGGCAAGACATGTTGTTGTTGACTCCTGGCAAATTTCCAGGCTAAAGTAATCACAAGTCAACTACTTCCATTGTTCAAAACTAGGTTTCCCACTTACTCACACACACACGCACGCGCACACACACACACACACACACACACACACACACACACACACACACACGGTGAACACAAATTAAAACAAGTCAAAAGAATAGAAAAAGAATAGATGATTTAATAATAATTAATTATATTTAAGTTATTTATTTATGTAATGTTCTAATTTTATATGTTTATTTATGTAAATTCTTCGTGACTGTGACGTGTTTTAATGGGCGTGCGTGCTGAACAATCGAGTCTCATTCAAACACCGGCGCGGCGGGAGTTGTCATGGAAACGAGGCGCCAACACGACGACTGACAAGCAGGAAGCTCTCTTTCGCTGCTGTTTTTACTGTTTTCGGTAAGTTTAGTCCCTAAAATCTCACAAATATTACATACAACTGTTCCTGACACTTCTCTTGCTTGTAATTGACTCGCTTCTTTTGAATTTAATTTATAAATGGTTTAATGTCTTCGAACAAGTCCGTTAGCATCTTAGCCGTTTACAGAGGACTTAACGGTAGGCTAACTCCATAGACTGAGCTCTTTATGAAAGTTTGAGACTTTAATTACATATTTATGTGTAGATGAGAGTTCTGTAAAAGTTTTGCTGGTATTTTTTTCAGTGGGTGATTGGAAATAGGCTCATTTATTTAACCTAAACATATAAACTGTACCGTTAATCGGTGACGTCACTTACGTCAGCGCGACAATAAACTGAATCAAGTTCAAACGTGTTGTGATCTCTCATAAACAAATACTGACAAAAACTATTGATTGCAGGAGCAACAAACAAACAACAGGGGAATTTCTGAAGGGAGCCCTAGACGGAGAAGGACAGGTGAACTGGGAAAGCTTCTTATTTTTTTAAGGCTCTGACATCCATAAGTAAGCAGTATGAGCAATATTAAATAAGTAAACCTAGAAACAAATTCTGTTATGTTAAGAAATACATTTTCAATTTTCCACATTTCACCTCAGCTTTAGAGGTGACATTTACATTTTCCTTGTAATAAACCTGGCATCGTATACTAAATATGGTTGTCTCTGTGACAAATTGCTTGTTATGTTCCTAGATTCTTCCATGCTGATGGCCTGCACCCCAGAGTCTGAGCGAACCTCATGTCAGACATCTCCAAAGCACAGTGAACATCAAATATACACGCTTGTTCAAAATTCAGGAAGATATTTTATGTTTTTTGAAAAGACATCTGTTATGCTCACCAAGGCTGAATTTATTTAAAAAAAATCAGATAAAAAACCCCCAGTAAAAACAGTAATATTTTAAAATATTACAATTTAAAATAGCTGTTTTCTGTGTGAATATATAGTAAAATGTAATTTATTCCAGTGATCAAAGTTGTATTTTCAGCATCATTACTTAGTCTTCAGTGTCACATGATCTTCAGAAATCAGTATAATATGCTGATTTACTGCTCGAGACACATTTCTGATTATTATCAATGTTGAAAACAGTTGCTGAATATTTTTGTGTTTGTTTTTTTCAGGATTCTTTGATGAATAGAAATTTCTAAAGAACAGCATTTATTTTAAGCAAAATTCTTTACACTCACTTTTGATCGATTCAATGCATCCTTGCTAAATAAAAATATGAATTTCTTTTTTCTTTTCTTTTTTAAACTAAACTTTTAAACTGTGGTGAGGGGGCGTGTTTCATCCCACTGTTTTCGGGAGAAGCACGCACGAGCTCTCAGTCCAGTCTCTCCACCTTCCCGTTCTCCGGTGGCTTTTTATCCGGCCAATTGTACCATCATGGATCACAAGTATAACCAAACCATCATATCAGTTATCATATCAAAACATTACAATCAGAGTTGTTTCAAGGTAAAAAAAATTAAAACCTTATCCACGCCAATTACTGCAATCAGACACAGGTGTTTATCATTTTGCACTTTACTCAATGCTCGGCTCCCGAATCTCTCTCCCGCTGCAGACCTTGCTGAACCACGCCCCCCCCCCTTGCCACATAAACGTTTAGTGTACAGTACAATTCAGAGGTTTGGGGTCTATTGTGACACTGAAGACTGGAGAAATGATGCTGAAAATACAACTTTGATCACAGAAATAAACTAGAGTTTAACAGATATTCACACATAACACATATCATAACCGTGCACTACAGTTATATGTGATGAAATAGATAATCTTTTGTGTGAAATAATACGAACAGCAGCTATGCTAATCTTTCTCCTTTTGGTTTCCTGTTTCTGTCTCGGGATGCCCATCTACTAGAGATTATGCAAGTTCCAGTTTGGATCCAGCCTCACTTGTGAAGACTTCAGAAGATGCCAAAACTCACGATGACTTCAGATGATGCAAACTATAGATGAACATACAAAGCTGCCAAATATTATAATCATTGCCCTAAAAGGTATGTTAACATATTTTCAACCAGCTTTGTATTGTTACAGTGTTGGTAATATATGTAAATGAACAATGTTTACTTGTTCTCTAAATTACATGTACCGAGATATCACCATTTCTTTCAGTGTTTCCCCTACCATTATCTTAGGAGGGCACCCCCCGCCCCCCTTGAAGCTCAAGTTCATTTTATTTAATTTTATTTTCTCTGAAGCGCCAGATCACAACAGAAGTAATTTAAAGTTCCCATTCAGTCGGTCACGTTCGACGTACGTCGGACTGACCGACGAATAGGAATCTCGCTAGAGAGGCCAATCTGCTTCGAGTGTAACTAAAAAGAGCCAATGCACATTGGCATGCAATCATATGCAGCAGCTGCTCACCTCGCAGCGCGGGTATATAATGAGCAGCAGGTGCGTTGCATCTTCAGCTTTTCGCTTCGGAGCCGAACAAGTTGTTCTCTGCTAAGAAGTTAAAAGGAGTCTCTGCAGGACGATCTCTTTGGAAAAGACGTGCAGGTGTACAGCACAGCAGCGGGGTCGAGTCTCTCTGTTCCTTTTCTTCTCTCTTTTTTTTTTTCTGCCTTTTTTTGGAGCAGAAAGAGCTGAAAGGGCCGTTCTAACGGCTGGTAAACGGTGCGCTTAAGAGCGCGTAAAAGCTGTTTTTACAGCTGGTAAGAGAGCGGCAAGAGAGAGTGAGCACACAACAGGCTGCACAAATCCCTGTCTGTGTTGCTGCGGCCGTTCCCCTGCGTGCTTCAGCACTGATTAGAAGAGCAAAGTCCTAAAAGAGCTTACACAAGTAGAGCTTGCGTCTTTTTTAAGATGACATTCTACTTGTGTATTTCTGGATGCGGTCGTTACCTGGCGCCGAGGGATGGTCATGAGCGCTGCATCGCGTGTCTGGGCTTAGCGCACGCTGAGGCAGCGTTTGTGGATGAGTCATGTACCCATTGTGGGAGGATGACCATCTCGGAGTTGCGGTCGAGACTCCAGCTCCTGCAAAGGGGCGGAGTCCCAGTGCCGCTGCCTCGTTCCAATCCTCCTCCGAGGGTTGCTGCGAGCAGTGGCACTGGTGATCTGAGGATTACAGTGAGTGCGCTTCCTTCGGGGAACCAACCCCCTAGGAACCCTCACTCCTCCTGCACTCCGCAGCCAGTAGAGCTGCCAGGGGAGCGCGGTGGGCCATCTCAAAGGTGTGCACCATCTGTGTCCTTCGGCGCTCCTCCCGATGACCGGATGTCGATAGCTGCATCGGAGGGGGAGTCAGACTTTTCCGGAGATGACGCGTCGGCGCAGTTGCCTCCTTCGGGCACGGTGGCTGTGCCCGATACGGATCCGGAAATGATGGCTATGCTTTCCCGGGCCGCCAACAGGGTCGGGCTCGTGTGGAATCCTCCACCGTGTCCTGAGCCCTCGAGGCTGGACGATTGGTTTCTCGGGGTGGCACGAGCTGGTTCTCAGCCACCCACCCCGGTTCCTTTCTTCCCGGAGGTGCATGAGGAGCTCACTGGTACGTGGAAGGCACCTTTTACTGCCCGAAACCGTGCCGGTGGGTCCTCCTCCCTCACCACCCTTGATGGCGGTGTGGCTAAGGGTTACACGCGCATCCCCCCTGTGGAGCGGGCCGTTGCTATGCAGCTGTGCCCTAACTCCACCTGGCGCGGGGAGCCGTCTCTCCCTTCCCGGGCCTGTAAGCACTCGTCGGACCTTACCGGCAGGGCTTACCAGGCCTGTGGGGAAGCTGCTTCCGCCTTACACGCTATGGCGTTGTTGCAGGTCCATCAGGCCAAGGCACTGAGAGACCTGCACGAGGGTGGTCATGATCCGCAAGTTCTTCAGGAACTTCGTGCTGCGACGGACCTCGCGCTTCGGGCGACGAAGGTTACGGCACGGTCAGTGGGTCGTGCGATGTCCACTTTGGTGGTCCAGGAACGCCATCTTTGGCTGTGTCTGGCCGACATGAGGGATACCGACAAGGTCAGGTTCCTTAATTCCCCCGTGTCCCAGACCGGCCTCTTTGGCGACGCGGTCGAGAACTTCGCCCAGCAGTTCTCGGCTGTACAGAAGCAGTCTGAGGCGATCAGTCACATCCTGCCACGGCGGTCCGCTGTTGCATCCTCTCTGCCGCCGGCAGTACCTCAGCCTGCTCGTCGCCGAGGGCGACCCTCTGCGACTGCCCCCGCTCCCGCGCCGCAGCAACAGCCTCCACCCAAGCGGCGCCGTGGAGCCAGTCGTAAGCGGGGTCCCCAGCCCGTCCAGGCCCCCGCCAAGAGGGGCGGCAAAGCCAAGAGCAAGAGGCCCTAGGACGGGCGACCCGGAGATGATTGGGACTGCTCTTCAGGAGATGGTGACTGCACCGCTCCTTCCCCCGGAGGAGGGCCGGGTGGTAAATCCTTTGTTCCCTTCTCTTTCTGTTCCGCCGCTGGCCCAACTGCCAGCGGTACCCAAATTTTCAATAAAAGAGCAGTTTCTATCATCTCCAGGTCCGAAGAGGGCTCGGAGAGTAGTGGGAGGAGCAAAACCTCTCCACTCTCATCCACCTCTTCTGTCGCCAGCGGACAGCAGCGTGCAGTTCGAGATGGGCACCCAAGCCTCTCCTGCACCCCCTGTCCGACCGTGGAACCAGGTAAGTGTTGCACAGCACACACAGACCCCGCTACGGGCAGCCTCCCAAAGAGAGCCCCCCGAGCTGCGTCCCTGCGTTCCACCTCGCTGCCTCACTGCGGGTACGCCTGTGGTCCCCTTGGTCCCGCTTGTGCGGTCTCTGCGAGCCTGGTTAGCGCTCCCCAGTCCATCTCGCTGGCTCATTCGGACCATCAGGCTCGGCTATGCGATTCAGTTCGCCCGGCGTCCCCCCAAGTTCAGGGGTATCCACTTCACTTCAGTGAAAGCTGTCGGTACCCATGTCTTGCGTGCGGAGATTGTAGTCCTACTGGCGAAGGACGCGATAGAGCCGGTCCCTCCGGCCGATATGAGGTCAGGGTTTTACAGCCCTTACTTCATTGTACCCAAGAAAAGCGGTGGGTTACGACCGATCTTGGATCTGCGAGTTTTGAATCGAAGCCTTCACAAGCTACCGTTCAAGATGCTCACGCAGAAACGCATTTTCGAGTGCATCCGTCCCCGAGATTGGTTTGCAGCGATCGACCTGAAGGATGCGTACTTTCATGTCTCGATTCTTCCTCGACACAGGCCGTTTCTGCGCTTTGCGTTCGAGGGTCGAGCATATCAGTACAAGGTCCTGCCCTTCGGGCTGGCCCTGTCTCCCCGCGTCTTCACGAAAGTCGTGGAGGGAGCCCTTGTTCCCATGAGAGAACAGGGCGTTCGCACCCTCAACTATCTCGATGACTGGCTCATTCTTGCTCAGTCTCGGGAGCAGTTATGCGAACACAGGGATTTGGTGCTCAGTCACCTCAGTCAGTTGGGCCTTCAGGTCAACTGGGAAAAGAGCAAACTCGCCCCAGTGCAGAGGATCTCTTTTCTCGGTATGGAGTTGGATTCGGTCGAACAGTCAGCACGCCTCACAGAGGAACGTGCTCAGTCGGTGTTGAACTGCCTGAATACATTCAGGGGCAGGACAGCGGTCCCACTGAAACTTTTTCAGAGGCTCCTGGGGCATATGGCAGCCGCAGCGGCAGTAACCCCGCTCGGTTTGCTTCATATGAGACCGCTTCAGCACTGGCTTCACGGCCGAGTCCCGAGATGGGCGTGGCAACGCGGCACGTACCGAGTGGCAATCACTCTGGAATGCCGCCGAACCTTCAGCCCGTGGTCAGACCCCTTGTTTCTCCGGGCAGGAGTGCCCCTAGAGCAAGTGTCCCGGCATGCTGTGGTCTTCACGGATGCCTCTGCCACTGGCTGGGGTGCCACGTACAACGGGCATACAGTGTCAGGGGTGTGGACGGGCCCCCAACGGCATTGGCACATCAACTGCCTCGAGTTGCTAGCAGTACACCTTGCCCTGGGCCGCCTGAAGGGGCCGTTACGGGGCAAGCATGTGCTGGTCCGTACGGACAATACTGCGACCGTTGCGTACATCAACCGTCAAGGGGGTCTGCGCTCCCGTCGCATGTCGCAACTCGCCCGCCATCTCCTCCTTTGGAGTCAGAAGCATCTGAGGTCGCTTCGCGCCATTCATGTCCCTGGTGTGCTCAACCGTGTGGCCGACGAGCTCTCACGAGCTGCGCTGCCAGGAGAGTGGCGACTCCACCCCCAGGTGGTTCAGCTGATTTGGGGAGAGTTCGGCGAAGCTCAGGTAGACCTGTTTGCCTCGCCAGAAACCTCTCACTGCCAGTTGTTCTACTCCCTGTTCGGGGGAACACTCGGTACAGATGCACTGGCGCACAGCTGGCCCCGGGGCCTTTGCAAATATGCGTTTCCCCCAGTGAGCCTACTTGCACAGACCTTGTGCAAAGTCAGGGAGGACGAGGAGCAGGTCTTGCTAGTTGCGCCCTATTGGCCCAACCGGACCTGGTTCCCGGAACTCTCGCTCCTCGCGACAGCCCCTCCCTGGCGAATTCCTCTGAGAAAGGACCTTCTTTCTCAGAGACGGGGCACCCTTTGGCACCCGCGTCCAGACCTCTGGAAACTCCATGTCTGGTCCCTGGACGGGACGCGGAGGTCCTAGGTGACTTACCCTCTGAGGTACTTAACACCATCGCTTCGGCACGTGCACCGTCTACGAGACGTGCTTACGCCTTGAAGTGGAACCTGTTCGTCGAGTGGTGTTCTTCTCGCCGAGAAGACCCCCGAAGATGTTCGATCGGTGTCGTGCTTTCCTTCTTGCAGCAAGGGTTGGGGCGTAGGCTGTCTCCCTCCACCCTCAAGGTTCATGCTGCCGCTATTTCCGCATGCCACGACCACATCGATGGTAAGTCTGTTGGTAAGCACGACCTGGTCGTCAGGTTCCTTAGGGGGGCGAGACGGTTAAATCCTCCTCGACCCCCCTCCATACCCTCTTGGGACCTTGCTCTGGTGCTTCGAGCACTCCAGATTGCTCCCTTTGAGCCTTTGCAGTCAGCAGACTTAAGGATTCTGTCTATGAAGACCTTGTTGCTGGTTGCATTGGCCTCCATCAAGAGGGTAGGGGACCTGCAGGCATTTTCGGTCGATGAATCGTGCCTAGAGTTCGGGCCGGGTGACGGCCACGTGGTACTGAGACCCCGGCCTGGCTATGTGCCCAAGGTTACTACCACTCCCTTCAGGGACCAGGTAGTGAGCCTGCAAGCGCTGCCCCTGGAGGAGGCAGACCCAGCCCTGGCTTTGCTCTGTCCAGTTCGCGCCTTGCGACTGTACATAGACAGAACTCAAAGCCTCAGGACCTCAGACCAGCTCTTTGTCTGTTACGGAGGCCAGCAGAAGGGAAAGGCTGTCTCCAAGCAGAGGATGGCCCACTGGATAGTGGACGCCATCGCCTTGGCTTATCAAGCACAAGGCATGCCCTGCCCGCTCAGGTTGCGTGCCCACTCTACGAGAGGCGTGGCATCCTCCTGGGCGTTGGCTCGTGGCGCCTCGCTGACAGATATCTGTAGAGCTGCGGGCTGGGCGACACCTAACACGTTCGCTAGATTCTATAGCCTTCGTGTAGAGCCGGTCTCCTCCCGTGTTCTCACCTCAGGTCAGGAGCACAGAGAGGTCCCGGCTTAGTGTCAGCTTGCTGCGTTTAATGCGCTTATTGCTCCAGAGAGTCCCTACAAGGCAGACCCTGTTGAGTCCTCCGAGATCCTTTCGGCAGCCAGACGTAGCGGAGCATCTGGCGCCAGGCCTTTACTCCGTTGTATCCTTGAGAACCAGATTTAGGCTGGATCCCATATGTGTGACCCTACGGGGATCCCATATGTGTTATTCCACGGGTTGCTCCTAAACAAGCCCGTGTCTTTCCCTCTGGGAGAACCCACCTCTCATCAGGTTGGAGTCACCCCAGTATTTCCATATGTAGTACAGCCCTACAGGGTTAGTCCATATGTACTTCTCCACATAACTCCTTTGGGGAAGGATGTGGCTTCCGCAGCGTTCCTTTCCAGTGAAAGGGTACGCTTTCCCAGTGTTATCCAATAGTCTCACTGAATGGGTTTTGGGGAACAGCAGTGATCGACACACTCTGTGTTGGCCCTGTCCCACCGTCCTTAAGCAAGGGGGTACAGGAGGCTTGCTACAGAGCGCTGGAAGGGGGCAGCTCCTGTGGCGCTTTGGTAGGGATTCCTATTCGTCGGTCAGTCCGACGTACGTCGAACGTGACCGACTGAATGGGAACGTCTCGGTTACATAGGTAACCCTCGTTCCCTGAAGGAGGGAACGGAGACGTACGTCCCGTCGCCACAGTCGCTGGACCCCGCTGATGCTGCCGTCTTACTTGTTCGGCTCCTCAGCGAAAACCTGAAGATGCAACGCACCTGCTGCTCATTATATATATACCCGCGCTGCGAGGTGAGCAGCTGCTGCATATGATTGCATGCCAATGTGCATTGGCTCTTTTTAGTTACACTCGAAGCAGATTGGCCTCTCTAGCGAGATTCCTATTCGTCGGTCAGTCCGACGTACGTCTCCGTTCCCTCCTTCAGGGAACGAGGGTTACCTATGTAACCGAGACGTTACCTTTCCTATAGAAAGGTAACTTTTCCTTTCTATAGGAAAGGAAAAGTTGGGCCCGTATTCATAAAGATTCTAAGAATCCTCTCAGAGAGCTCCTAATTTAGCTTAAAAATTTCTAGCTAGGAGTCTTAGCTTAAAAGTGATTCAGGACCAATCTGAGAGCAACTCTGAGCGAGGAAGAGACAAAAACTGTTATCTTAGTGAGGAGGCGGGGCTGACCCCGTTGCTAGCTATGACAGTCTTTTGAAGACTGTGATTGGTTGGTTGTCCAAGAAGGAAATGAAAGAGCGCTTTTAAGAGTAGGGTTTATTATAAGCCTTCACTTTGAAATTACAAGCGTAATTTTTCCTGTTTTACCGTACTCTCTCTCTCTCTCGCGCACACACACACACACACACATTATATTCTTTATTTTTTATTTACCATGCTGTCATACTTAATGTATTTTATAGGAAATGAACAGTGACACAATAAGGTTCTGAAAGTGCTGTAACAGACCCAAATCATCGCTGCTGCATAGCTGCATTTTTCCAGTTGCCAAATATGTTAATGTAGTTAATGTAGTGATTACGTCCATTTCTGGCGCTGTGGCATTTCTGCGCAGTGTCAGGGATGTTAACATGTCTTTAATAAGATCTGTCACAAACATGATCCCTGCACGATCTAATGTGTAGCGTCTTATTAACTCACTGTCATGCATTGTGTGCAACTCATTTCTTCTCCCTCTTCATGTTTCATCCATTTTCTCCACTGCTAAAGAAACTCTTAAGCCTCTTAAAAGTCCTCGTTCGTACTCCTAACAATTTCTGATCTTAAGACCTCTTTTAAGGGTTAAGATGCTTTCTGAATTACTTTTTTCTTTACTAGGATATTTTCTTTAAATTTAAGAGGAAACACCCACATTTCTAAGAATTTTCTTAGAATTTTGTTACTAGGAGCAACTCTTAGCACTAAGATGTTTCATGAATACGGGCCCTGAACTATCTAGTTAAGGCTACTAGTTCTGCAGCTTGAGCTGAAAAATTATCTGGAAGACGACCTGAAGCAACTACTTCAGTGGTGGAAGTTACTGCATATC
Organism: Schizothorax lantsangensis; assembly: GCA_027422415.1. Lineage (NCBI taxonomy): Eukaryota > Metazoa > Chordata > Actinopteri > Cypriniformes > Cyprinidae > Schizothorax > Schizothorax lantsangensis. Next base: position 140,495 of record JAPDDO010000159.1, on the reverse strand, counting down.
CTGCTCGTCTGTTACCTTCAATAACTTGAGCTGAACCATCAACAAACAACTCCAATTCTGCGTTCTCTATGGGAGTTTCTGCTATGTCACTTGTCGCTGCATATGTAAGCGTAACACAATCATGAGTCATTTCGCCTTCATCCTCTAACACAAATTCAGTCATTGCAGACATCATACATGAGGATGGGTTCGTGACTGGTGCACGCTGTATAGCAATATTCGGGGCTGTGAGAGTTGCTAACCAATTTCCCCAACGGGAGGAGGTGACAGAAGTGACTTTTGCTTGATTCATTAGTGCGGACACTGCGTGAGGGCATTTTACATTTACAGTCTGACCTAACACCATTCCTGATGAAGCCTGAAGCGCTAGATGAACTGCCTGTACTGCTCTGAGGCATGGGCCCATACCTTGAGCGACTATGTCAAGTTTACCGGAATAGTAATGAATTGGGCATAAGCTGCCCCCATGATCTTGCATTAGACATGCAGTCATAAAGCCTAAGTGTTCATGGACATAAAGCACAAAGGGTCTATCAGATTGGGCAATTCCTAATGCTGGTGCTTGACATAGTGCTCTCTTCAAATCATTAAAAGCTTTGAGATGAAGTTCTTCCATACAAACAGTATCTGAATCTTTACCATGGCCTTTCAACAAATCATAGAGGCTGAGCAATCGAGGCATAGTCTTCAATCCAAGGTCTACAATAATCTGTTGTTCCTAAAAATGAGCGGAGTGTTTTAATGGTAGTAGGCGGAGGTATGGCTTTGACTGAAGCCGCTCGATCCTGTGTAATGGATCTATTTCCTGCACCTGTATCAAGCAAAAAATCAATCTCTTTCTCTTTTATGCTACCTTTCACAAAAATTCTTTGGTCATTGTGTTGTATTACAGGGGAAAGGTAGCTACTCACAGCCCCAACAATTAGTTTTTTTCTTGGTCTTGTTGTGCTCTTAGAAGAGCCTGAACTAGCTGTCCTACAGTTTCAGTGGTCACTGGCGGAACTACTTCAGGGTTGTGTGCAGGCTGAGAAGGAGCAGAATTATGCATAGCATTTCTTTTACTATCTTGCAAATTCTTCCTACACTCTTTCTCCCAATATCCTAATTTTCCACAGTATTTGCATTTGCTTTCTCTTTTAGACCATCTATTGTCTCGTGGTGTTGTGTTAAACGTAGCTGCTGCTACTCTTACTTTTGCCTTGACATCAGCATCTCTTTCCCATGTAGCTAACCTGTCTAGGTTACTTCTGAGAGTTCTGTTAGACCAAGTTAGATCTAAGAATGGTAAAGCTTTTCTGTATTCGGCTACAAGGCCATCTGACCAGATACGAACCAGGGGTCCCTTGTCCTCTAGCACACTTTCAGGGTCATCAACAATTCCACTGTAAATTACAGCTGACTGACAAAATCTCTCAGTATATTCACTCACAGTTTCTTCTTTCCTTTGCACACAGGTAGTAATTTTAGACCAATCTATTTTGGGTCCTAGGATATTCTTTAGGATTTTCAAAATACCTTCTCGTAAATCACCCTTACTGGCATTTCGCAGTTCAGAAGCAACAGCAGATTCAAAACTGTTGAATTCAGATTCAGTTAGGATTTGTGACATCAGCTGTGTGACTTCTGCCAACGACATAAAGCTTTGGCAACAGTTTGCATTTGCACAACAGAAGAATTGAGAGGAACACTATCAGTTTCCTCAATTCCCTGAGATCTTCTCCTAGCACCACACACATTGACGGAATTTACAGGCACATCAGTTACTGATTGGAGAGCTACATCTGTTTCAAAAAACGCTTGTAAATCAGGGTAAATGTTATCAGGCTGACTAACTTTCACATCAGTTTTTGCTGCAGCTTTCTTGAGGTTCAATTTCTTAGTCAAAGAGGATACTTTAGCACAGAGCTCTTTGTTCTGTTCCTCTAACTCTGAGTTATGCTGAGACTGTTGTGTAGCTAGCGCTAAACCAAATTCTCTGTGGCAGCAGATAATGCCTTTCACATTGTTCTTGCGAATATATGCTCCTAGTACCTTTTTACACTCATCTACCGACCAAGTCTTGTCTGGATGGATCTCATATTTCTGAGTTAGTTCTTGTCTAACTTTCTCAGTGACTATTAGGTTCATTTGCACTCCTAACAGTGATTTGAATTCGCTATCTGACCACAAAGGAGTCGCTAGACCACCTTTTTCAGTTGTGGGGATCAGTCTAGCATTCTTTCTAAACATTTTGTGAGTTTCTTTGTTACCACACAATCAAAACACTAAAACTTCTCTGATCAACAGAGGGTATGCTTGTTAACACATCAACTATTGTTAACCTTCCCTGGCAAAGCAGAGGATAACACAAATTACTAGCACTTTACGCTAAACTTCCCTGCCTACAAGAACAGAGGATAAACCAATTCTTCCCTGCCAAAACAGAGGACAACAAATATTAGCACGTAATGCTAATCTTCCCTGTCTGAACAGAGGATAACCAATTATTCTCTGCCGAAACAGAGGGTAACCAATATTAACACGTAATGCTAATCTTCCCTGCAAGAACAGAGGATAACCAATTCTTCCCTGCAAAAACAGAGGATAACAAATATTAGCACGTAATGCTAATCTTCCCTGTCTGGACAGAGGATGACCTTCATCTCTAAAAGGATTTTTTTTAGAGGATAACTTAGTTAACCAAACCCTACAGCTGTCTGTTAACTCTTCTCTGACGGCACAGAGGATAAAAAAATTGTACTGATCTTAAAGGTTCTTTTGGATTAGAGACAGCACTCACCACAATTCTTGGTTGAGAGAAAAATTCAGTCTGGGAATCTTTGTTCAGCTGGAAGTTTTCAGGTGAGGAAGCTGGAACTCTATCCGGGTCTCGGCACCATCTGTTGTGAACTTGGTTCTTCTAAAGTGTAGAAAACTCAGAAGAGAAGACCAGGAGAAATCGGATATCTTTCAAGCAGAAGTTACTCTTTATTGAGAACTCGCTGTGCGTCGCTGCAGTCATCGAAGTCTCACTATTGCTCAGCACAGTAGAGTTTATACCTTTCAAGGGGGAGGGATACATAGAGGTGGAGACAATCTAAACAAAGCATGCAAATGCAGTACAGGAATCAGCCCATTACCAGAATTTCCCCAGCCCTGACCTCATCAGCATAACAGTGTCATTCAAATGCATAGGTGCTAATCCAATCAGCCTGACAGTATTGCCCATACCTTCTCATTATCATAGAGACAAAGGCACCTTTAACTTAGGACCCTGCACAATGGTCAGGAAGTGCATAAAGACAAAAGGTTAATGTCTCAGACACCTGGGCTACCTGAATCGATCTTCTTAGAATGTCATCATATTTACCTCAAAATGTAAAACACAATGTTTCAGTTTATATACTATTACATTGGAACCTAGATTTATCATTTTATAAATTTGTAATCCAACAGCAGTATATGTACAGTCTCTGTACAATCCCAGTATATGCCTCCATGTCAGTTGTACCTTCGCACATATCGTCAGTCACCCATGCTATTTACTCTGCTGCACTCCCACATCATGAGAGAAGTTGAAATGTGGAATCGTCCGAGTACAACTCACATTTTCACTGTCTTTTTGACTATCTGAGATGAGCTCTGGCCCAGAAAACCCGGCAGCATCGCTGCATAGAATTGATGTATAGCTTTCTCCTAGAGAAACAGAAGCCGCTTTTCCACCATCGCGCTGAATGGTTCTCTTTGCATAACCGTTCCATTCCGTGCCAGGCCGGTACAGTTATGGTTTCGTTTTCCACTGCGGGGCTGATAACGGATCTCTTTGGAATGCAATTCAAATGCGTCAGTAACACAAGTATTTACATATGATATGAGGTGTAAATAACCACCACGTTATGGAGGATGATCAGAAATTTCTTTAGATTTTATTACTAATTTGTGTTTACATTGCTCAAAATAGCGCGCTTAGCACACTACGGAGAAACTAGCAGTCAGGCAACAGACAAGTGACAGATCCTGAGTGGCGACGTCACGCACACGCACTCTACCTGCACGGCTCAGCACGGTTGTCTAATCAGGCCGAGGATTCCGGGCCGAGAACGGTTTGTAATTGTGCCGCGCCGTACCAGGCTCACGTGGAAATACAACTGGAACCGTACCTGACAGTTCTTAGAACCGTTTGGTTTTCTGAAGTACTCCTGAGCCCATGTCGGTTTCTTATGCAATGCCATCTGAGGGGTCAGAGGTCAAGCACATTCAACTGAGGTTTCCTGTCTTGCCCTACATGTACTGTGATTTCTCTGGATTCCCTGAATGTTTTCACAGTATTAAGTATGATACTTGGTGAAAGACCTAAATTTTGCAAAATGTGATTTTTGATTTGTTTGACACTTCTCTCCTGAAATTTGGCACAAAGTGATGAGCCATGATCCAGATGCTTCTTTTATACCCAAACATGATGCCCTGACATATTACCAATTCATCTGCTTACTGTGAACTGTTTCAAAACTGTTTATCATGGATATTTTATAACCTTTTCACTTTTATTTTGCCTCTTTTCCAACTTTTTGGAGTGTGTTGCAGCCATCAAAATCAAAATTTACATTGGTCAGTGAAACCTTCGGAAATCTTTTCTTTGTTCTTTTGTCAATTACATAAAAGTTAAAGAGAATGAACAAATCACAGATTTTTGATTTTATTGCATTTGACAAAATGTCCCAACTTCTCTGGAATTGGAGTTGTAAATAAACAATACCAGAGGCTTAAAAGTATTTTCTGCAATTAGTAGTTGTTATTCTGAGTCTTAAAGACAGTAACAAGTTTAACCATTTGCTAAAACAGACTTATAATCTGTACAAACTGAGCAGCATCTGAACAAAGCCCTGAATCTAATACACAAGGAAATTCCAGTCTTCCCATGTCAGCCGTAAAACTATTGGATTGTTGTTTAATTGAAAATGATACAAGTTACAATCTACCTTTTGCTTTGTGTAATAAATTAATTTGGGGGTTTTGTGTTTTAATGTACTGTAAGTTACCAGTTGTAGGTTTTGTGCTTGCACTCCTGGCTATCAGTAATTAAAATATGTAACTATGAGACAGAAAACACTGGGTTGGTTTGATCCAAGTGTTGTGTTTTTGCCATGTTCTGGGCTATTCATGTGAACCCAGTCAAAGGTTGAAATGAACTTTGGGTTAACAGCAGGGTTAAATACTACCTATACTTTGGGTTATTTCCCAAAGTTGCACCCTTCATATCTCTGAAGAGTCTTTAGTTTTGAGTGGGAAAATGTTTCTTTGTCTCGTCTGACACCTTATTTGCATGTTTTTGGAGGATTTGTGCAGTATTAAACCAAAATGTACTAAAACAGTATGATGCAAGTTATGGTAACATACTATATATAAATCATTATTTAGGATATCAAAAGAAGGTCATTTCAATACTGTTTTACAAAATGAATTAAGTTGCAGTCTTATCTTCCCGGTGTGTTTTTGATGCCTTGGTAATCAGGGGCCTGGTTCTGTCTGGCTGTTAGTTGCAGTTCAGGTGTAGTTCACAGAACTCTACTACATAGTTTGCTTGTTGGTTGAGACGTATTGTGGATTATTTGTTAAATATTTGTTAAATAATATCTCAGACACTACACTCTCCAGGAGTGTATTCATCTTGATCTTCCCATGCCAAAAAGTAAAGAGAAAACACCCTCCTATTTTATTATTTTTTTTAGGAATTAATCAAAAGTTGTCTCTGAATTCCAGGGTTGATGTAGCCTCTCGGTACTCCAGGTTAAAAACAGAAAGAAATGCTGGTTTGCTGGTCTCCAACAAGTGAAGCAGGTGTGTTGGTGGACCAGCATAAGGTATGTTTTGCATGCTCGGACCAGTATGGGATGCTGGTTACTGATTTGCTGGTTCCCAGCATGAGATGCTGGTTTGCTGGTCTCCAACAAGTGAAGCAGGTGTGTTGGTGGACCAGCTTGGAATGCTGGTGGATCTTTTGGGTGCTGGTCTGGTCTGAAAAAATATTATATTATACTATTGTATGTACTTTATAAGTACTAATAAACAGCCAAACATTTTTTAATGGAAAACAAATGATAAAAATAGAAAGTGCAAACGCTGAGGTTGAAGCAGCTATGGAAATACTAGGTACAGACCACTCTCTAGAATATTCAAACATTCAATGAAGCACTTGATAATTACAGACAGGTGTGTTTGATCAGGGTTGGAACTGAACTCTACAGGAAGGTAGATCTCCAGGAACAGGGTTGGGCACCCCTGCTCTAACATGTTAACATGGGCATGAGAAAAAAATAAGTCAAGTCACCTTTATTTATATAGCTCTTTATTCAATACTGATTGTGTCAAAGCAGCTTTACAGTACCAAACAGGAAATAAGTTTGTCAATAATGCAAGAGGACAATAACAAAGAGTCGTTTTCCAGCTAAAGCCAGTTCTTTGATGATTCAGTGATGTCATCATCCAGTTCAGCACTCTTCCAATAGTGTCTGTGCAATCAGTCAAGCGTCCCCAACTAAGCAAGCCAAAGGCGACAGCGGCAAGGAACTGTTGTGAACTTTTTCCTCGTCGAAGCAGAGACCAGGAGACGTTGGGATATCTTTCAAGCAGAAGTTACTCTTTATTGAGAACTCGCTGTGCGTCGCTGCAGTCATCCAAGTCTGACTATTGCTCAGCACAGTAGAGTTTATACCTTTCAAGGGGGAGGGATACATAGAGGTGGAGACAATCTAAACAAAGCATGCAAATGCAGTACAGGAATCAGCCCATTACCAGAATTTCCCCAGCCCTGACCTCATCAGCATAACAGTGTCATTCAAATGCATAGGTGCTAATCCAATCAGCCTGACAGTATTGCCCATACCTTCTCATTATCATAGAGACAAAGGCACCTTTAACTTAGGACCCTGCACAATGGTCAGGAAGTGCATAAAGACAAAAGGTTAATGTCTCAGACACCTGGGCTACCTGAATTGATCTTCTTAGAATGTCATCATATTTACCTCAAAATGTAAAACACAATGTTTCAGTTTATATACTATTACATTGGAACCTAGATTTATCATTTTATAAATTTGTAATCCAACAGTTCCCCCTTTGAGAGTTCTAATAACTCTCACAAAATACAAATTTAGACACTTAAAAGTTAATTCTTGTAACATGTAATCGTTACAGGCACATTGTACATGTTCTGTGTTGCTTATATGTAATTGCATGCTGACACAGAAACAAAACATGCAATTAGGGTCCGTGAAGTTCTTACGGGTAATAATCTTTTCTGGTTGGAACTGTCATTTCCTCGTGAGAGGCGGGAGTCATTTGCTGAAAGAAACACTTGATACTGTGGATGCATAGATAGTACGCAAGTAGGAGAAACAACAGCAGAATTGCTATTTCCTTGATCCACAGCCAGGGTTTACCTAACAAGTTTCCGAACCATGAAGAATTATCTTCAGTCATCTGGTGTAATTTTGCTGAAAGACCAAGAATGTCTTGTTGGATTTTGTTCAAGTTCTCTGTTGGATCCATTAACCCGGTGCAGCATTCAGGACCGATAATGGTACAGGCTCCCCCTTGTGTTGCAAGAATGTAATCCAAGGCCACTCTGTTCTGTAAGATCATCATCTTGTGCGAGGCAAGATTGTCCTTGATGTTGCCCAGGGCCAAAACCGTATCATTGGCCAATTTCTGTACAGAATCCGACAGGCTTCTGACTTGATCGAGAGCCTGCATGACACCATACGATGGGATTAATGCACCAAGAGTTCTTGATCACCACGTTTGTACACAAGTGAATCCTGGAATGCAGAAACAAGGCATGTTGTTTCTGGGGTCTACACTTTGTGTGATGTCCATGATGGTTAATAGTACGAAAATCTTGATCATGTTGATGGATGACTGAAGTTCCCGTATGTGAGTCTCTGCGTTGTGTATTTTTTTTCTTTTTTTTGTTCTGTCTTCCGTGACAGTTGGCTCGGCAGTGGGTCTAGTTGTTTTTTAGAGGTCGTGGCTTCATCCGCAGGTGAGAAGGGCGGTGCATATGGATCTCAGGACAGCCATCAAGTGGTATCTGCACAGAGAAAGAAGAAAAAAACCAAAACAAAAGAGAACAACGGCACATAGCAGTATTTGTTGTAGAGTCTGCAAACATTAGGGTTGTATCCTCTGTTCAAATATAGTCTGCTATTGTTGTTCCTTCTTTCCCTATTTCTCAATTCCTGTGACACCTAAAGAACAGTGAGGAAAGGATGGACTATTGGATGGGGAAAGGCCTATGAGGCTGTAATCAACATCACTTGATGTGGTCCGTACCACTTAGGCTCTAATGGCTTGTTTCTGAACGCCTTTATCATGACCCATTGACCTGGGATGATTGTGTGTCCACCTTCTGGTGGAGTCTGCCAACACGACTCAACTCTCTCTTTGGCACTCTGCACTGCCTTTGTGAGGTTTTCACAGTAAGCGATCAGGGCATCTGAAGCAATGTGCACATCAGCATTTCTAAGATCAATCACACCTGGCATCTGCATTGGGCGTCCAGTAATAATCTCATGAGGGCTCAGTCCTACTGATCTGTTAGGTGATGCTCTCATACTACACAGTACTGCGGGCAGTGCTTCCACCCATGGTACTCCTTCCTGATGCATTTTGCTTAGCCTGGTTTTGATTGTTCTGTTTGATCGTTCAACCTGTCCTGATGCTTGTGGCCTATAGGGACAGTGAAGGTTCCACTTAATCTTCAACATTCTAGACACTTCCTTGACTACCTGTCCTGTGAAGTGGGTACCTTGATCTGAGTCAATGCAATCTGGTAATCCCCATCTGGGAATGAAATCAGTGACAAGACATTTAGCAGTATGTGCAGCTGTAGCACGCCCTGTTGGATAAGCTTCTACCCATCTTGAGAACTTGTCTATTACTACCAAAACGTCAGTTTTTCCTTTACAAGGGGGCAACGATATGTAATCAACTTGCAGGTGACGAAATGGCCCTGGTGGAGCTGGGGTATGTGCTGCTGGTGTAGTGGCTGCTGGTACATCATTATTTTTCTGACATGTAACACATCTCTTGACTGTTTCGGTGGCTGCGTTTCTGAATTTTGGATTCCACCATTGATTTGAGAACCTGTGATTCATCGTTGCTGGACCACTATGACCCAAACTGTGTATTTGTTGAGCCAAATATGGCAACAGTGATTCGGGAGCAACATACTTTCCCCCTTTGGTCCAGCAGCCGGATGAATCCACAGTGGCTCCTTTGTCTAACCATGTCCATGCTTCATATAGAGGAACGTCTTTATACAGATTAACGATTGATTCAGGAGGTAGAATTGTCTTCTGTGCTGTACTACCTGAACACACTTGTACAGTTGCATAGAAACAAGCCTGTTTAGCCGCTACATCAGCAAGAGCATTACCTTTAGCTTCCGTAGTATTAGTTGTGAGATGTGCTTTCACTTTGATCACCACTAATTTCTTTGGGAGTTTCATGGCAAACATTAAATCTTTCACTAATCCAGCATGCTTAATGGGGGATCCAGCAGAAGTTAGAAATTTTCTGGTTTGCCAAATGACACCAAAATCATGAATCACCCCAAAAGCATACCTGGAATCTGTGTAGATATTACTTCAACGGTGACAGAAATGGAGAAAAAACCTTGGGAGAAACCAGGTTCAGTCGGGGGGCCAGTTCTCCTCTGGCTAGATCAAAGTCAAAGTCAAAGTCTGCTTTATTGTCAATTCTGCCACATGTACCGTACATACATACAGAGAATTAAAATTGCGTTACTCTCTTACTCCCTGGTGCATACAGATAACACTAAACACTAACAGTAGAACGCAAAAATACAGATAAGTACAAATCAAATATACTATATATATATATATATATATATATATATATATATATATATACACCCATACATACACAAATGCAACTATTACAAATAAGGACATGTAGAAAAAAAAAATAATAATAATAATAATAAAAAATAGATAAAGTGGCATAAGGCACATGGTAGACAGAGTGCAAACCAGCAAAATAACCAAACAGTGCAGAATATGAATGGTGTAGTGCAAAGAGCTTATTAAAGTCTATTCTATTAAAGTGACAAAAAGAGAGCAGTCTTTATTCAGACTGTCAGAAGAGGTAGTTGAATGAGGTCAGGTCAACGCTGCACAAAGCGACCGGTGCTGATCACAGTGTGTGTGTGTGTGAGAGAGTAGTGGTGGGGGGGTGGGGGTTCAGAGTTCAGTGTAAGAGAGGGGAGGGGGGGCAAGGACGGGAGGGAGTTCAGCTTCCTGACAGCCTGGTGGATGAAGCTGTCTTTCAGTCTGTTGGTCCTGGCCTGGAGACTCCGCAGTCTCCTCCCTGATGGAAGCAGACTGAAGAAGTTGTGTGTCAGGTGGGTGGGATCACCTGCAATGCTGAGGGCTTTGCGGGTGAGACGGGTGTTGTAGATGTCCTGGAGGGAGGGGAGAGAGACACCAACGATCTTCTCAGCTGCTCTCACTATCCGTTGAAGGGACTTGCGGCAGGACGCGTTGCAGGCGCCATACCACACAGTGATGCAGCTAGTCAGAATGCTCTCAATGGTGCCTCTGTAGAAGGTGCACATGATGGGGGCCGGGACTCTGGCTCTTCTGAGTTTGCGGAGGAAGTAGAATGAAGAACTAGATGAAACTAGAATGGTGTGGTTTAATTCCAGGCTGCAGCACAAGTCAGATTGAGCAGAGGACTCGTCTGGTTCCCGTGGTCTTGTGCCAAGGGACTGCACTGCATACAAACCTGGTGTAGTGCTGCAGTGCATGAGTGCCACCAATCAATAAAATCAGTTTAATAAATTATGAACTGAATAGATTAGTATTTTCTTTTATTCTAACTGTTCTTTAGTAGAGCAATGTCAAATATTGACCTCTTTTTTTCCCGAAACTAGTTTGCCTTTTTAATTCAGATTCTGTCTGTGCAATGAATTCTCAGTTTTTCCTCAAAGGTGAAGAGGTAACTGTTGTTGCATGCATGTGACACCTTGTTTGTTAAACAAATCAGATGTTTAGTCAGGTTTACCAATGCTAAACTCTTCCGTGAGCACTGCATCCTAGTCTCTATGCAAATCTTATATGCTTTCACTAATTTTTATATCCCTCCATGTTCTAACATGTACTGTTTTAGACAATGTTTGAAACTTTCTCATATAATTGCCCCATTAATGAATTGCTTGTTGTTTTATTCATTTGTATTTCCCTTTGGAAACTCCATCTGCTGCTTTTTGAGGTTTTGAGGAACAATTTTTCATAGGTTTTTCAAGGCTTTTTAAGTGAAGTACATTTTATTTTATTGTATTTAAAATATAATTAATTTAGTTTTTTACAGGAGAGGATTAGGGCCAAGCAATAATTATATAAAAAAAACATCTCGAGATCAAAGTTGTTAAATTTCAAGAAAAAAAGCTTGTTAAATTTTGAGAAAAAAGGCAAAATAAAATTGAGAATGAACTCATTAAATTACGAGAAAAAAAGTTGAATTAAAATGCGGAGAATAAACACTTGTGCCATGTTCATTTTACCTCGTTGAACAGCATCTCTAAAAAAGCATCTGCAGTGGGCGTAGGTTGCAGAGTAATGCACATGGATGTAGTGCTGACTGATGCAGAAAACAGGAGAAACACTGTGCGACAACGATCAGTTAGAATACTTTTCCAACCACAAATTCATATTTACAATGGTACTGTAGTAACATTAAACCTACCCACTTAATACATTTTTAAACACTCAATAGGCAGCTGATTTCCACTTTTCTGATGTGATATGTGATATATGATATGTAAAAGGAAGAAAAGTGAGTTTGGCAAAAGATGGACTCAAACCCGTTGACAACATCATATGCTACATCCATGTTCATCCAACCTACACCACTGCAGACGCTGTTTGACACTGTCCAACGAGATGAAATGAACATGACACGAGTGTGTTTATTCTCTGCATTTTAGTTCAACTTTTTTCTAAAAATGTTCCTAGTTTTTTCCTCGAATTTAACAACTTTTTTCTCGTAATTTAATGAGTTTATTCTCAACATTTTATGTAGACTTTTTTCTCGAAATTTAACATGGTGTTTATTTTTTATTAATTAAACGACTTTAATCTTGAGATGGATTTATCTTTTATTATTGCTTGGCCCCATTTGCTTACTGTTGTTCTGTGTATTGTTTGATGAGAAATAAAAGCAAAAGCTGAGTTTTTTTTTTTTTTTTTTTGGGTGGGGGGGGGGGGGGGGTTGTTCCATCATCAGTCTTCACAAATATACATGATCACTACTCTAAACTAACGGTGGCCAATCACATTTGCATTAGTTTTCTTTTAAATTACATTTACAAGCCTATAATAGCAGAAATAAGTTTTGTTTTAGGGAAATAAATTCCCTTATTAATGAAATGAAATAATGAGAAAAATATTTAATGTTGTTTAATGTAGTTGTATTAGTTTCATGCATATTACATCCATACACAGTATTTTGTTATAATGGCACAAATAATCTCAAGCTTTACAGGGTTTTACATGATTATTTTGTGTGGGTATGGTAAAGTGTACTAAAAACAAACATGTTCGCACGTTGAATATCATTACACACTACTGCCTACCCATGGTCTGAAATGAAAAGCTGTGCAGGACCACATCTGCCCACAAAGCCCACATCCTTCGGTCCAAAGTAGAGTGTTTACTAGCAAAGTGTGCTGTAGATAAGGCTCCAGCTGCCCACAGTGAATCTCAGGACCATCCTTGACTTGAGATGTCTGAACCATGTTGAACCTTAAGCGCTCTGACACACCAAAACGAAGAAATGAAGCAGGCTGAATCACATGAGAAAACTCTGACTGGCTGTTCAGTTTAGGGAACATGTTACATTAGTGCATGAGCATAAAAGCAAAAGTGATGAAGGCAAGCAAAGAATTTGAGATGGCACAGACAAAAGGCTGTTGTAATTTTATATCATCTTACCTGAGAATTTCAGTATGTAAATACGATCGTAACATCATGAGTCATCTGGAATGAACAAAGTTATCAACATTATTCATATTCAAATTGGTAAGCAAGTGCTGCTTTGTTTACAGTTTGTAAACAGTATGTGCAGTCTCTTTTTGAATGACGAATATAGACTATTCTCACCTGCTGATATTGACAGATATATAAACTGCGAGTTGAGGTCGGGTGATTGGGGAGGCCATTCCATGACAGGCATGATGCCAGCTGACTGTTTCCTCTCCAAATAGGATTTGCACAGCTTGGAAGTGTGCTTGGGGTCAAGCTTTGAAGTGTGATATCGTCCAAAACCACACTTTGCCAGGGGTGTTTCCAAACTTTTTGAGGGCAGTGTAAATAAATGAGAAAGAACGTATTCTTTAATGAATTTATCTAACTGTAATGGTCAAGTGATGTCTCGAAATGCATAAACCCACTGTCTTAAAAGCTGCTTGAACATTAGCATTAAAGATATTAAAAATAAAAAACACATACAAAATACATTATAAATGACACTTTCTAAACTTGATAAAGGATACCAATTCTTCACTGAGCTGTAAATGTTTGATTATGAAGGTGAGTATTCTTCTATTGTCCAGCCCAGCTTACGTTAGTGGAGAAGTGAGGTTAACAGTAATTTAGTTGTTAGCGCTCTCATATTCTCGATTAATTACTATAATGCAGTCCGCTAACTCTTGTTGCAATTGTGTTTCCATATTATTGATGTTGGCTATAGATTGTGGATTGTTAGATAAAATTCAGTAATGTATTCAGGGTTAATGATGTGCCCATTCACCAAAATACTGAACACAGTTTCAAATGTAGTTGTCGATGAGGTGACGGTGAGAGGACATCACAGGTCTACAAGGAAAAAATGAAGAGGCTCATCACCTTCAGGTTTTTCTAATTGTTGTGTTCTGCATCGGTTGCAGAAACGTTGCAGTATCCCTCAAAGTTCTGTTGTGGTTCAGTGTTTCTCAGTCTGATGTCAATGATTTTGTGTTGAAAAATCCAAAAGACATCTTTGTTCTTACCTTTCAAAAACAAAAGAGGGTTGTTGAAGGACAATAAAGACCGAGAAATATTCTGTGATAAATCAAAGTAAAGTTTTAACTTTACTAAGTTTGTTCCATTACGCCAATGACATGCAAAATGGTTGCACAGCAACAACTTCTTTTAACGTTTCTGTTGTCAGGTTACATTTCATGTTAAAGAGGTTCCTGGGGTACTGAAATGCATGCCATGCACCTGCTCTGCTGAGAAAGCACTTGTGCAATCACATGGTGGCATTACTGTTCTAAAGTGCTCACTACAGTACCATGGGTTTGAAGACAGTGCCATTGCCACTGTCGTGCACCAGCTCACTGCAGACCTGGCACCGGCCAAGGACACCGGTAAGACATTAAATTTGTTACATTTAACTATGTTGGACTAGTGGTTTATAATGATTGTTGTCAATTAATAGTTTATCATCGTTTTTATGTTACAGGGAATTGACAAATGACATGACAATGCGTAAACCAGTACCAAAGACCAGCTGGTGTGAAATGTACTGGAAAGTCTGAATGAACCTACAGCTGTCCATGCATTTTAATAAATTGTAATCTAATAAAGATATGTATCTTTCACTTTTTGTAGAAGTCTTCTAATGTAAATTATGATTCTTATGATATAGGGGTTTGGGGCAGCTTAACAAAACACTTCACACTTTAATGTATAATTAAAGAGAGGCGATAAATTCATCTCTCTGGTGTCTACTATAGTATGAAAAGGCTAGTGATGTTATAATGATATACAGGTGCATCTCAATAAATTAGAATGTCGTGAAAAAGTAATTTTTTTCTTGTAAGTTATTTCAAAAAGTGAAACTTTCATATATTTTAGATTCATTGCATGTAAAGTAAAACATTTCAAAAGTTTTTTTGTTTTAATTTTGATGATTAGATCTTTGAAACCACAATAATGGAGAAGACTGCTGAGTTGGCAATGATCCAGAAGACGAACATTGACACCCTCCACAAAGAGTGTAAGTCACAGAAGGTCATTACTGAGAGGTGTGGCTGTTTACAGAGTGCTGTATCAAAGCATATTAAATGCAACGTTGACTGGAAGGAAGAATTTGGGTAGGAAAAGGTGCACAAGCATCAGGGATGACCACAAGCTTGAGAATACAGTCAAGCAAAGCTGATTCAAACACTTGTGAGAGCTTCACAAGGAGTGGACTGAAGCTGGAGTCAGTGCATCAAGAGTCACCACGCTCAGACGTCTTCAGGAAAAGGGCTACCAAGTCACGTCTGAACCAGACTAATTTCAGGTAAGTTTAGTCTCTAAAATTACACAAATAGTACATACAAGTGTTCCTGACACTTTCTTTCATTTAAATGACACGTTTTACTTTATAGAAATGGTTTAGTGTCTTCGGAAAAAGTCCGTTAGCATCAGGCTAACTATAAGAGGTAACGTAAGACTTGAGCTCTTGTTTATGAAAGTTTGGGCTTTTAATGTCATCTTATGTGTAGATGAGCGTTTTTATATATGTATGTATAAAGGTTTTGCTGGCAATTTGTCAACGGATATATGGAAGTAAACTAATTAATTTAACCCAAAAATATGCACTTGTAACTTACAGTTACTTGGATAACTTACATCACTTACATAGAGCGAGAAAATGGGCTGAAACTTAAAACATGTTTTGATCTTTAAACACATATTGATACCACTTGTTCTGTGATTTCAGAAGTGTCAGAAAAAACCCTCTACGACACAGGAGAAGTTCCTGATTTAAACATTTCTGAAGGGAGCTGCTGACAGAGATCATGAAAACACCGGTGATCTGATCATCTGAGAAAGCTTATTAAATAACTTTATATGCATCTTTCACAATATATTTCGCCTATATCACAATGCATCTGTAATTTTCTTTTGCAAAATTTATGTGTGTGTGTGTGTATGTATATGTACACGTGTGTGTGTGTGTGTGTGTTTGTTTGCTTGTTAGTTATTTTAATGTCCAAACATAAGTAACACTGTAAGAGCATTACTAAATAAGTAAATGTAAAAATGTACATTATGTTGTATTTTTTTTATATTGTATATTCTGTAAATTATTATTTTTCTTTTCTGCATTTCACCTCTGCTATAGTTTATATATAATAAACCTGGCATTGTATAATAAATATGGTTGGCTCTGTGACAGATTGTTTATGTTCCTAGATTCTTCCACGCTGACGGCCGTGCACTAGAGTTTGAGCGTATCTCCTGTCGAAAAACATCTTTAGACATTATGAGCCATTTGACTAGTAAGTAATACCTCAAACATACACTACCATTCAAAAGTTTAAGGGTCAGATTTGTCATGTATTTGAAAGAAATATTTTATGCTCACCACTGCTGCATTTATTTAATTAAAATACAGAAAATAGTAATATTGTGAAATTACCATTTTTAATAACTATTTTCTATTTCAGTGTTTTAAAAAGTGATCAAAGCTGAATTTTCAGCATCATTACCCCAGTCTCCAGTGTTACATGATCCTTCAGGAATCATGCTTAGCGAAAACAAGAATAAATTACATTTTTACATTATATTCACATAGAAAAGTTATTTTAAATTGTAATAATATTTCACAACATTACTGTTTTTATTTATGATCAAATAAATGCAGTTTTCTTGGTGAACATAACATAAAAAAACTGACCACAAACTTGGATAGAGAGTCGGACTTGTAACCCGAAGGTCGTGGGTTCGAGTCTCAGGTCCGGCGGGGATTGTAGGTGGGGGGAGTGAATAACCAGCACTCTCTCCACCCTCAATGCCACGACTGAGGTGAGACCCTTGAGCACCGAACCCCCAACTGCTCCCCGGGCGTCATTGGCTGCCCACTGCTCCGGGTGTATGTGCACTTGGATGGGTTAAATGCAGAGCACAAATTCCGAGTATGGGTCACCATACTTGGCCACACACCACTTCCCTCTAAAGTTCAAGAAGCTCTTAAAAATATTAATGTAAATAGTCATTTTTTCCTCTGGTGATTTGTATTGTATACCCACAATGCAATGCACAATGACGTAGATTCCCATTCTCTATACCCAAGCTAGACACTCTCACACCGTGTCTACAGTGGATGCGACAAAGCGACCGTTGTAAATCATTTGAACTTTGTGTCAGTACGTCATAAATAGAATGAGGCATCAGTTTACTGTCAGGGATTTGTTGTGTCGCGCCGCATCCAGTGTAGACAGCATCACTGATTAGAATAGGTTCTATTGTATTTTGTTGCGCCGTCCAGTGTAGACACGAACTTATTAAATATTGTTACATATGATGTATGTATGATGTCACTTATCATAGATAGATCTTTTCTATTTCAGAGACTGAAAATCATTGATAAACCACAAGGTAATTGTAACTTATTTCAATAATAATAATAAGAATAAATAAAAATGCATCTGTGACTTAATATTGCTTCTTATTTTTCAGTGGGTTGAAAGTTCTCATTAAACACATTGCTTTCTTCTCATCTTTGTGCATTTTCAGATGT
Source organism: Schizothorax lantsangensis (assembly GCA_027422415.1). Classification (NCBI taxonomy): domain Eukaryota; kingdom Metazoa; phylum Chordata; class Actinopteri; order Cypriniformes; family Cyprinidae; genus Schizothorax; species Schizothorax lantsangensis. The sequence goes on along the minus strand of JAPDDO010000159.1, from coordinate 122,942 downwards.
TGTGCATATTTATGAATCAAATTTTTTAACTTTAACTTTGTTTAACATCATAATATTGGTTGTCTTCTTTCTCTTTGAAGAGTTTAGCTCCAACCCCAATTAAGCAGACCTGAGCAGCTGATCAAGGATCACCAGAAACTCTACAGAACGTTGGTCCTCCATGCCCAGGACTGAAAACCAGTGTTGTAAGTCAATCTAGAAGTCATCCTGCCTCTCTGAATTGTCATGTTCAGAACATATTGCAGGAGATCTCAACATTGTCTCTCAAGGTCCACTTACATGCAGAGTTTTGCTCCAACCAAGTGCACTGCACATGAACAAACTAAATCCCAAAGTATACTTCGTTTTTGTACACATACGTTAACATATGTGTACAGTCGAACACATAGCCTTTCAATAGTATACTCCATTTGATGTTGTGCGCGAACGTGGGCGGTAGAAAGACACATGCGCACTAGAAAGCTTCATCCATGTCTAGTGTCTGTTCTATTTTTCCCTGTTAAGTTATGACAGATAACAAATATTGTTTAACTTTTAAACCAAAGCTGAGCTGTCTCATACCCTCTCGCTCACAAACGCTTGTCAATGCGGCTGTCTGTTGTTGTTGCAGTCTCCGCTATTTTGTTGTTCCGTCTCTTTAGGTTCGTTTTCTACTGTGAAACAACGGCCCGGGACAGTGTTGCCACCTTGTAGTAAAAACTGATTACTGCAAAATAACTTCAATGCACATGTGCGACCTGTGCGTACAAAGTATGCACGATTACAAAAATCGGGTGGTGTGAGTACAGTACATGCACACTGTTCTGATGACGAAATTCGCATCACGTGTACTGTACGCTGTCCCTCGCGTACGCTTAAAAAGTGAAGTATACTTTGGGCTTAATCAAGGTCTTCAGTTTTACTAACTATAAAGTCACAAACAGGTGAGTGTGATCAGTAGTCAGTGGTTAAGGGCTGTCTCAATAACAAAAATTTTACAGTGCACTGAAATGTTTGCTCCCTAAAAAAGCTGTGAAAACCAGGAAGCATCGATGCTCACTATGTTCCCTTATAGGAAGTTCTGAAGCTCAAAACTTAAAGAGATAATTCGCTACAAAATGACACGTGATAGATTTTAAAACACAAACCAATATTATATTTCAGCAAAAACATACATCACTAGACAGGTAATGTCTAATCTAGCAAACATTTCCAATTTATTTATAACTGAAATCTTGCACGTACATGTAACAATAATGGTCTGTAAATAGCATAAAAAAATATATCAGTTTTACTGTTGTGCATAAATGTCAGTAGTGATGTTGTACAATGAGGACGGAAATAGTCACCAGTGTGTAATGAGCCACTGTCCTTACCAGTGCCTGAATTTGTGTACACAATATATTAATTCACAACCTAGCGAACTATGAAGCTGAGACGCACCCACTGTATGACAGTGGATCTTGAGGGCCAGAGTTGAGAACCCCTGACGTACTGATTAGTTGATAATCACTCCTGAACAATGAGTACACTTTAATTTGTACAGAAATATGCAATATTTGACTCATATTCAGTGATGCTATTATCTTTTATTCCATTTTGTTTGTGTGTCAATCACAGCTACATAAAACCAAAGGCCATTCACACACACAGGTCACTGCATCTTTTGCTGTGTAAGTATATTTTTTTTAATATCAAACACATTCTCAGAAATGTTTCTTGAGAGTCAAATAAATTGTTTTCTAAAAGATCATGCGACACTGAAAACTGGAGTAATGATGAAGAAAATTCTGCTTTGCATCACAGGAATAACATTACATTTTATAATGTATTCAAATTGAAAACTTTTTTTTTAATTTAATTATATTTCACAATATTGCTGTTTTATTTATTTATTTTTATTTTAATCAAATAAATTCAGCCTTGATGAGCAGAAGATATTTATTTCAGAATCATTAATTGTAATGTTTCCAAACTTTTGGCAGGTACTTTAATAATAATAACAATTCTACATACTATATACTTTACTATAATATATTATAGTACTTTATTATAATATATTATATTGTTATCTTGATTATTAGTGCTTATTATTTTTTACAGGACAATACTATGTATTCTTACAGTATAAGATATATCTTTTAATGTGCTAAAATATATATTTTTAATAAATGCTGGGGGTGTGGCTTGCTTGTGGGCGTGACTTGGGGGGTGGTCAGATTTTCCTTCTTTTTTGTCTCTAGCTGATCACATGCCTGATAAAATTAAGAATTTAATGAAAATAAATTTATCGTACAAGAAGTGAAGTTTCATGGCAGCTGTTTAGTGATTCTTAAGTGATCGTCAAATGAATTAATTTAGTGTGCACTTTTTCATTATGAAAAATGCAGGTTATAAGCACCATATTACATTGTCTCAAGGATCTTTGCAAAAAAAAAAAAACATAGGACAATGCACACAGATCCACCTATTGTGCCATCAGCCCATTTCTCGGTGTGATTTCTTGGCTGCCACAGACTATGCATTAAAGAGACCAAAGGCCTTGATATATGGCATATTGCCCCAATGAAAGCCAAATCTTAAACACTTTTTTACAGTACCAGTCTTTTTTATAGACCTTTGAACTTGGCAAATGTTATGCCATCAGCCCATTTCGTGTCATAGTTTCTCCACCGCCACAGAGGATGAGTTAAATTGGACATTAGGCCTTGATATTAGAGGTACTACCGTAAAGAAAAGCTAAATTTTGAGCAGGTAGATCTCTGTTAATTCATGTGCATCCATGCTATCGTTTTATTCATAGTAAGATGGCAGTGATGCACAAAGGAAATAGGTTATATAAAACTAGAAATTGTAATGCGTTAGTATGCAAAACATTTTTTTATTCTTTTTTATTTTAGGGCCTCCGTGTGTTATTTTAAGAAAATCAATGAAAAACAAGATAAAGATATTGACAGATGACTGTACTATATACCAAATATAAAGCTGAAAATAATGCTGTATGAACCATTTATGTTAAATATGTTCTGAAAATCTACCGAGAGGTTTGGAAAATTGAGTCTGGAAAAGTATGGAATATTGAAATGAAAAATGTGAAGGAACCCTGATTGTTTTTTTTTTATTATTATTATTTATTTATTGTTTATTATTGTTTTTATTTTTACATTTATATTTTGGTTATCGTTTTCTTTCTCACTTCAGATGCTGGAGAAAAAACAGCCAGGCTAAAGCATTCAAAGTGGAAACTTCTGCCGTGGCTCAATAATCCAGGATTGGGATGGTGGGAGGAGCAGAAGATCAGAGATCAGAGATCTACTGATGCCACTGAAGGAACAGATGTGCCTAATGTGTTAGTTAAACCAAACATTTTCATCACTCCCCTTCACGTCGTTCCAAACCTCTAAGACATTTGTTCATCTTTGAAACATAAATGTTGATCTTTTTAGAGAAATTTCTGCCCCTCCATTTCACAGTTTATGTAACTACCACTTTCAAGCCTCAGAAAGGTAGTAATGGCATCATTAAATCAAACCATGTGACTCTAGTTGTTTAACCTCAATTTTATGAAGTGATGTAAATGTTTTGTGTGCACAAAAAAACATTGCATTTTTATTTACAAAATAACACATTCACGAGAGCACCATGGTGCATCAGTGTTGGGTTGCACTGTTCCACTTGTTTTTTTTTGCATACACAAGGCTTCTGTTAAAAATATCTTCATTTGTGTTCCGCACAAAAGGGTCTTCTGGGTTTGGAGTGACATGAGGGTAAGTAATTAATGACAGATTTGACATTTTTGGGTGAAATATATTCTAATGTGGTTATAATTAGTCATTGTTCTGTTTTATAAACATTTTCAATATTTTAAAGAATTTATTGTTTTGAAAAATAATGTTTATATTAGAAAAGATGGATTAATTTGATGAAAAGTTACAGTAAAGACTTTTAAATTGTTAAAAAAAATTACTGCTCTTTTGAAAGTTCTATCCAAAGAATACTGAAAAATATCACGGTTTCCACAAAAATATTGGGCAGCACAACTGTTTTCCACATTGATAATAATCAGAAATGTTTCTTGAGCAGTAAATCAGTATATTATTATGATTTCTGAAGGATCACATGACACTAAAGACTGGAGTAATGATGCTGAAAATTTAGTTCACAGGAATACATCACTTTTTACAATGCATTCATATAGAAAACAATTATATTTGTAGTTCTATTTCACAAAATTACTGTTTTTATGGTATGTTTGATCAAATGCAGACTTAAGATGCGATCAGGAATGTGTTTCTTTTACGTGAAAGATGTATTTAATGTGTCAATAAATGTTTTGGTACTCTTTTGTAAATTGTCTTATTTTGACCGTAATTATGAATATGAAATATAAATATAATCATGAATTCACGATTGGAATTGGGACTGAAAAGACGTCTTTTCAACTTCAACTTTACAACCACATTTAGACGTAATTTGGACGTCTTTTTATAGACGTCTTTTCGAAGACCCGAAAAAGACGTCTTTTCACCTTTCACTTTTCAACCAAATTTTTACGTTGTTTAGACGTCTGGCATTGTCGTCTTTTCAACGTGTTTTTGCTGGGTGGGTAAGAACCAATGAGCTTCTGTTTATGTTTGCTGATCAGTGTAAATATGTGAATAAAAGACTAAATTAAATCTGTTCATCATATAAAGTGATCAAATCTCTACATTTTTACATTGAGAAATTGAAGCATTTCTTGCATATTGAAACTAATGACTGGTTTGTTATTTACTGCTTCCTCTCAGGAATTTATGAAACAATGGCACAACATAACGTCAGCATCAATGACTCTGCATCAGAGGAGTATTTACTTTATTGGGAGTGGAGTAAATTAATATCGAAACAAGAATATGCAGAACTTGTGTTTATCTGGGTTCTTTCAGTCATTGAGATTCCAGTCATGATCTTAACTCTGATCACCTTGTGTTTCCTCATCAAATCCCGGCCTGCTGCTTCAGTTTTTGTCAGTAATTTGATACTTTCAGATCTCATACAGGTAATTTGTTTATTAATAAAAACAACAACCTCATGGACATATGAACTGTATGTTGCATATCACTATTCTTTAATTGTGGGTCTGTATTTTATGGCATGTGTTGCTTTTGAACGATATCTTTTGGTTTCTCATCCTATCTGGTTCAAATCCTGGTGCTGTTGACTTACACATTTCTCATTCTCCCTTATGTGATTATGGAATTTATTGTAGATTATTTTGATTATCAAAAATGTAAATGTTATGCTTGTTAGATGATTTTCCATATGCATGTATATTTCCCATACGTATTTTAGAGAAATAATTGCAATATTAAAGGGATAGTTCAATCAAAATATAATTTATTGGGGGTAAACTATCCCTAAAAAGACCTGTCTCAGGTCTAATATCAGCTCTCCTGATTTTAAGTGCATGATTCAAGTAGAGTAGAGTTGTACTAAGTGAACTTTATAAAAGTATAAAATATTAAGCAGCACTAGAAAATGACATGGCAATCTGAAGAGTTTGATAAGCAGGTAGCTGTAATACTATTGTGTGTTTTTGTAGAAGTGTGTTGTATAGATGACTGTATTGTTTTTGTATATTAAAGAGCTTACTGTTCTCCGGTGTCTGTTTCTGCCTCTACTTATTTGATTAATAACTTGATGGAGATGTGATTCTAGCTATGCCCGTTAACTCAAATCATACTTCACAGAACAGTACAAAACAAACTAACCACACTCTTACAATTGCAAAAACAGTCTTTTTCTTTAATTTAACTCAAAATGGGACTTGTTTCTTTTCACTGTATCTTGCTTATTCAAAGCATTTTAAAGTTATCAACAAAAAAACTATGGGATTAACTTTGTGCCGATTAAAATTAATGTATTTTTTCATGAAACGTATGAAAATATTAATTGAAACGGAATAAAATGTCTTTGAAAATGAAAAAATAAATAATTGCATGCAAAATGTTTGACTTCGTTTTTAATACACTGAATGTTTTGCAATGGTTTTCTCCTCTTTCATTCGTTGATCTGTACTTACAAATACGCTTCCAGAGTTTTCATTTATGCTTCTAAAGTTTTCGTTTACGATTCTGAAGTTTTCGTTCGCCCTTCTGGCACAAATCTCTCGTGGGGGCGGTGCTAGCAGCGGTGTGTTCTCATTGGCTACTGAGTTTTTGATTGACAGCTTCTTGACCTGGAAGTGAAGACGTCAGTGTTGTGCCCCCAGTGTGGATGTGAGCGTCTCTTAGCGGCTTCCTATTTCATTTTAATGATATAAAGTTAGGAGTTTTGTTTTTGAATTCAATCTGTATTTATCTGTTGCTACTACTCTGTCAACATAAACTTTTAGGAGCGCGAGAGAAAAAGAAGATCATATTGAGGGTTAATTATTAAAGTACTGTATATAATACTGGAAATATTGTATAATGTCCAATGTTCTCGTAGGATTCAGTTTCCCGCTGTTGTCGCATATTGTTTTAAAAAGCACACTTGATATTTATTTACTTCGGGTCCTAATTAGTCGACAACCAGCACATTAACTATTGTGCAGTGCTGCTTACTTTAGAAAGCAGTAAAAGTGTCCCTTCCCGTGCCCAAAACCAGTCGTCTGTAAATGAGAGTCTTAAACAAGGTCTGGTGGGACGTTGCCCTGCTCTACTTCACATATGCTGAGTGAAAGCTGCATTTTAGAATGACTGGACACCAGAGCATGTGAGCGAAGCGGAGCGGCGTGACACTCCGCTGTCTGCTGATCCCTAGTGATTGGCTAAAAGTGCGGCCGCGACGTCAACATCAGCACCAGTCTCTTTGCAGTGTGTGTGTGTGTGTGTGTGTGTGTTTGGTAACGTTGTGATGACTGATTGGATGCATGCAGTAGGCTATATATGCACACTTGGGCTTGTTTGTTAACCAATTAGCCTATACAATTTATATGTTTTGAAAACCGCCAAACTGACCAAAAACCAGCCCAAATTTTGTCCACCCGCCCAAGCCAATATTTACCCGCACAATCAAATTCAAAACTGCCCAATTGGGCAGGAACCAGCCCAATCTGGCAACACTGTTCGCCATTGTCCTATTCTTTGAAACGACAGGGGACGACGAGGAGTAATTGTCCTCTAAAACCATTGGGAATCATCGGTGAGAAGTCATTTGCCGGTTCAAGACTTCTCGCGTGATGAATGAGTTGATAAATTAATAATTTCTTACAAACTGATTAAAATAAAATTGTCTTGTGTTTGATGCCAAATAACCCCCAAAACTTAAGATTAAGCAAATAGTGTATAAATAGTATCCAAATTAATTCTATTTCTATTTTTATACAATAAAAATAAAACATTCTTCAATCAAAAAGCCTTGGACAAACTGCAAAAAAATTATTCATTGTTTTCCCTCAAAGCATCAAAAAGATGGAGTTTGAACTTCACATCAAACTGCTTCTGTTTCACACAAATGCCGGCACAGACGTGCAATGATCGGCTAGAGTCGCCCTGAAGCCGTGCTTCTTCGGAAGCGGAGCTGCATGAAAAGTTACAGAAAATGCAGTGTGCACCGCCACTTGAAATGATGTCACGAACACAGTGATAACGTCATATTTGCCATGAGCGCCCATGCGAACTTGTGGACGCGTCAAATTTAAATCAGCCTTTACAGACGAGCCACGTCTGGTCAACCTTCTTTTGTTGGATGGCGGGTTATAAACCAATGTAAAAATGTACAGACTGCCACTCAATTACTTTCCACCATGACTTTATTCTTTACATTTTCCAGTCTCTTGAAAATCACTCTACATTCTCTCCCAGTTTGCATGAAGCAAATCCATATGAAAGCAACTTAACTTGATCTTTCATTATTGTCTTCTTGTAAGAGAAAATTATGGTTCTGTTAAACACAGATGCAATGAGCAATACATGGAGGAGGTGCAGTTATTTACTCCAGTTTGGGTTAATTAAAAAATAACATATTTAACACTGTCACTAATATGTTGATAACACCAGCAGTGCTATTTTATAAACTTATAATCTTAAAATAACACCAACCCAGTGTATTTTACACTGTCTTTGGAAATATAACAGTAATGATTTTGCTGTGTATTCAAATTAATTCAGGTCTACTCCCCACTAGCACACTTCTCTCGAGTTATAACATGATGCATAAGGTTTTTCCTATCTGTGAAAATTATTCCATACAGATAACATCTAAAACTCAGAAACTAAATCTTTCCAGAAGTGCATCTTCACATGTTGATTAAGGGATACTTTACGTCCGGAACTCTTTCCACACCGATCACATGTGAATGGCTTCTCTCCAGTATGAACGACCATGTGAGTCTTAAGACATCCTTTGTGTGTAAAGCTCTTTCCACACTGTTGACATGTGTAAGGTTTCTCTCCAGTGTGAATTCTCATGTGGGAATCAAGGGATTGTTTATATCCGAAACTCTTTCCACACTGAGAGCATGTGTAAGGCTTCTCTCCAGTGTGAACTCTCATGTGAGTCTTGAAGCTTACTTTATTACTGAAAATCTTTCCACACTGCTGACATACATAGCTGTTCTCTCCAAAGTGACTGTTCCTGTGAGCTTTTAGGGTGTGTTTATGTGCGAAACTCTTACCACACTGATCACATGTGAATGGCTTTTCTCCAGTGTGAATCCTCATGTGATTTAAAAAGCTCCACTTCTGAGTGAAATGTTTTACACACTGTTGGCAGGTGAAAGGCTTCTCTCCAGTGTGAAGTCTCATGTGGTTTATGAGGTTCCCGCTTTGACTGAAGCTCTTTCCACACTGTTGGCAGGTAAAAGGTTTCTCTCCAGTGTGAACTCTCATGTGGTTTGTAAGGGTCCCTTTGTGACTGAAGCTCTTTCCACACTGAGGGCAAGCGAAAGGCTTTTCTTCAGAGTGAATTCTCATGTGTGTCTTAAGAGATTGTTTATGTATAAAACGCTTTCCACACTGATGGCAGGTGTTGGATTTGGTCTTCTGGGATCTTTTTCGTGAGGAAGTCTTTGTGGCTTTTATGTTTTTTTTTCTAGTTATAAAATTACTAAGTTCCACACACTGATCCTTCTCCTCGATTTCATTCAGTTCTTGTCTCTCCTCTTTCAGTGAGATTAGGTCTACAGTGGGAAAAAAATTAAATACATGTTAACATTGTTAAAAGTGACAGTAACTTACTGTTTTCAATTAAAATTGTACTATAGACCCTTTTTGGGCCGACGTCACAATTACATCACAGTGCTCGCTAGCTGGAGGCAAAACAAAGCCAAAACTGGAGGCGACCCATTCAAACCAGCGCAGATTCGTCTACACAAGGAGCTTAAAATATCATCTTGTTGTGATGTTAGGTGCCAGAATCGATGTTGTAGAGGCTCCAATTTGAAATTTTAAGGCATGCTGCCACTGCCAGACAAAAAAAAAACGATGTCAGCTGTGGTTAAACGAGATAAAACGAGTGGACTGGACAGAAACTATAGTAAAAAATACTCGTGTTTGCAGCGCACACTTCTTATCAGAAAAGGTTCAATAAAGTATTATCTTTTGTTGTTATGTGCGCGTCTAAATATTTTTTTATGCATCTCACTATGTCATGTATGAAATGTCTGTGCGCATGAGTGTAAAACAACAAACTGACAATTTATATGCTTAATCGTATGTAATTGTATATACAAGTGCATCTCAATAAATTAGAATGTCGTGAAAAAGTAAATTTTTTCTTGTAACTTATTTCAAAAAGTGAAACTTTCATATATTTTAGATTCATTACATGTAAAGTAAAACATTTCAAAAGTTTTTTTTTGTTTTAATTTTGATGATTAGAGCTTATAGCTCATGAAAGTCAAAAATCAGTATCTCAAAATATTAGAATATTTACATTTGAGTTTCAAAAAAATGACCATCCCTACAGTATAAACAGTATAGTCAACGCAGCCATCTACCAGGAAATTTTAGAGCACTTCATGCTTCCTTCTGCTGACAAGCTTTATGGAGATGCTGATTTCATTTTCCAGCAGGACTTGGCTCCTGCCCACACTGCCAAACGTACCAAAAGCTGGTTCAATGACCATGGTGTTATTGTGCTTGATTGGCCAGCAAACTCACCTGACCTGAACCCCATAGAGAATCTATGGGTATTGTCAAGAGGAAGATGAGAGACAATGCAGATGACCTGAAGGCCACTGTCAAAGAAACCTGGGCTTCCATACCACCTCAGCAGTGCCACAAAGTGATCACCTCCATGCCACGCCGAATTGAGTCAGTAATTAAAGCAAAAGGAGCCCCTACCAAGTATTGAGTACATATACAGTACATGAACATACTTTCCAGAAGGCCAACAATTCACTAAAAATTATCTTTTAATTGGTCTTATGAAGTATTCTAATTTGATGAGATAGTGAATTGGTGGGTTTTTGTTAAATGTGAGCCTAAATCATCACAATTAAAAGAACCAAAGACTTAAACTACTTCAGTCTGTGTGCATTGAATTTATTTAATACACGAGTTTCACAATTTGAGTTGAATTACTGAAATAAATGAACTTTTCCACAACATTCTAATTTATTGAGATGCACCTGTACATTGTTGTGATTAATTGTGGCTGGAATAATAACGTAGCTGTACAAATAGTTGCCTGCTGAAATTGAAATATACTTCATGACTAGATAGACATGGTGAGTTTGTCTTTACTATACACGTCAGATGTGACTCAACCGGTGGTAATCCTGTCAGATCGTCCATCCTTTGAGTAAAAGCGTGTACGGGCCGGCCGATCTGGTTTCGTCCGTTAATGTTAACATTTTCAAATAACAATCACGGTCCCGGACAGTGAGTGACCTTACATATGCAGGTTAAATCGGAATTTCTCCAGTTATTGTTAAAAAAAACAAGCTAAAAGACTTCATAGCTAGTGTTAGTTAAGCGGTCAGGGGACTCTTTCTGCCTCCAGCTAAGCTCCGCCCACAGAAAAACATCACAATATTTACTAACAGAAAAAGTCTATACTGTAAAAAAAAAACAAAGCATTCTGGGAAATTATGGCCATTTCCATGTACTACTATTTACTTTGCTCTAAGGGAAACCGGTAAATGTACCTTAAATGGAACTAATTATTATATTTATAGTGAATTTTGACAAAAATGGGTCTCATTCACTAATAATTGCATAGATTTTTTCGTATTTGTACGCACAGGTGAACTTCTCACGAAAAATCTCCTCCTAATTTACAACATGTTCGTACGTACTGGGGATGTGCCCGAATCCAAATACGGTATTCGGAAAGGTAATGATTTGTACTATGGCAACCGTAAAGGGAATAAATACGAGATACATGAGAAAAAAATATTTCAGTGCTTTCAGGGAGCCATTATTAATGGGACATTGAAATCACTTGAGAATGCGCGTTTGCTTTTTACTTTCACTTTCGAGATTCGCGATCACACACAGCCTAATCTACTAAGGAGCGGCACTACTTACCACACATTTCACAAGATTAGACGTTTGTCAGTGGTGCTCAGGATCTGCAAATCATTCGACATCGTCCTGTCGGTCATCTCTCCTTACCTCTCCCTGTTTCACTAGTTCACACTTACATATAATAATAGAATAAAGTTTATGCGTATTTGGCGTGCTGTCCGAGGGGAGGGCTCCGAGCTCAGAACTTTGGCCCGAACCCTGAATACCCCCCCATAGGTTAGGACAGGAATAGTTGTAAGTGCGGAGAAGGGGTGGCGGAGGGATGCTGGAAAACTGTCAAGGAACAGAGGTAAGTCTGCTGTGTATATATACACACCTCTTATCTTGTTAACTGGGTTGATTACTGATTGTGCTCCTCGTGTGTTAATTAGGTTAATTATCTGAATGTGCTCCTCCCGAACTTTGTTAATAAAATATCATTTATGTGGCAAGTCAAATTTTATGTACTAGGCTACTGCTAGTAAGCGGCTAACCATGTCCCTTTTGTGGCTCCGTAGAACACATTATTCGTTTTCCGTGCCTTTCCGAATACGGATTCGCTATTCGGGCACATCCCTAGTACGTACATTAATTTGTTCTTAACATTGTTGAGTATTTTAAATGAGCGGCCACGTACACGAGGTTAGTTTGCATAAAACACAAACATTAGAACAATGTTAAGAACTTTTATTTTTTCCCCTCAAAATTACCTTTTGGCGGAAACAAGCTTCCATACTCGCACGATCCTCAAGCAATGCCAAGTGTGTCGTTCTCACCAGTTCTCACTATAAACTCCTTAGACCCAGCTTACAGACCTCTCATTAAGCCAGCTGTACATGCAGGTATATCTGCGTTATTCAGAGAAACTTAACAGCTGAAGCTATGATGCAGCTTTTCTCACTCGTCCACTATATATGATGGAATGCATTTAAGATAAAAATTAAATTGGGCACACCTGTGCAATAATCATGCTGTCTAATCAGCATCTTGATATGCCACACCTGTGAGGTGGATGGATTATCTCGGCAAAGGGGAAGTGCTCACTAACACAGATTTAGACAGATTTGTGAACAATATTTGAGAGAAATAGGCCTTTTGAGTACATAGAAAAAGTCTTAGATCTTTGAGTTCAGCTCATGAAAAATGGGGCAAAAACAAAAGTGTTGTGTTTATAATTTTGTTCAGTATATATAAATATGTATAAGACAGAATAGCCAAAGCCGTAAACATTGTTGAAATTGGTAATAAATTGGAAAAATAGGTGGAATTAAATTTCAAGTTGTAAAACATCTCTTCTCAAAACTATTTTCAAGTTTTGGAGAAAAGACAGTATTTTGAACCATTTGACTAACCGTACATCCAGCTGTGCTTCTAGCGTACGTCAGTTCTGATCATACGTATGGTAACTAGTAGGGATGCACCGATACTGGTATCGGTATCGGGCCCGATACTGAGCTCATGTACTCGTACTCGTTATAATGCCCCGATACCAAACGCCGATACCACACAGCATGTGATAAGTGCCATATTCAGACAAAGAAACACACAACAGAATAACAGGCAGCAGAATTGAGTTATTAGAGATTAAGGTTGTCTACGAAGCAGATGTATTCAATGAATGATGTTAAACATTCAGTATTAATGCCTTTATAGCTGATGTGCGTGAGCTGAAAAGCAAAGCGCTGTGTGGATTGCGCGTGCGCCGGCGCAGATGCGCGAGCTCGTCGAGTGAATATTCCGTTCTCACAGACATCACTGGAAAGTTTGTATTTCTGTCGGATATGTCAAAAACAAGTAAGTAAAGCAATGCACAAGTTACTTAACGGTAGGGAGAGAGAGAGAGAGAGAGCGCGCTCTTCTGTGGTATGATCTTTATTGATGTTCGCTCACTTAGCACGCATTATTAAAACTAAATCGTAAATATAAGACAATTGATAGGGGCATTCACTATAAACTTTATTTATTTACAACCTTATGCATAAGCTACACGACTTTCTGGCGAAATTGAAACTAACAGACTGTTTGAAATGCGCGAGGCTGTTCTGTACTTGTCCCTCTCATTCTGCACCAGTACAAATACGTGTGCGCGTTTTGCTTGCTTCATGAGTGATTCTGCATTACATGAGTGGCTTTGGAATATAAATCACAGCGTGTTTCAGATGAAAAGAAAAACAGGACTTCTATTTCTGAAAATATCACAGTTAGGAGATTTATAACGAGTGGTTCCCTGCATTATTTCAGCAAAGCGTGTGATTACAGTACTGAGCCGCTGCAATGGAGCAGCTCTAATGCTATTAAATTAAAGATGATGTACCATAGAGCAAAAAAAATAACAGTGTAAGTAACAAAAACTTGTACAAATACATTTTAATGTGCATAATTAAGTGTGAAAATATAGCATATACAAAGGATATACAGTCAAACCAAAAATTATTCAGAGAGCAAATATTATTTTTGATATATTTTACTAGTGGGTGCAGGACACTATAGTTAATTTATGTAAGTGAGGATAGCAAAATAAAGTAAACTGTGACATATTATATCCAAAAATTCTTCAGTGGACTACCAATAAAATTGATAAAAATTTGGAACCAAAAATTATTCAGACCGAGTCTGGGAAAAAAACTGAAGTTCAGGTTTGCATTAAGGGTTGCAAGGGTTGAATGAATGAATGAATGAATGAAGCATTTATATAGCGCTTTATTGTGTATTGTTGTACACCCAAAGCGCTTTACAATCATATAGGGCAGGGGTCATCAAACTTGATCCTGGAGGGCCGGTGTCCTGCAGAGTTTAGCTCCAACTTGACACCTCAACACACCTGCCTGGAAGTTTCAAGTATACCTAACAAGACCTTGATTAGCTGCTTCAGGTGTGTTTGATTAGGGTTGGAGCTAAACTCTGCAGGGACACCGGCCCTCCAGGACCGAGCTTGGTGACCCCTGATATAGGGGGTCTCTCCTCAACCACCACCAGTGTGCAGCATCCACTTGGATGATAAGACGGCAGCTACAGCACAACGGCGCCAGAGCGCTCACCACACACCAGCTACAGGTGGAGAGGAGAGAGAGTGATGGAGTCAATCAAGTGGATGGGGATTATTAGGAGGCCATGATTGACAAGGGCCAGTGGAGGGAATTTGGCCAGGACACCGGGGTTACACCCCTACTCTTTACGATGAGTGTCATGGGATTTTTGCCTGACAAAGTACTGATAGTTGTGTAAATATTGTCATACTAACAGCTGTCTGAATAATTTTGGGTTGATTGTAATCCATCACATACCTTTCTATCAAAGTTATCTGACATTATCAAGCTGAATTTGTTCTGACACAGTTTAACTCTGAGTTCTTGTCATATTTTATTACCATAAACTATAGAGAATAAACACTCATAATGTGAGAAATGTTGAAGGTGTCTGAATAAATTTTGGTTTGACTATCTATTTGATAAATGAAGTTAACCAATGTATAATGTACAATTGACATTATACATACTCTTTTGGTTTCTGTACCCAATATCTTAAAAATGTACAAATGCAATGAAAATATCGGTATCGGTACTCGGTATCGGCAAGTACCAAAAATAAAAGTATCGTATCGGGCGAGTACTGGAAAAAGTGGTATCGGTGCATACCTTGTAACTAGCAACTACGCAGGATGTGTAATATGATTGCATAAAGGAAACAGACATTCTGAGGGGAATAAAATCAGCTGCTTCACCTGATATTTTAGTAAAGATCAAATGAACTAGTTCAGCTTTGAGAATGAAAACCAACCTGTTTGTTCCTCAGTATCTTCATGTTTGACTCTGAATGTTTCTTCAATCTTCATGTCTTCACTCTCCTCTTTAATAAACACCATCTTTGTTTGTGTCTCAGTATCTTCATGTTTGACTCTGAATGTTTCTTCAATCTTCATGTCTTCACTCTCCTCTTTAATAAACACCATCTTTGTTTGTTCCTCAGTATCTTCATGTTTGACTCTGAATGTTTCTTCAATCTTCATGTCTTCACTCTCCTCTTTAATAAACACCATCTTTGTTTGTGTGTCAGTATCTTCATGTTTGACTCTGAATGTTTCTTCAATCTTCATGTCTTCACTCTCCTCTTTAATAAACACCATCTTTGTTTGTTCCTCAGTCTCTTCATGTTTGACTCTGAATGTTTCTTCAATCTTCATGTCTTCACTCTCCTCTTTAATAAACACCATCTTTGTTTGTGTCTCAGTATCTTCATGTTTGACTCTGAATGTTTCTTCAATCTTCATGTCTTCACTCTCCTCTTTAATAAACACCATCTTTGTTTGTGTCTCAGTATCTTCATGTTTGACTCTGAATACTTCTTCAATCTTCATGTCTTCACTCTCCTCTTTAATAAACACCATCTTTGTTTGTGTCTCAGTATCTTCATGTTTGACTCTGAATGTTTCTTCAATCTTCATGTCTTCACTCTCCTCTTTAATAAACACCATCTTTGTAACAGTGTTTCACGTGAATCTCAGTTGCTTCAGCAGGAGTTTTTCTCTGAGTCTGGACACTTTGTTCTGTTCAAGATGAGAATAATTAACAGAAAGAATGAAATATAAACTAAATCTCAGGGTGCGTCTCAATCAGCTCCTAGTTCAGTAGTCAGCACACTGTTAAGGGAGTCAGTCAGAGTGAGAGTTAATGGACATTATAAACATTTAAACTAGTGCTACAAATTAATAAATTAAAGAGACACTTCATTTTTAAGAATTTGTTGTTTATAATTAGTATCGATTTGTAGATTGCATTTAATATATTCCACTTTCATGAAACATTTGCAGTTGGTTTGTAGAATTAGTCATCACACATGTTTGTGTTTGTGTCTGAATCGAATCACTGAATCATTTCGAGAATCGTTTGTTCAGCTGAGAAAACTTTGGAAAAGCTCCGTTTCTCCATCATCTCTTCATCAGTGACTGAATTCACCTTTATTATCGACTGATTCACGATACATGCAGCGAAATCACACGCACCTTTTCTGTTTCTCATGAGTGGATGCAAAACAACTCATTAATTTTACAGTTACTGTGAAAACAACAATATAGACTGAACCCTTTAAATGCTTAAAAACACAAACCTGTCTTCATCCGAATCACAACAGATGCAGGAGCGCAGCCCTATGATGTCATGCCCCGACACCAAAATAAAAGTCCCGTTTACTCGCTGCTCTCAAAAATCACTAATGCGCAGAGAAAATTACATACAAATAATAACATAGACGAGAACAGTTTATTTCTTGGTAAAACTGATATCCCTTGTCAAAAAATACTATAGGATTCCAATAGGAAAATTGTATAGGATTCTAATTGGAAGTTCTATTGTATTTTGGAACCACTGCTTTAGGATTCCTATAGGAATAGTCCTATAGGACAATACATAATATCCTGTAGGAACCATTCCAATAGGATTCCGATAGGAATAGTCTTATAGGACAAGACATAAATATCATGTAGGATCAATCTTATTGGATTTGAATGGGATACAATCGGGTGCCTGTTTATGTCTATATGGGAATTTATTATTATTATTATTACTAACAAATAGTACTTCCAGTTTGCTTAAACTCACCTTGATGTAGAAATTGCTCATTGTATGTTGTGTAACCTGCAGTAACATTATAAACAACATGGGAGGGGATTTGTGCAGCACACAGCGTTAGTGCAAAAAAATTCTAAGGCACTGAAAATGGATTGATTAAATAAAAGAAAAAAAAATTCATAACTTGAATTACTTTATTATTGAATTTTCACTATTAGTTTATTTTTATTTATTTTCTTTTAATATTCACTAGATTATATTTATTACAGTCTTTAACAAAAAGACAAAACAATAATACAATATAATATATATATATATAAATTAGTGCTGTCAAACAATTAATTGCATCCAAAATAAAAGTTTTGTTTACATAATTTGTGCATACCATGTATATTTATTATATATGAATACACACACATGCATGTATATATTTTGAAAATATTTGCATGTATTTACACGCATATGTTAATTCATGTAATGTATATTATTTATAAATATATTTAATATATAAACATAACATTTTTCTTAAATATATACAGATATATATACATAATAAATATACGCAGTACACACACACACATGTAAATAAATTGTTAATCGCGATTAATCGTTTGACAGCACAAATTATATATATTGTGTGACAGCAAAACAATAATAAAAAAAAAAATATCAAAAAAGTCAAAGTCAGCTTTATTGTCAATTCTACCACATGTACCGTACATACATACAGAGAATTGAAATTGCGTTACTCTCTTACTCACTGGTGCATACAGATAACACTAAACACAAACAGTAGAATGCAAAAATACAGATAAGTACAAATCAATATACATACACAAAAATGCAACTATTACAAATATACAAATAAGCACATGTAGGAAAAAGTAAAACATTAAATAAAGAAAATAAAAATAATATAAAAAATGGATAAAGTGGCATATGGCACATGGCAGATAGTGCAAATCAGTGAAATAAACAAACAAACAAACAGTGTAGAATATAAATGTAGTGCAAAGAGCTTATCAAGACTGTTTAAAGTGACAAGGAGTGTACAATGCTGTACAAGTGACCGGTGCTTGTCTCAGTGTGAGTGTGAGTGTGTGTGTGTGTGTGTGTGTGTGTGTGTGAGTGTGAGTGTGAGTGTGGGTGGTGGTGGTGGTGGGGTGGGGGACCGAGTTCAGTGATTCGTGGGGTAAGAGAGGGGAGGGGGGCAAGGACGGGAGGGAGTTCAGCTTCCTGACAGCCTGGTGGATGAAGCTGTCTTTCAGTCTGTTAGTCCTGGCTTGGAGACTCCTCAGTCTCCTCCCTGATGGTAGCAGACTGAAGAAGTTGTGTGTCGGGTGGGTGGGATCACCTGCAATGCTGAGGGCTTTGCGGGTGAGACGGGTGTTGTAAATGTCCTGGAGAGAGGGGAGAGAGACACCAACGATCTTCTCAGCTGCTCTCACTATCCGTTGAAGGGACTTGCGGCAGGACGCGTTGCAGGCACCATACCACACAGTGATGCAGCTAGTCAGAATGCTCTCGATGGTGCCTCTGTAGAAGGTGCACATGATGGGGGCCGGGGCTCTGGCTCTTCTTAGTTTGCGGAGGAAGTAGAGACGCTGTTGTGCTTTCTTGGCTAGTGCTGCAGTGTTGTTGGTCCAGGAGAGGTCCTCTGTCATGTGTACACCCAGGAACTTGGTGCTGCTCACTCTCTCCACGGTCGCACCATTGATGGTCAGAGGAGCATGCTGGGTGTGCACTCTCCTGAAGTCAACGACAATCTCCTTCGTCTTCTCCACATTCAGAGAGAGATTGTTGTCACTGCACCACCCGGCCAGGCGGCTCACCTCGCTCCTGTAATTTGTCTCATCTCTGTTGCTGATGAGACCCACCACAGTCGTGTCATCCGCAAATTTAATGAAGCGGTTGGAGTTGTGTGACGGTGTGCAGTCGTGGGTCAGCAGAGTGAAGAGGAGGGGGCTCAGCACACGTCCTTGGGGGGCCCCAGTGTTCAGTGTGATGGTGCTGGATGTGTTACTGCCGACCCGTACTGCCTGAGGTCTCCCGGTCAGAAAGTCCAGCAGCCAGTTGCACAGCGACGTATTGAGCCCCAGCTGTACCAGTTTATGGATGAGCTGTTGAGGGATGATTGTGTTGAATGCTGAACTGAAGTCTATGAACAGCAATCTGACATACGTGTCCGTTTTGTCTAGGTGTGTGAGGGCTGGGTGGAGGGCAGTGGCGATGGCATCATCGGTCGAGCGATTGGACCTATATGCAAACTGGAAGGGGTCCAGGGAGGGGGGGGAGGACAGACTTGATGTGCTGCATGACTAACCGTTCAAAGCACTTCATGAGAATAGGAGTGAGTGCTACTGGACGGTAGTCATTGAAGCAGGATGGAGATGACTTCTTTGGGACTGGAATGATGGTGGTAGCTTTGAAGCATGTGGGGACAACAGCCTGGCTTAGCGAGATGTTGAAAATGTCTGTGAAGACATCAGTGAGTTCCACTGCACAGTCTCTCAGTACACGCCCAGGAATGTTGTCAGGACCCGGAGCTTTGCGTGCATTGATCCTGCTGAGGGATCTCCTCACGCTGTCCGGGGACAGCGTCATCACCTGGTCGCCGGGAGGAGGTGGAGTCTTCTGTGCAGTGGTGCTGTTTTGTGCCTCAAAGCGAGCAAAGAAGGCATTCAGCTCGTTCAGCAGGGGGATGGTGCTATCACAGGTCTGTGGTGGGGGCTTGTAGTCCGTAATGGTCTGAATCCCCTGCCACAGGCTCCGAGTGTCTCTGCTGTCACTGAAACGGTGGGCTATCCTCCTGGAGTACTGTCTCTTGGCCTCTCTGATGCCGCGGGATAGGTTGGCCCTAGCTGTCCTTAGGCCCTCCTCATCTCCAGCTCTAAAGGCAGCATTCCGAGCCTTCAGAAGTCTGTAGACCTCCCCTGTCAGCCACGGCTTCTGGTTGGCCCGGACAGTGATAGTCTTTGTGACCGTTACATCATCAATACACTTGGTGATGTAGGCAGTGACAGTCTCTGAGTACTCTTGTAGGAGGATGTATATAATATATATATATATATACACACATACATATATACAGTATATTCCTGCTTATAGGCAGAAACTGAAACGTGAAGCACCCGCCCTCAGGACAATTCAGTGCTGGTCGGACCAATCGGACGCTATACTACAGGACTGTTTTGATCACGTGGACTGGGACATGTTCTGGGCAGCGTCTGATGACGACATAGAGGAGTACTCAGATTCTGTAACGTGTTTCATACGGAGGTGTATAGAGGATGTAATTCCGACCAAAACAATAAACATCTACCCCAACCAAAAACCGTGGTTTAACAGCGATGTTCGATCAGCCTTGTCAGTGCGGACATCTTCCTTTAAATCCGGAAACACTGATGATTGGAAACAAGCCAGTTATGATCTCAGGAGATCCATCAAAGCAGCCAAACGACAATATAAAAACAAAGTTGAAGAACAATTCAACAACAACAACCCAAGATGCATGTGGCAGGGCATCAACAACATCACAGGTTTTAAAGGGAATAAACCAGCTACTGTGAACATTGCGGCCTCTCTACCGGATGAGCTGAATACTTTTTATGCTCGTTTCGAGGCTCATAACACCGCTGTAGGACCTGTGTGGAGGAAAGAACACACACACACACACTAAGTGCAACCACAAAATTCCTCAGGCTTAAAGAAACTTTCGTCTCTATCTGCAAGTCATAAAAATTGACAGAGGAAGAGCACCTCACCCAACTGGCTGGCCAATTTCCTGCCATGCCTTCGGGTTATCATCGTAAAAAAAAAACTCAAAATAGGAGAGCTTTGAGGTAAACATCTGGCAATGGTCAAAACGACAA
The DNA here is from genome assembly GCA_027422415.1 of Schizothorax lantsangensis. Taxonomy (NCBI): domain Eukaryota; kingdom Metazoa; phylum Chordata; class Actinopteri; order Cypriniformes; family Cyprinidae; genus Schizothorax; species Schizothorax lantsangensis. Next base: position 102,053 of record JAPDDO010000159.1, on the reverse strand, counting down.
AACTTTATGGATCCTCTGATCGTTAACGCATAATTCAATGATTTTTATCAACAAGAAAAGACATTTTCGACAGACGCCCAAGCTAAGAAAGACCAGATCCCCACAAACGTGACATTCTCATGACCCCAAAGTGACTTTATGACCCCCGTCCTCCCAGGACATGGCAAGGATATGTGCCTTTCATTTCTTTAACCGAACAAAGACTCAAACTTTTATAAAGTGTTCCAAAAGGCAATTAATACCTGTTGCTGTTATCAAAAGCAATATATACAATATATTTTACAAAATATATCAATGTGTATTTTATGTCATTTATAAGCTTGCTGTGTCATTGTAATCAATGGTATGTTTTTATAATCGTTTGAGGTATAATTTTCTCCTGTAAAGTGAGTACTACACACTTATAGCATCATATGCACGATGTGTTATTTCTAATCTTTAAATAGAACCCTTTTTAGTTAGTTTTAGCATGAGAGCTGTTAATGTATGTCGAATACCTTATGTTTGGTTTCATATTAACGGTCAGGACAAATGTAAGAATTTGGTGTGCATGGGAAGTTAATATTGAGTATAATAATGTGATTAGAACGTGTTAAAAGATGTTTTCTTCATGCGACAACGTAAATAGGCAGATAATGTATGCACAGGAAGAAACCTTGTGTAGGCGGACCTCCGCCCTTCAAGACCTATTTCATTGGAAGAGCATCGAGTGGGAGGGGCCGAAATTTCCGGCCTAAAACTGACTCCCAGCTGCTCTCTCTCTCTCTGTCCTGCTCGGAAATGGCGCGCTTCTTTTGAAACTGGGGCTACTCCAAAAGCTCGCAGCCATAACACCTGGCCGAGTTTGAACATTTAACCAACACTTCGTCAAATCTCTGAAGAAACTCTTGAAAGCCTGAAGCTACACGAAAAGAACTTCGAGCATTAAACAACACCGAGCAACCAGTCAAACCAACAGAAGGGCATCCCCAAGAGTGACGCCACGTGACAACGACACGCGGGGTTTCCAACATCCGGGAAACGAAAGACAGATCAGCGTCATTTCAACTTAAAAGCAAGTACCAAACAAAACCTTTATTCTGCTGAATCGTGGGGCATCTATCTCTAAAGTTAAATTAAGAGAGTTCTCCATTTGATGATCGACACGAGTAAAATCGTGGGGAAATAGAACAGTGCTAGATTGTAATCATTCTCAATTAAATTCATTGCCTGTGCGTGTGTGTATGTATGTATTTTTGTTTTATGTTATTTAGCTTAGTTCATGTATTGTAGTAAGATAGCAAATAAACTCTTGTTTGATTTATAGAGAAGTGTTCTGTGTTCTGTGTGTAATATTCAAATCAAATCTTGCTCAGATACGTTACCTATATGCTCATAACTGTCATACGGTTATTTAGATAAATCCTGTATTATATTGTGGCCACGAGAATAAACAGAATTTATCAGATATACTGAAATCTAACAAATTCGCTGGACGATAATGTTAAATAAGGTATAAGTTGGACGTTTTGATTAATACCCATTGATCATATCAATAAGAAATCGTAAGCTTCCCTAAAGCTAAAATAAAGCTTAAACAAAAGAGCTAAATTAAACAATGTAAAAGGATTAAAATTCTTTACACCGCCCACACAGAGTGTGCTACCACGGCTGCTGCAGAAGAGGTGAGTCCACTCTCCCTTTCTGTCGCGGATGTAACTCGATGCTTCAAACGGGTGAACATCCGCAAAGCTGTGGGCCCGGATGGCATCCCAGGTCGTGTGCTCAAAGCATGCGCTTACCAACTAGCCGGGGTTTTTACAGACATCTTCAATCTGTCCCTCTCTCTGTCTGTGGTTCCCTCATGCTTCAAGAAATCCACCATTGTGCCCATACCTAAGAAAAATAAAATCACATGCTTGAATGACTGGAGGCCCGTTGCTCTGACACCCATCTTCAGCAAGTGTTTTGAGAAGCTCATCAGAGACCACATCTGCTCTGTGCTGCCTGCCTCACTGGACCCACTACAATTTGCATACCGCAGAAACCGTTCCACAGACGACGTTATCGCCCTCACCCTGCTCTCTCCCACCTGGAAAATAAGAACACCTATGTGAGGATGCCGTTCGTGTATTATAGTTCAGCATTTAACACCATAGTGCCTGCCACACTGGTTGAGAAGCTCCAGACTCTGGGACTGAACAGATCTCTGTGCAGCTGGATCCTGGACTTCCTGACAGGCAGAAGTCAGGTGGTCAGAATAGGCAACAACACCTCATCTCCCCTGATCCTCAACACTAGTGCCCTGCAGGGCTGCGTTCTCAGCCCACTCCTGTACTCCCTGTACACACACGACTGTACAGCTACACACAGCTCCAACGTCATCGTCAAATTTGCCGATGACACAACGGTGATAGGCCTGATCACCGACAACGATGAGACGGCCTACAGAGAGGAGGTGAGTACCCTGACTAAATGGTGCCAGGAGAACCACCTCTCACTCAACATCGACAAGACCAAGGAGCTGGTGGTGGATTTCAGGAGACAGAGCAGAGTACACACACCCATCTCCATCGACAAGACACCTGTGGAGCGGGTAAACAGCTTTAAGTTCCTCGGCGTTCACATCACCGAGGATCTAACATGGTCTGCTCACACAGATGCAGTGCTGAAGAAGGCACATCAGCGCCTCTTCTTCCTGAGACGGCTGAGGAAGTTTGGAATGAGCCCCAGCATCCTCAGATCCTTCTACACCTGCACTGTGGAGAGCATCCTGACCGGCTGCATCACCGCCTGGTTTGGAAACAGCACCGCTGGCAACCGCAAAGCTCTGCAAAGGGTCGTGCGAACTGCCTGCCACATTGTTGGAGGTGAGCTTCCCTCCCTCCAGGACATCTACACCAGGCGGTGTATAAGGAAAGCCAGGAGGATCATCAAGGACTCCAGCCATCCATCCCACAGACTGCTCTCTCTGCTGCCCTCAGGGAGACGTCTCCGCAGCATCCGATCCCGCACTAGCCGACTGAGGGACAGCTTTTTCCCTCAGGCTATCAGGCTAATGAACAGTCAGAACTAATTCACCCTACATCACACTCCCACTCACACAACATGCACTGCACTTTACCGCCGTTCTACTGGACTACACGCACACACTGCAATAATACAACCTATCTGCTATCACTGGATACCATACAATGCACATCCACGACATTGCATATGTATAATCTGTTGCACCTTTGCACAACTATCTATTGCACAACTAATCGGTTGTATATGTATAATCTGTTGCACCTTAACATATTACTATGTATAGATGTGAACAATGTAAAATGTGTACATACAGTGTATTGGTAACTAAGTATGTCTGTATAGTACACTGTGTATATTGAGTATGTGTATTATGCACATTGTCTTCTGTACAGTCTGTAAATATGTACTGTCTATATGTAAATTGTTTTGTTTTTTTGCACTGTCTGGAGCACGCTCTCAAGAATTTCACTCACCAAGGCACTCATGCTGTGGTGATGTGACAAAAGTGATTTGATTTGAATATACAAAACATCTAAAAAAACATCCTGAACCAATCAATGCCTCACACACAATTGCTGTGGCGCCTTTTTGATAGCTTGCATTCATCTGCACATTTATTGGAGATGGCCTTCTTAATTACACTTGGTTCTGTGCTGAATTTAGTTTTGATGTAGCCTGTAAGATAAAGAAACGCAACTTAAGTTTACATACCATAATAATTGTTTAGGAATGGTATTGCACATCGATTATGGAAGAAGATAAATGACTCGCGTATAAATAAATAAATACATAAATGTAGAAATACATAAATTAATAAAGAAAGAAATATAAAAATACATAAGTGAATGAATATACAAATAATTAAATAAATTCTGAAATAAAAAATAAATAAATGCAGATATGCATAAAAGGAATGAATAAATTGTCAAAAGTGTAATTTTTAAATTGTACGGATCACTGTTGTGTCCCGCTGTGCTCTGTGTCTTCACGCTACAACTCCTGTGCTAGTTTTCATTCCTTTCCGGTGAAGGAAGAGATCAGGAAAAAATGGATTTTAAACATTAGAAGGATCAACTTCCAAATCACGAAACACACAAAGGTATGCAGTGTACATTTCAAACCAGATTATTTTGTGGAAGGTGTTACGGAACTGCCAGACACAAAGGTGAGTGTTGAAAACAGTGAGATTATTTACAGGAATTGATGAGACAACAGTGGTGATAATCCTTGAGTGAGGTGAGTGGCTTTTCTTGGAAGTATTGTGGATAGTGCGCTGGGATTCTGACTGTGCCTCTGTATCTTGGCAGGTTCATGGCGGACAGGAATCCTGGAGAGCCCGTGAGTCACTAGAGTCCACAGCTGTTCAGGTATCTGGATGTGAGAGGTAAGACAGGAGGTAAGTATAAGCAGGAAAGGTACACAGGTAAGTATACTCAGCTAGCTTTCTGCTTGTAGCGTAGCGGTCCTTGGAGTATCCATATGTCTCAACGTCATGACAGCTTTGTGACTTTAAGATCAGACAATAGTGCAGGCTGTGGAGTGAGCTTTTATCCCGGTCCTAATGACTGTGGTGATACGGAGCATGTGTGCATGATCAGTAAACAGGTGCAGGTGAAAGTGATCAGTGATGGAGGATATGGGCCATTCTGTGACAGAAGGAACAAGTAGGAGGTGTCTGAAAAAAGGTGCTTGTGTGTGTAGTGTAATGTGTTAGGATGTGTGTGTGTGTGTGTGTGTGTGTGTGTGTGTGTGTGTGTGTGTGTGAGTGAGAGTGTTGAGGGGTGGGCGTGTGCAAAGTCAGTGTAGTTTCATTATCTGATAATCAGTTTAAGACTGTAGTAATTACCTAATTACTGTACCATGTGTTATGCCTTAAATGTTTTAAAAGAGACAATTTATTTATTTGCAGATTTGCAACCTATAAACACATGATGGCCTTCTGGGAACAGATTGAACCTTCAACACACAGGATGATTCGTGTCACCAGCTCCAAAGTCTCCAGGGAGTCTGGGCTATATGTGAAGACTGGCACTTCCTGCAATCGATGAATTCTTCCTCTTCATGATGCACCTTGCTTTGGGCCTCAAGCAAAAAGACCTGGCTCATCGCTTTCATGTCCATCAGACTACAGTGAGCCGCATCATAACCACTTGGGCAAACTTCCTCTATTTTCTTTTAGGTTCCATGCACATTTGGTTGCCGAAAGAGAGAGTACGAGCCTACCTGCCAGAGGAATTTGAGAATTTCCGAGACACCCAGGTCATCCTGGACTGTACCGAGCTCCGCTGCCAAACACCTTCGTCTCTGCTATTACAGAGTGAGGTCTTTTCCAACTACAAGTCTCACAGCACCTTCAAGGCTTTGATAGGAATGGCACCTCATGGTGCAGTAACTTTTGTCTCTGGACTGTATGCGGGGTCAATCAGTGACCGGGAGCTGTTCAAGCAATCAGGGATCATCGACGTCCTTACCCCTGACATGGCCATAATGGTGGACAAGGGCTTCTTAATTGATAACCTGGTACCATGCAAAATCCACAGGCCTGCTTTTGTGACCAAGGGCACACAAATGTCTGCTGGAGAGGTGAGACACACTCGGTCTGTGGCCAGGCTCAGGGTGCATGTTGAACGCCTGATCCGGCGGGTGAAGGAACATGAGTTGTTTGACGCAGTCATCCCCTTGTCCATTTCTGGTAGCATTAACCAACTGTTTGCAGTGTCATGTCTTCTCATTAACTATCAGAATGGACCATTTGTCAAGGCATAGGCCCAGTGAGTCTACACAGTGTCATTCTTGTCTGTGTACTAAGTCTTTTAAAGTCTTTATTTGGCACATTGAAATGTTGTAAATGTACTATTGTAAATATGGTCTGGAAACTGTCCAATTTTCTTACTATGATTGCCTAATAGATTTTTTTGCTTGTTGCTTTTCTCATCTGTTTTTTTTTTTGTTTTTTTTTACTTGCCACATAATTCTGTTAACTATGGACCACTTGTCAAGGCATGGTTTGAAATATTGTAAATATTTTCTGCAAACTGTCTTATTTTCTTACTATGATAGCCTGATGTTTTTTTGCTTGCCTTTTGACTTACCACATATAGTTCATACCAACATTCTTTCATTACTGATATACCTGATAATTAACATTCTTCATGACCAGTTGGTTCATTAAAAAAAAGAATTTTACAATCCAACTTTTGACCTCCTTCCTTTGTTAGAGCAGCCATAGTTAAACCTGCAACTGTTCTAATTCTGTCAATCTTCTGCCACCTGCTCAAATCTTTATTTACAACTATAGTGAAAGACATGACTAAGATACAGTATTTTCAAGTGTCTTTTCTATTTATTTGAATGTTGAGTCATAAGTTATATTTATGAATTACAATTATTATGATGGTTACCTACAACATTCCTTCACAATTATTTAAGCAAATAAATAAATACTTACACAAAATCCCTTTCAGAGCACATCAACAGTAACTTGATGGTCCATGGGCACTTTGGGAAAAGCTGTACTATTGTATGATAGTCTACATTGACAGTTATGTTACATTAACAGTATAAAAATATGTGAACAACAGCAGTATACAGTGTAACAGTAAAACAATAACAGTATGTGTACTGTATACTAAGTAACAAATTCCATTTTGTATAGACTTGCTAACATGAACAGCAGATCAGTTCGGATATTGTATAGACTTGCTAACATGAACAACAGATCAGTTCGAATACTGTATAGACTCGCAAAAATGAACAATAGATCAGTTCAGATATTGTATAGATTTGTAAAAATTAACAATAACATCTGAACTCACTGAACTGATTGAAACTGATTAAATTTATTGAAAGGTACTATGCCCAAGGCCATTGGAGTGACTTACTGCAAACACTTCTGTACGTAGTGGTAAAAGAAAAAATGATCTGCTCTGTCTCTAATGGTGTGCATTACATCAAGATCTTTATAAATTCGCTTGACTAACATGTCTTCCTGAGCAGCACAAACCACAAAATCACACCACTCCAGCCCTGTCAAGAGCATCTGACCTTGAACTTGCCAGTAGTACTTGTGCTGCCTCCTGATTTTCAAAGCACCACCGAACATTTTTAGATAGGGGCAGTCCACATAGCAGATGTTCCTGCTCTGATAGAACATAGGCACAGGATGGTGGTTCGAGCCTGTAGCTGTGGATGGAAAGGGAGGGTGAGGCAGGGGCAGATGGGATGTTGATGACTTCCCTCATTGCTGGTGGTTTATGCTGAAATGACAGCACGCTCCCTGCCTGAACAGCTCCAAAAGCAGACTGGACTAACGGGACATCAGCTGACAAGCCCATTGTTGTTACCAAGGGTGCAAGTGAAGGGGGAAAGTCTTTGTACACCTCTGATACTCTCAACATGGCAAGATCCGGCAGTTCCCCATCCAGTGCCTTGTAGAGAGAACTTCTGAAAAATATTACCAGTAAAAAAAAAAAAAGTATTAAAGTAAAAATCACTACACCAACCTTCTGTCACAACATACATAAAATGGCTTACATGTAAAAACCACACCGAGATACGAAGTAAAGAATCTCACCTTACACAGTCCGTTGTTGAATTTCTGGGTTTTCGAAACTCCATTTCTCCAACTGGGCCTGGCCTAACACCCTAACATCAGAGACACAGTCAACATGGCATCACAATAGCTACAATATGCACAGTAATAGTACAGTTCAGATGTTACATGACTTACCAGTGTCCTTGGTTTATGCCAGATTTGCTCTGTGTCTGTGCAGCTGTGCACCGGGGGAACAGCAGGAATGTTTAGCTGCGAATAATGGGCAGTCTGATAAAGAAGTGCAACCAAATGATTGCATAAGACACAGCCCGCCACACAGGAACAATGGCTGCTCACCAAAACAACAGGTTTTGAGTGCTTTAACATCATCTAGGGAGAAATAGAAGCTTAGATGAGATATTGCTTGACAGATAAAGCATTAACAAGAAAAATAATGCTGTATTCTGAGGCTCACAGACAAAATATGAAAATGTATTAATTTTTAACAATATGATACAGGCCTATTTTGCTTTGATGTTACTTTTATTAAGCTGACAGGCAATTTATCAGCTTGCCCAACCATTGGCCTAACAATAACCCTACTCTCAAGTCGTGTGGCTTTTCACTTTTCTTCATGGATCTATGACAGACTGCCCTCACGCTGACCTCTCCTGTCACCTTGTCTTTCACTGACACTGTGAGGAAGGATGACGAAGACACAATATGAGACTGTAACGTAAAATTTTTACACAGTATCTTGACAGTATCTCTGTAAAAGAGAACAAACACAAACTCACAATTGAATGTTATCTGACAAGTCTGTCAGTCATAGTCGAACAAAACAGCTAACTTTAATGTTAGCCATCAAATCGTTCAGTTAACATTAACGCTAACGTTAGCTGCTACAATAACATTTAAACGTAACGACTTACCCTCGTAATTATCGATGTATCTGGAGATATACATCTTGAATCCCTATTCCCGTTTGCTGGAGGGAGTGGGGCATGACTTCTTGACAAGTCGGTCCACATCATTGATAGTCAGACGAGGTAGGTCTTGAAGACAGCGAGTGTAAAAGAGAGCCATGTTTGCCGGTGTCGTCGGTCAAGTAAGCTAGAATTTCGCGGTCAGTGTAACCGGAAGTTTGTCAGCCGGTATAAGCCAATCCGGAATTGTGACGCGCATAGAGCGCATTGCTGCCACAACAAACACAACACCATTAGCGTTACTACCTCTGGTTTTCTGATGTATGTCGGCGCTGTTTGATCTGTTGATAACAGAGAACTGTGTGCAGAATTCAAGCTTCTCACTGGATCTCGCAGCACTGTGCTGTAACAGTGTCGCGAGATCAACACTGGTTCCCAAGTAAACCTATTCTAAGCTCGGACCAGTTTGCTTGCGCTGTGCTCAAGTATTGGTCCGAGCTGATAAACCTTTTAATGTTTCTCATATGCAACAAAAATGGCAGCACTTATGAGTTGGGCAATGTGGACACACCAGTGTGACTTCTCACAAAATTTAATCACAACGCCTCCGGCAGAAAAAATGGGCGCGAGATGCCACCTTTTGTTTGCAGTCTGGGGCCCTGAATTGCAATTAGTCAAAAACAATTTTATAAATCTTTTTTTCCTTAAATTACGTTAATAATAATAATTTCCTGAAAATATGAAAATATATAAGTTGTTTTTATTTTGATAATCCAATACTATGGTACTAAAACTGACTATTACCCAACACTCATTTTTGCTATCACATCTGCTATCTATTGCTCTCACGGTACTCTGATGCCATACACCGATAGGTCTGCACAGCGCCCCTTCAAGTCGAACATACCTTATTTTTGAACAATTGCAAATAGCAGATAACTTAATTCATGTGATGTGTGTGCTGCTAGGGATCTTTGGTTTTCTCATTTTGTGTAATTTAGATGGAAAATGTGTGCCTTTTTATCACTTATCAAAAGTTGCTAAAAGTTGCCAAATAAATTTTAACAAAAAAAAAAAAATAGCTAAATTTGTTGCTGGGTGCTTTTGGAAGAAAAAGTTGCCAGGGTTGTCTGAAAAGCTGCTCAATCTAGCAACAAAATTGATAAGTTGGCAACACTGACAATTTCTAAGAACTCTATGTTGCTTTCAATTTCCATTTGCTCATAAATCAAAGTTCTACTTTCGTTTCGTGAAAAATGGGTGTGTGTCTTGCTTGTCAAGGTGAAATCATGAAAAGCATTTGTCGTGGCATGAAATGTATGAAAAGCCTTTATCACTTTTACACACACAAAATGACAGTATACACACCTATCGCTTGAATAAAAAACATCTTGCTGTTAAATGTCTGAATTAAAAAAGCATGTTTGGCCATTTAGTAAAAGATGACTGATGTAGCCTATGATGCCAAACTTAGGCGTGGGCAGTAGCGGCTCCTGACTGTAAATTTAGGTGAGGCAGATTCTGGGTCATAGTGATAATTTATAATAAACTCAAGAAATCTTATAGTCTTTATAGTCTAACATGCGCACACACTTTTGACAGCGATCTAATGTCCTTGCGTTATTCAGCCTGTGGGCGGCACGCTAATGTTGATTGACAGGCTCGAAGTATACACAAACAGAATGCTATAGAAATATTGCCTTAATATTGTCTCCGAATGTTGATTTAGAATGTTACAAGTTGTAGAGGAATTTAAGTGAGGAAACGAATATCATGTCTCATCTCAAAACAAACAAAAATCAAACATAGCAGACTTTTTACGTGAGCACATTTAAACTTCAGGATTAACACTTTCATCAATTTAAAACACTACTCCACACAGGAAAAACAGTGCCTGCTGAAGCTTGCGATGAATTTTAATATATCCTGCGCACTTTGACTTAAAATTGTAAAGAAAATCTGAAAAATATTTGTTGCAGAATGCTGAACACATTTAGAGTTCATTATTTATTCAGTTTATATAGAGGTCTATGTTTTGGATGAATATTTTGGTGCCCCTACACCTGCCCTTACAGACGAGCCGTGCCTGGGCGTGAGGTCCTTTATTTTTAATTTGTAGCTGTTGCTTGAATGACAGCTTTGTAAATTTAATGCTGATTAAATAAATAGTAGCTCCACCATCCATATTTATTGTAGTTGCTAGATTATCAGCATTAGCAATTCAAACTTATGTTAAACTCCCTGCAAACGTTAGTTGAAATACATTAACTTACATTTTCAAGTTATCTTATTTATAAGTTAAAATTTAAGTTCACTGAACTTAATCTGGCATATTTTCTGAACTTGCAATAGCACATTCAACCAAATAAATAACACATTTTTCCATATAAAAGATTTAATTGTCCCTTACAAATTAAATGTTAAGGACAAACTCAGAGCATAAACAAAACAAAATGATTACATAGAAAATAGAAATTAAATAACTACAGAAAAATAATTGCTAAACAAAAAATATCTGTCAAATAAAATAATATTGCAATTGCATCAAGTTTAAACGTGAACATTTACTGAAAACAAATGCATGGAAAGTGTGAAAAACGTGCCAAACCTGTTAAGACTTTCCTTCCTTGGAACACAAAGATCTTTTTAATGGGATCTATGAGCTTTCTTTGACAGCCTACGCAACTAGCACTTTCAAGGTCCAGAAAGGTAATTCATGTGACTCCAGTGGTTTAACCTCAGTTTTATTAAGCATTGTGAGTGTTTCATATCATGTTATTTATTAAATAGTTTTCTACATTGCATTTTTATAAGAGCATAACAGCACATGCTTGTGTGAATGCAAAAGCAGACACTGTTGCACATAAACCATTGGAGTCACATTAATTACTTTAGGGATGTCTTTTTACTACCTTTCTGGAACCTTAAAAGTGGTAGTTGCATAGGCTGTCAAAGGAGGGACAGAAAGCTCTCAGATTTAATTAAAAAGATTGTGTTTCAAATATAAACAAAGGTCTTTTTCGGTTTGAAGCAACATCAGGTATAACATCTAACTAATTTTTTGTTTGGGTGAACTAACAATTTAAGATTTTTCACATTAACAATACCCCTTTTAACTGTTAAATAACTTTAATACACATGAAATCTTAACATTTTATTGGGCCAAGTAAAATAAATTTCAGTTGCTATACAATGGAAATAGATGTCAGGCCATTGATATATAGAACTTGTAAAAACATGAAATAAAAAAAATAAAATACACAACTAACACAGGCTCTTGAAAGAAATGCTTAACACCATATACTACCTCAACAACAACGTTAATTTAACAATGTATTTTTAAGTTTTTTAAATTTTTAAGCACTCTTGCACTGCAGGCATCAGCTCCAATGTTCATAAACAGCCTCTCAATCACCTCAAAAGTGTACCTGAGGTTTTTCTGGGTAGTTTATGTTGAGAGCATAAAGCAATCCCATCATGTTCACATACGCATTTGGTATGTCACAGAGTCCTCGCAGAACAACTGATTCCTCAATTACAGGGGCCACATCACTACAGCTGCATGGAATGGGGTCTGTCACATCATCCACCACTGGGATGATTCCAAGAGTCATGCCCCTGATCACCTCTTCTTCGGAATCTGTGTGCTGTATTAAAAAAAAATGACAAACTTAAAAATATGCTTTCAGACATACAACATTGAAGCTCAAAGACTTAAACACAACATGAGTATACCAAATCTTATTTACCTTAAAGGTGCTGTATGTAGGATTGACATACAGCAGTTGAACTAGGTATTGCAGTTCAAATTCAAAATATTGGAGACGGTTTTTTTCACCAGCCCCTCCTCCACAGATTTGACGCATGCGCAGGTTGCCAGATTAACGTCACCAACAGGAACGAGCGCACATGACAATGAATTAAATTAAATACGCTGTGTTTTCCGCCAACTGGCAACCCGGGGTTGACTGTAGCATTGTTTTTCAGATAAACAAGTATGTTAACTTAACATGTTTCCTAAATGTCTGCAAGCATATTATGGTATTCCCAGATAGCAAACTGACATCGAATCAACGTAGAATCGATGTTTCTCGTGGCGTCGAAACGACGTTGATTTCCGACGTCGATCCGGCATCATTTTGCTCATCGGGGTAATGTTGAACCAACGTCAGGCACTCCATTCAAAACTAACGGAAAATCGACGCAATTGGTTTGCTTACCTAACGTTGAAACGATGTTGATTTTAGGTTGGTTGAAACGACGTCATAGAATCAACACGTATTCAACATAAAATCGATCTGATTGGTTTACTCACCTAACGTTGAAACGATGTTGATTTCAGTTGGGTAAACCGACGTTATACAATAAACTTTTTCTGCTTCTTTTAAAAATCTCACATACTTCAGATAAATTAGCCTGTATATGTAATAATTTATTAAACATCACATTCAGTCATAATAAATTAGCCTGTATATGTAATAGTTTATTAAACATCACATTCAGTCATAATTTCTTTATTTATACAATACAGTTACAAATACATGATTAGAGCACAAACCTATATAACATATCACAGAACATGCATTTACAATCAAATACACAAAGAGGTATTAAGTAAATTATAGGCTAATGTAGTGTCAAGTTACAAATAAAAAGCTATATTCACTTAAGAATAAAAATATCATGTTATTTTGTACCAAATGTGCTTGACTTATTTTCAGTGGGGCACAAAAGGAGATGTAAGGCAGAACATTAAGAGACAGACTCGGTTACCATTCACTATCATTGATTCTTTTCTATAAAATAAAATAAATTAATGGTGACAGAGACTATGCCACTCTCTCCTTTTGTGTTCCACAAAATAAAGACATATGGGTGAGAAGATGATTTATAAAGAATTCTTACCCTTGAAAATTGAAGCCAGAGGTACATAGCAGATCTATCAGTTTCCCTTTGCAATTAAAACTTAAGTTCTTTGTAATGATGTGAATTTATCAGGTCAGGTTTGAAAAAGGTGATGAAGATGTAACCCACAATTGTAATATCAGTCATAGACAATAAAGTTCATTTGTAATTGCTTTTTTATACGTAAAATGTAATATCACTCCATAATTAAGTTTTCTTTAAAGTTGTGCAGCGTTTGGGGGGTACTTTAATTATTTGCATCAAAATATGATCTTTTGTATTTTTTCATATAAAATGGCAACATTTTATGTAAAATGTACATTTCTAATCTTTATTAATGGAAATAACATGTAAAATATGCCATGTGCTATTTAGTGGATGATTTCTGTCACATCAGAAGTCTATTTTAAACAAAAAAGGACATGAAAAAAGTGCTTAAGTTTTTATATAAATGTTGAAGCTGCTAAATTTAGCTGTTGCTAGTCTATCAGTCTGCATTTACACAACGAAACCAATCTGTCATAGCAAGAAGTGACTCGCAGAATGTTTTGCAGACTGACTCCTGTAATTGGGTAAATATGGTTGTCACTATTCCAATTGTGAATGGATTATACGGAGCGTGCATTATAGTCGATAGCCAGTCAATATTCTGATCAGATTTTTTTTTTTTCAAGCACATTTTACTAATTCCAAACCACAAATATTTTCACTGTCAATTTCAGCAGGTACCTAAAATGAGTCAATATTACTTTCACTACTTACTACGCACACTTTCAAAAACTCTTTGGATCTACACAAATCATGCAAATGATCTATTTTAGATTCAAAATGTCAATTTTCACTTAAAGGTGATAAGTTTGCATCCCTGACTATTCAGTTGTTTATGTCCCTTTTTATATTTGCATACAGTACATCTATTGTGTCTAGAATTATTGTAGCAAAACAGAGCACCTGTGACCATGGAATTTGTATTTGTAGAGAATATTTCAGTAGTCATCAAGAAAATGTTTTAGGAGTTGCAAACTTGTATTTTGTTTCTTTCTCTCTCACAAACCAACAAAACCTTCTTAAAATCTTCACTGCAAGTGCATAAATCCTATTCTACAAATTACAAAATTCACAGGCTCATACCAGATTTATGCAGGGCTATATTTCATTTTTCCAGAACTTAACTGTGGTATTTGTAGACAAGTTCATGTTGGAATGACCTGCCTATCTCAATTCAAGCAGCTTTTGCTTCGAGTCTTTAGCCATTTTCAAAAAATATCTAAAGACACATCTTTTTCATCAACACCTGACCAATTAATGCTATCACTTACCTATTCTACTCAGTTTGATCGAATTTCAAATTCTAATCAAGCGTGCATGTGAGATCTCACATAAAAGTGCTACTTTACAGTCGTGGTCAGAATTATTGGCACCCTTAGTAAATATGATCAAAGAAGCCTGTAAAAATAAATCTGTACTGTTTAAAATGTCACAAATCTGCCTGGAAGAGGATGTGTGTCTATACTGTCTATATGCAAGGTGAGGAGGATAGTTTGAGTGGCCAAAGACTCTCCAAAGATCTCTTGTCAGGTGAGCTCCAAACTCACCAAGAATTATAGGAGAGACTCAGAGCTGTTATTGTGGCAAAAGGAGATTGCAAAAAGTACTGAATAAAAGGGTGCCATTAACTGTGGCCAATGTGTATTAGAGAAAAAAAAATACTCCTAATGAGCTTCCCCCCACCCCCTTTTTGATCTTATCAAAAAGGATTGACAATGCAGATTTATTTTCACAGGCTTCTTTGTTCATATTTACCAAGGGTGTCAATAATTCCGACTATGACTGTATATATGCAAATATGCTAAATTTGTTCATGACTTCACATTTTTGATTCGGGTGTGTGAATGTGTTTTGCCCCACATTCACATACGTTTCTTAATTTGTGATTTGTAGAATATGATTTGTGCACCTCAGAATTTTAAATGATGTAACTGTTGTGTTGTGTTTGTTAGAGAGAAAGAGTAAGAAAAACATTTGGAACTCCTTAAAAAAAAAAAACTATTTTCTCTGTGACTTCTAAATTTAAATAAGTCTAAATTTACTACCTGTAATACACATGTGTGACTATTCTTTAATTACAACTACAAATTCCACTGTCACAGGTGCTCAGTTTTGCTATAATAATAATACCTTAGAACACAATACCAATAATACCATAAAACATGGTAGTAGTCAGCCATCTATGCAAAAGCAGAGGTCAGTGTGGTGTACTGTAGATACAGCTGTCCAGGCCAACTTCTGATGTACTGATGTGTGATGTCTTCAACTGGCAATCCAGAAAACCTGAAATAAAAATAGTACAGTTCAAAATCCATCATACATATCAATATAACAGGACTACCCGATCCTGTTCCTGGAGATCTACCCACCTGCAGAATACTACAAAATACATACATAGTTCATAAATATACATAATAACATATAATAGGCTATAAACAGTACAAATGGTATTAGTTACATCATATATTAGTCTATGTATTTTTACGACATGAAAACAAACACTAGACAACCAAACAATGTCATTTACTTGAGTTTCTGACTAAATGTTTTATTTAATGTTATAAATGAGTCTATGTATAAATGTCTAAAATTGTATAAATTAATCTATTTAAAATATGTATTAAATTAAATAATTAATTAGGCTAGCCTATGTAAAAAAAATAAAAAATTTGAAAAAAAATAAATAAATCAAGACTTGTTTCGTCCACAGTTTTTGAAGGAATCTCTTGAATGACTCAGGCATCAAATACATTTAACAGTCACTGTTTGCCACCTACTGGCACAATGTAACAATCTTTTTTTTTTTTTTTAAGCGTATCATTAGTTACAAAGGTTAATTAGGCTACTCGTTTTGATCGCGGCTGCCGCAACATCAGAGTCTATATCCGGATTAAAAACTTTCATCCCAATACATATGAGCTTATTTATGTATACATATGAGCTTATTTATTAATTTTTTTGTAGCCCATGTCATTTGTACCAGACCTCAAAAGCGGCCCCCCTGCTTCCGCGACCCATGGCTGGCAAAATGAGTCGGAATGCACCCGAGCTAATTTTCAGAGTTACAGGCAAAAGAAGTGAAAGATGTTGATTTTGGTCGAATTTGAGGTGTTCACAAAAAATGAGTTCATTAAGCCCTCTTCTAGCGATCCCAATGCTCCAAATAGTATTTAAACATCTAAATATATCTTTATTTGCACGTTTTCTGAGAGGAGTACCCTTTCTCCGCTCACTTCTCACGCTGACTATCATCTGAAGTGAGCGCATAACGGCGCTTCTGATGGCGTGTGATCCCGATAAATATACACAGAATTACAGTATTTAAGTATTCATGCAAAAATAATCTGTTATGTCTTAAGTGAACGTTTGGGGAAATGTTGGGTAAAAACATCGGATGTATGACATTATATTAGATACGTGCAGTACAGTAGGTCTAATACAGTGTTACTCATTGCGCGGCTCGCGAGCCTCATGCGGCTCGCCAAGCTTTACTCTGGCTCGCATGGCAGTAAATAATACGATGATATGATCATGCAGTCAATACAGATATTTAATAAAAACATTCAAAACAAGCAGGGCTATAACATAACCCATTAAAAAACTATCCAGACGCGAGTTGCGCGATCCGACAAAAGATAATAGAACCCACCAGAGTACGTGAGCGGAGCAGAGTGGGAGCGGAGCGGTGTAATTTTGAATGGAGGGAGGAGCGGATTTTATTAAAAGTCGGAGCGTCGTGACTCGTGGTTTTCACTCGCTCCAAGAGTGCTCCACCACGAGTACAATTCATGCCAACGGCCCATAATATAACTGCCTATTTAGCAAGAATTCACATGTTAAACATATTTAGCTAGTTTGATGGATCACTCAAATAAAAAGAATGTGAAGATGACGTGAGCTGATGTTATAGTTCTCAAGGAATTTGTATCTTTGTTCCTTCTGATACTGAATATTTCCAGGTGAAAGCATGATTTTAACAGTTATTCACACGCAATCGCTCTCTCAATAATGCATTCAAACAAATCTTACAGTGCTACTTCATCTGTATCTGATTTCGAATGAGCAGAAATCTGTAAGAAATGAAGCGATAATATTAAAATAATTGACGAAAACATAGCTACTGTTCTTTTCATCAGAAACAAAATAGGCACTGCAAAAAGCAGCAATTATACCTTTTAATGCTGATTTTAGCTTATCGTGTGGTAGGAAAAGCTTGCACATTTCCAATAAGCCACTTTGAAACACTTCTGTTATTTTATTTATTTTATTTTATTATCCTCTCTTCTTTTAATATATGTTATGAACAGAACTGTGATATTTCAAACACACTGAAATACTTTAGACGCGGAGCGGTGTTTCTGATATCAGTGAGCAAGGAGTGAAGCGGGAAATGCTGAACCCGGAGCGGAGTTGGAGCAGAGTGATTATTAAATGCTCGGAGCGCGGAGAGGAAATTGTTGCTGCTCCACTCCGCTCACATATTCTGGAACCCATTGATCCACTGGATGTGGCACGATGCGACACGATCCCCATGAGTAAACTGATGCCTCTTCCATTTATGACGAACTGTACTGGCACTAAGTTCAAATGATTTGCAACTGTCGCTTTTTCGAGTCAAGTGTTTACACATGTGTAGACAGAAGTTTAGCACAGCGGGGCGTGGCACGACGACTGTCTGGTCTGGTGTAGACATGGTCAGACAGTGTCTGCTCTATTACAAATAATTTATATTTAAAAAAAATACTTAAAACTGCTACAAGATGGAAATATAGACTACACTGTAAAAAAAAAAGTTGAGCCAACTTAAAATTTTAAGGCAAGCAGCTTCAGCAGATTTCTGAGTTTTCTCAACTTGTTGTTTTAAGTTTATACAACAAAAAGTTGAGAATCTCCTACAAAAATAAGTTGAGAACTCAAAAATCTGCTGAAGCTGGTTGCCTTAATTTTAAATTGGCTCAATTTTTTTTTTTTTTTTACAGTGCAGCATTAAGGTAATCCTGCTTTAAAAAAAAATCATCTTGTCCTAGTTACAAATTTGACTGGTAAATGATAAAGAATGATAGCCCCTTTTGTATTACATATCAGGGATGACAGATTGATAAAAAGACATGCTATTTATGACTGGATGTAATTTTTGATGCTTCGCGGTAAAAGTGGCTCTCCGATTGACTTTGCCCTATCAGTGCGGCTCCCATGAAAAAAATAGTGAGGACGCCACCGTTCGTCAACACATGTCCATCTATGATGACACGGTGGGTCTCGAGAGCTTCCTCCTCAAAGCAAGCCGTATATCCCAGCACCTGATTGCCTGCCACTCAGAGCCCGTAATTCCCGCTGCCATCTCCTCAAGACAGGCCCAACCTCCTCCCGAACCAATGGTCACAGATAACTATCACCTCACCCCTACAGAAAGATCTCGCCGCATTGCCCAGGGCCTCTTCCTCTATTGTGGGTCTCACGGACACGTTCTCAACACCTGTCCCGTCCGTCCTCCATGCCCAGCGGTGAGTACTGTCCATATAACTCCTACCATTTCCAGTGTGCCTCACATCAATGCTTCTCTCATGTATCATGACCAATCTTTCCCAGTCAAGATACTCGTGGACTCGGGAGCCTCTGGGAACTTCATCGCGTCCCGCAGTCTCACTGAATTCTCTATTCCCCGTCATACCAACCAAATCCGCTATCAAATCACTACCATCCAAGGAAAGCCGCTGGGCAGAGGTTTGGTGCGCCACCGCACCCCAGAGGTGGTACTACGCATTGGGTGCCTCCACTCGGAGCCCATATCTTTACTGGTATTGGAGGAAGCTGTCGTGGACATTGTTCTTGGACGTCCCTGGCTCGCTCGCCACCAACCCACCATCGATTGGGAATCCTCCGATGGAGTGAGCACTGTATCCGAGAGTGTATGAAGGAACGGCCCCAGCCTAGATCCGTTCTGTTTCCATTATCCCTCTGTTCCACCACCGTTGAAAGCCCTGATTCACTGCCCATCACACCCATTCCACCCGAATATCACCCGTACTCTGATGTGTTCAGCAAAACTGCAGCCACTCACTTACCCTCACCGTCGATGGGACTGCGCAATTGACCTGCTGCCTGGGGCCAAATTACAGAAGGGACGGATCTATCCTCTATCAATCCCGGAGAGGACTGCCATGGAAGAGTATGTTAAGGAGGCTCTTCAACAGGGGTTCATCAGACCATCCACCTCTCCGGCCGCATCCAGCTTCTTCTTTTTCGCCAAGAAGGATGGAGGGTTAAGACCCTGTATCGACTATCGAGCACTCAATGACCAGACGCTAAAGTTTGCCTATCCACTTCCTCTAGTTCCTGCATCCCTGGAAGAACTCTGTGACGCCCGCATCTTCAGCAAACTCGACTTGAGAAGTGCCTATAACCTTATCCGCATCCGCAAAGTCGATGAGTGGAAAACCGCCTTCATAACACCCACTGGGCACTACGAATATCGGGTTATGCCATACGGGCTTTCTAACTCACCTTCCATATTTCAAAACTTCATGAACGAAATCTTCAGGGATATGCTTCACCGGTTCGTCCTCATCTACATTGACGACATTCTCATATACTCCCCTAACATCACCGAACACCACAGACACGTAACCCAGGTCCTTCAACGCCTCCGTCAGCACCACTTATACCTGAAAGCTGAAAAATGTGAGTTTCACAAAACCACCATTCACTTCCTGGGCTACATCATCACACCCACTGGAGTTCAAATGGACCCCAAAAAGATTGATGCGGTGCGAAGCTGGCCACGACCTACCACGGTCAAGGAGCTACAGAGATTCCTTGGATTTGCAAACTTTTATCGTCGGTTCATCGCTCATTACAGCCAGGTGGCGGCACCTCTCACCTCACTACTGAGACGAAAGACCCATTCCATCTCCTGGGCACCCGAAGCCGAACAGGCCTTCCATCAACTCAAGTCAGCCTTCTGTACCGCTCCCGCGCTGATCCATCCTGACCCTAATCTCCGCTTCGTGGTGGAAGTGGATGCAGCCACCCTGGGAGTCGGTGCCGCCTTATCCCAGTGGAAGGGTGAACCCCTGTGCTCCATCCCTGCGCATACTTCTCCCGAAAATTGTCCCCGGCGGAGCAGAACTATGACGTGGGGAATCGAGAGTTACTGGCCATCAAGCTCGCTCTGGAGGAATGGCGGCATTGGCTGGAAGGGGCTCAATATCCATTCGAAGTAATTACCGACTACAAGAACTTGCAATCCCTCAGAGAAGCTAAACGCTTGAACCCCAGACAAGCCCGCTGGGCCCTCTTCTTCACTCGTTTCAACTTTATCATCACTTACCGTCCTGGCAATAAGAACATCAAGGCTGACGCACTCTCCCGTCTTCACCAATCAGATCCGACACCCGACGAGCCCGAGCCAATCCTACCGTTTTCCGTATTTCTGTCTCCAATCCAGTGGGCCCTCGATGATCAAATCCGTGCCACCACTCTAACAGAACCTGCTCCGCCGGGAGGTCCCGAAGGCAAGGAGTATGTCCCATCTACCCTTCGCCTCACCCTTCTGGACTCAGTCCACACCTCTCCGGGATCCGGGCACCCAGGCAGCAACCGAACCCTCTCGCTCCTCCAAGGCCGCTACTGGTGGCCCAACATGGCCCGGGATGTCGGCCGGTATGTCAAAGGTTGTTCGGTCTGTGCCATCTCCTCCACGCCTAGTAAACTGCCCGAAGGTAAATTGGTTCCTTTACCAATACCTCGCCGGCCCTGGTCTCACCTGGGAATAGACTTTGCCACAGACCTACCTCCCTCCGACGGATATACCACCATCCTTGTGGTCGTAGACCGGTTCTCAAAGTGATGCAAGCTAATTCCCCTACGAGGCCTACCTACCGCCCTAGAGACCGCAGAGACTCTCTTTCAACACGTGTTTAGGAACTTTGGACTTCCTGAGGACATAGTATCTGACAGAGGGTCCCAATTCCCCTCCAGAGTCTGGCGAGCGTTCTTCCGCCTCTTAGGTGTCTCAATCAGTCTATCCTCCGGCTATCACCCTCAGACCAATGGCCAGACCGAACGGAAAATTCAAGAGATCGGTCGATATCTCCGGGCCTACTGTCACAATCATCAAAACAGCTGGAACCAGTAATTTGCTACGTCAATCAACCACAGGATTAACACCCTTTCAGTGCGTTCTTGGGTTCCAGCCACCACTGTTTCCCTGGAATGGGGAGTGCTCGGAGGTCCCGGCGGTAGATTACTGGTTCCGGGAGAGCGAGAGGGTATGGGACTCAGCTCACGTCCATCTCCAGCAGACTGTTCGGAGACACAAGTTCTACGCTGACGCTCGCCGATCCACTAATCCCGTCTACCAACCTGGTGATCGCGTCTGGCTATCGACCCGAGATATTCGTCTCCGACTGCCCAGCAGGAAGCTGAGTCCCCGGTACATAGGTAATTTCCCGATCACAAAACGCGTCAATGAAGTCACCTACCAATTGCAATTACCGGATCACTACCGAATCTCACCCACCTTCCACGTCTCCTTACTAAAGTCCTTCACTAACCCTCTTCTCCCTTCCTCCTCAGAGCACGAAGTATCCCCTCCTCCACCCGAAGTCGAGGTCAGTGAGGCCATCTACAGAGTCAAAGAAATTCTCGACTCCCGGCGGCGGGGCAGCCGGATACAGTACCTCATAGACTGGGAGGGGTACGGTCCTGAGGAGAGATCCTGGGCCGACAAAGATGACATTCTCGACCCATCCCTCATTTCCGATTTCCACCAAGTCCATTCCGATCGCCCTGCTCCCAGGGGGCGTGGTCGCCCTCGCCGTCGATCACGAGCGTCGGGAGACGCCCGTGGGGGAGGGGGTAATGTCACACAGCCACCAGCGGAACCAGCCTCCTACACACGCTCACTCTCACCTGATTACTGATCACCTGCACCCACTTACCGGCACCACATTTAAGCACACTCCACTCACTCACTCATCGGCTAGTCTCAAGGTAGCAAGCTATTCTCTGGTTACTGTCTACCTGTTGCCTCGGATCTGCCGGTCTGCCGTTTACCTGCCAAGGAAGGGACGAGTGCCCAGATAAGACTCTTTATACTGCTTCCACTGATGTTTGAGTTACTATTTACCCGGAAGCATGATCTTTGAGTTTTGAATAAATCACTTACCTGCTTGCCAGTACCCTCTTGTCTGCCTACTTGACCAGAGTGTTACAATTAGACACATGAAAAAAGAAATACCAGGTTCCCATTACTTCTCTTTCTTTGCACTGAGCAATGTACAAACCCGTTACATTTTTGCACACAGGGCAGTTCTTCTTCTGAAAATGCAAAATGTACATTTATTATTACATTTGTTTGTAATACAAACAAATGTAATACAAACAAATGTGCCTCTCTGTGCCCACATACTGTATTTTGATGAAGCTAAATTCTCAATAAAACTGTTTTCATTGGTATATTTTACTGTTACTGTTGTCAGACAACGGAATGAATATGAAATAGTGACTGAAACGCGATCCATTAAGACATAACCAGCTCTCCCTTCCAAGATGTTAATCTGCACAAAAATCCTGATAATCGCACCGTCGTCTGATGAAATTAAATACACATAAGATAAAGACAATAGCTGTGCTGTGATTTCGGCTATACTTGCAAGTAAAATTAGAGAAGCAACATAATATCTGTGTAACAGACTGTGTTTAACTGAATTAAAGCGCTGCTTCTCTAAGCCGCTCGCTGAACAGAAACTGAGCAGACGCACAGAGAGAGAGAGAGGGAGAGAGAGAGAGGTGTGTGCGCGCGCTGGGAGAGCAAGACCTCGTGCGGCCGTACCGGCGATTCTCAGAAACTAAGTTAGGTTTGGACTAGGGATGTCAATTTTCAATCATTTCCATAATCGATCGTTGTTTAAATTAACGATCAATTAATCGATTAATCGTTAACCATAACTACTGCAAAATGCGTCTATTGCAGCGGCATAGTCAACGGCATGACAGGATGTGCCAATGCCACTCAGAACACCAGCTTCCTCACCCGAATGAAAAGGGTTTTTAGTCTAAATAAAAGGCTAGTGGCGGGATGGTAAAATGAATGGATGGGATTACGATCATTTGATAAAAGGAAGAAAGCGCGCCGTAGTTACGCACGGGATCGTTATACTTTATGTGCTGTTTCATATCCTGTCACGGAGACCGCTGAATGCGCCTTTTTAAATGGTTTCATGGTGCTCGCTTTTTATTTTTAAAACATCATAGCAATGTTTGCAATTGACATTATCGGGATTTAAAATAAAATGATCCCAAACGCAAGTACGGCGCGTGGGCTGTGACGTGCGGTCAGTGATCCGCTTCCAGAACCACCGGCGTTGCTACAAACACACTGTTACCCATTTGAAACATTTTAATGTGAGTATTATGACACAAGTGAGGTACAAAGCTTTGTTAATAAGATAAATAATTGGTTAGCAGGCAAATGTCACATCGCGACCATGCTTTTGGATTCATGCCGAGCGCATACATTTAAATCAAGCCTTTGTGTTGTGTTGTTTTTCCGGATTGTCACGAATTTAACAATATTTATTGTTTCTTTTCCCAAATCCTCACTGTCTCACCCTCTAGATTCGCAGGTTTATTTTATTGTTGTTCACTTTCAATCACTGATTTTGCATCTATTACTGTGGTAAATGTGTGGGGGGAAATTAAAGATTTCGTAGCCATGAATTAAGAATTCGTTATTATGACTTAAATTGTTCCCGCATTTAAGTTAAATCAGGGGTTTTCTAGGGCAGGGGTTTTCAAACTGTGGGTCGCACAAAGCCACTTGGCGGCAGCTAAATGACACACACACACACACACACACACACAACACACACACACAGTTCCTAGGGCTGGACGATATACAAAGATTAATTACGAATTGCGATATTGCTCAGTGCGATTTTCGAATCGCAAAGGCCGGGATTTAAAACATGCGTTGCGTGTTTTGAAGCACGGACGCACACGAGTTGTAATAACAGTGAGGGTCTCAGAGCGACGGTTCATTATTAAAATGCTCTGTCCGCATCATTAAAATGCTCTGTCCGCATTATTAATGAGAAGAAACTCTCTCACTTCACTGCATACACTGGAAAATTCAAATGCTGCGAAAACTGTATCAGGTAGGCTGTTCATTAATTTCTATCGTCTGTTTGAACTCTGCACTCTATCTTTCCGAAAGATGTAAAGAGTTTGTTGTTTTCGTTCCTTCATATGCATTTAATCCATAAACTGTCCGTAAAAAGCATTTCACATGTACGGGTTGAGCGGGGCACAAATGCGGGGTTAATTGTAACACTATACAAACATTTCCACATGCTAGCATAACAGAATTTACAAAATGTCCTATTATTTCCTTGCCAAATCATCACTATATAGAGAATTTTTAAAAAAAAAAATCTTTTGAAGATATAGCTGAACATTTATTTAACCATTGCAAAAGTAAATTTCTGGCTTTAGTAAATTTGTCTTCTTGGTTTTTAGTGTTTATTTAAAATGAGACACATATGTTTATTATTTTTACAATTATTTCAAAATTATTTTAATCTCTAAACTGTTTGAGAATTCTGCTTCGCTTCTTATGCTTTGCTAAAATAAAATAAAAAAAGTGTTGGGTTGTGAGGGCACATTTTATTTTATAGCACTTGCAGCGCGGATTACAGTTCATAACCGCACCGGAGTGAGCGCGTTTCCAGGTTTTATGGACATATTTCTAGACTCATTAAAGTCTGTAAATTAAGAAATTAAAACGTAAATATTAGTAGTGAATGTTTACAGTGGTACTAGCCTATAAAATAAAATGGTTATTTTTCTTAAATACTTAATTTCTGCAATATTATGCTTTTAATTATGATTAAGCTTATAGTAATGTCAATTGTTTTTTTATCTCAAATATTTTGGTGGGTCTTGAAATAGATTATACTTGTCTAGGTGGGTCGTGGAATGGAAAAGTTTGGGAACCCCTGTTCTAGGGAGCAAATTAATGAAACATGGACAGCTGCCACAAATTAATATGTCATAGGAACGAATTAACAATTGTATGAATGAATAGACTGTCCTGCTCGCGTGAACAGGCCTGTCAAAGCGAAGTGCCCGATATGCAATAATTATCTAGGGAAATTATAATTGAACATGACTTATTACTACATTTCAATACAAAAGAACTTTGTACTGTATCTCTTTTAATGTACTTTTAAAGTTTGGATCATATTAAAAGGGTAGTTTGTACATTAGTAAATTATTTTCTTGTAAGATCCAGCCCCTTCACCGTCACTCACAGCCATTTGCGCACGAGCCGCACGCACCCCAAAATGAAACTTAATTGACCATCGATAGCTTTTATCGATTACGTCTCTTATCGATAAATTAATCGATCGTCGATTAATCGTTGACATCCCTAGTTTGGACGGTTTTTTGAAGGGAAAAAAGTCGCTAAAGGGGTCTGCACTGTTGCTAAGTTGGCAACACTGTGCATCTCCATTTCTCCAACTACGGGTTGAGCCACGGGTCAAACAGAAAATACGCGCTGTGTTAATCGTGCGTTAAAAAAATGAGTGCTGTTAAAATTAATTTGCGTTAACGCGTTATTAACGCATTAACTTTGACAGCACTAATATATATAAAGGAAATGCAAAAAGTGTTGCAACTTGTCCCCACTCTCCCCTATAGATGAAGAAAAATCACTCACAGTTCTTGAATGGAAAACGTTCAGATAATCTTAAATACTGAAAGCACTCTGTTTGTTGTTTGTATGTTTCTATGCTCCTCTTTGTTTTGAAGTTATATTAGTTTAAAATTCTTAACAAACAACTGTTTTAAAAAAAAAAAACTATTTGTAATTATTTTAAAAAGTACTTAATTACTTATTGTATATGTAAATGTAAGGATTTTAAGATTCTCAAGTCGGTAAACTAATTAATTAATAAGGGGGGAAAAAAGTAGATAAAGAATCGTTCTGGAATCGGATCGTGACTCACAGAATCGGAATCGGATCGGATCGTGAGGTGACTAAATATTCCCACCCCTAGTATATATATGTATATATATTTTTTTTTTTTATTGGTTCATATTAATAACAGTAAAGATAAAATAAAAAATAGCTATATTGTGATTATTAATCTAGTAATGAATTTTACGAAAGGAATTGGGTGGAAAGAATTAATGTTGCTAGTGATTTTGCTTTGGAACCTTCAGAAAACTTTAAATCAGTTTTTCTCAAAATGGTCTTTGCTGACTTTATCGAATTCAAACGGGTGTAGCGCAGTCATTTTTCGTCCAATTCTAACAACTCGTATATCATTTTGAAGGTCTTTTATTAGAGAATGTAATTAAAAAGTGACATTTTGTTTTTAAATTTGTTCATTTTGACTCATTTTGCCAGCACTGGTCACAAATGGTGAAATCTCCATACAAGTAATTCAGAGAACAGGTAAACCTTGTTCATTGTTGCCATCATCTGAAGTCTTTGTGAGTGTTGGTGTCTTCTGAAGTCTTCACACGCCAGGCTGGATCCAAACTGGAACTGGTGTAAATTCTAGTAACCATGGGATGGACATCCCAAGATATAAACAGGAAACCAAAAGGAGAAAGATCAGAATAGCTGCTGTTCATATTATTTCAGACAAAAGATTATTTATTTCATCACATATAATTGAAGTGCAAGGTTATGAGATGTTTTCTGTGTGAATATGTTAAAATGTAATTGATTGCTGTGAACAAAGCTGAATTTTCAGTATCATTACTCCAGTCTTCAGTGTCACATGATCTTTCAGAAATCATTCTAATATGCTCTTTTGTTGGTTTTGATTGCGTCTTATGTCCTCATTTGTAAGTCGCTTTGGATAAAAGCATCTGCTAAATGACTAAATAAATAAATATGCTGATTTTACCAAATAAACATTTCTGATAAATGGGTCATTCTATAGAAACGTCCATTTTTCTGTCCCTAGCCTCTACAGAAATATAACACTTGAAAAATACTTTAGGGTTACAATTTTTTTATATATATTTTAAAATGAAAAAATGTGTTTTGAACAATTACACCTTCTTGAGCCATCAATGTGGCAACATTTGTTTTTAATTAATTATAAAGAATTCCAAGCACCACAAAACTGCTTGTCCCCACAGCCATGTACAGAGGGAAAGTGCTTTATTTTGAGGTCAAAAACAGGTTTTTCTACATTTAAAAGGCAATAATGTATTCATAACTGTCAAATATATGATGTAAATGACACAAAAAACAAAATAAATATTATAAAATATACAGTATAATGAAAGTAGTGGACCCTGAAGTTGTCACTGGTGTTACCGCTTAACAAAAATCATTTATTTTGAAATAAAAATCACACTAATGACATCACTTGACTTCCTTCTTCCTATTTACTGAAGATCTATGAAAAAAGGCCCATGATAAGTCAACTGTCTCTTTTCAGTTATCAGAAATGTTCTTATTTATCTCATGATTTCATACAAAGCTTTTAGCTGAAATCACTGGTATGACCTACTTTATTGTCAGTGAATTGTAGAATACAAATGGATTAAACTACTTAATTTAGTGAGTACACAATTGACAACATGTGGTTTCATACCTTGCAGCAGACATTTTGCAAAATGCATTTTTCATTAAATCTGTCACTAGTGTTACCTTCTTTATGGGTAACACCAGTGAAGATCAGTTTATGTTTATGTTCCTTTACTAACTGCTTTCACTAATTGCCAATTGTATGTCAAATGTAACAATTTAGGCTCATCTACTAATTATAGCTGAAGAATAAGTGTCTTTGGTCTAATGTATGTCATGGTGATTCATTGTGTCACTGGTGTTACCGTGTTTTTTTTTCTGTCACATTACATAAAATGTGTCACATGTGGCATGATAATAATTTTACATCCATTGAATTCTGCTTCACTCAAGAGTTAAGATTTAAAGGATTGCATCATTACTTGTTTATAACTGTTTTTTTTATATATACGTATATTTTCATTGTTATAACAAATACATGGTTGCTCAAATGTACTAACATCATTCAATCACACTTTTAACAAATCTGATTAAAATAAATAAAACAATCTCCTTATTTGTTGCATTATCATTGTTTTTCTGTAACTCTGACTACATGTGCTGAAATAAATCGAGAAATAATATTTCTTAAAAACCTCTAAAATTGACAAAGAAGGTAACACCAGTGACAAAAAAAAGTTACATGTGGTCTTTAAATAAATGCACAAAAATATAAAAAAAATTAAGCTGTCATTTATGTGTATTCATAAAGTCAAAATGTAATTTAATAATGTGGTCTAAGTTTAAATGTTAAAAAAAGAAATACATTTAAGACATCTTGCCATACCAAAAGTGGATGTTTCTGTAGAATGACCCAAATATGAATGTAAAAAAAAAAAGCTGTGCTGAGTATTTTTGTGTGAATGTTTTAACAGTGTAAAGTTTGTTTGTTTGTTTATTTTTATTCAGCAAGGATGCATTAAATTGATCAAAAATCACACAAAAATATTCTGCAGCACAACTGTTTTCAACATTGATAATAATCAGAAATGTTTCTAGAGCAGCAAATCAGCATATTAGAATAATTTCTGAAGGATCATGTGACACTGAAGACTGGAGTAATGATGCTGAAAATACAGCTCACACAGAAAACAGCTATTTTAAATTGTAATAATATTTCACATTACTGTTTTTACTGTTTATTTTTTATCTGAATTTTTTTTAATAAATTCAGCCTTGGTGAGCATAAGAGACTTCTTTTCAAAAACACAAAATATTTTACTGAATTTTGAACATGTATGTTTGAGGTTAACTTACTAGCCACATGGTTTATTGTGCCTGGGAGATGTTGTCCGAGAGGAGGTTCATGCTAAGTCTGGGGTGCAGGCCATCAACATGTATGAATGTAGGAACATAACAAGCAATTTGTCACAGAGCCAACAATATTTAATATACAATGCCAGCCAGGTTTATTACAAGGAACCAAGCTAGAGCAGGTGCAATGTAGAAATAAGAAAGAAGCATATACAGAAAACATTTTTTTAACATAACATAATTTGCTTCTAGGTTTACTTATTTAATATTGCTCATACTTCTTACTTGTGGATGTCAAAGCCCTCTTAAAATGTTAAGAAGCTTCACCTGTTCACTTGTGTTCCTTACTTCTCCGTCTGCAGCTCCCTTCAGAAATTGAAAAATCTTGGAGCATCCCATGTTGCCGTGTTTTCGTTTTTCTTCTGAAGTCACAGAACAGTTTATCAATATTTGTTTACCAACAAAATAGGTTTGAACTAGATTTAGTTAATTGTCCCGCTGATGTAAGTGACGTCACCGATTAACGGTACAGTGTAGGCTGTAAGTTATGTTTAGGTTAAATAAATTAGCCTATTTCCAATCACCCACTGAAAATTTACCAGCAAAACTTTTACAGAACTATCAAAACCTCTCATCTACACATAAAGATGTGATTAAAATCCCAAACTTTCATAAAGAGCTCAGTCTATGGAGTTAGCCTAACTTTGCATCCTCTGAAAATAGCTAAGATGCTAACGGACTTGTTCGAAGACACTAAACCATTTCTATGAACTAATTTCACCAGAAGCGAGTAATAAATAACTTAAATCTAAATGTAGCTCTATGACACCCTGCACATTATAGTCGGATAAAGCAGCACTTTTATAGTTGAAGTTTTTTTTTTTTTTTTGAACACTCAACCACCTTATTTCATTAGAAAGCCTGCTTGCATGTAGACCAGGGGTGGGCAATTCATTTTCCTAAGGGGCCACAAGAGAAATATGGGCAGTTAAGGGGCCAGATACACCTAACTCGATTCTTTATTTAAAAATAATAATAATAATAATAATAATAAAACAATAAATAAACAGTAAAATGAATGAAAATGTGAAGCACAATATTTTATGAACGTTCACAAAAACAGTTTTGAAATTGTGGATTTTTTTTTATTATTATTTTTTTTTGCAGTGTTTCAAAAACTAGCTTCACAACTTTGGACAAAAAAAGCAAGTACCGGTATTTCAAAGACCAGCATCACATTAGAGCAATCCCAGCGTTATTGACGTGACATTCGCAGTCAACACATAAATTCTCATAGAAATATAATATATTTATTAGACCTCTGTTGAACCATCTCTTTATATTTTTCTAAATTCCTGAAAATAAAGTCCAGACTTCAAAAAAGTATCAGTCTATAAACATGTTTTATATTTTAGATGGACTTGACAAAAAAGACAGAGTTTTTGGGGAGACAACATAGGCTATTTTGTATACGATTTACAATGCACAAGCCATAAGTAATAATGATGTAATTTCTGCTACACGTGCGAACATTAACACATTTGAAAAATTATTTTTAAAACACATTACCTTAAAACCGATATCAACAAATACATAATATCACGTTTAAAATCAAGCACTGCTTTTAAACATTTTTAATTATTCATGTGAAAACAGCTATTTTAATACAGGCATCTGTTAATTACAATTACTATGTATATATGTGTTAATATAAACTGTTTACACAACAATTTAAATAACTAAACATTTAAGAAATGACAATTCATGAATAATCCTTAATATCCTGAAAGACCTTTCAAAACAGGTTAGCACTCCCCTACTAAGTGAACATTTACTCTTCTTCTAATTGGCCATAAAATGAGTTGTCTGAAGTACTGATGTGTGCGCTTGATGTAGTGGAGTAAAGTGGTGTTTGCTGTGTGTTTGTTGGTATATGTTGAAGGTGTTGGTGTAATGTGTGTGAGTAGGTGTTCTGTGGTGGTGCGTGCATGTACATGTTCTGTTGTGATGTGTGCAAGTACATGTTTTGTGTTTGTGTCTGCAGGGAGTTTGTTAGGGCCCTCATGAGTGATATCCTACACTGCCGTTCCTGTCGTTCTTCTTCGTCCCTCTCCTGTTCTCTTCTCATCATTTCCTCAAACTCCTTTGAGGAGGCATCCATGAATTTTTGGCCCCAGTCATCCAGCACGAACTGCAACTTGTCAATTTTTCTTTTCTTGGTTCTTGCTATAAAAATCACAACCATAGTTTGTTTAAATTAATTGTTTCAAGTTCAGCTATGTAAAGATGCTACACTGCATAAATGGACACAAAACCTTTTTAAATGTATTTGATAACATTTACTTTTAATCTTTTAGCGCAAATACCAAAAGCTTTTGTAATATAAAATGTTGAATTGTTTGTTAATTATTCTAATGATAAATATGTAAAAATAAATTGGATTTACCAGCATATCTGGCGCTCGGTTTAGAGCTTGGTCCTTGTTTGACAGTTTCTCCTACAAAGCAAAATAAAATGTAGACAGATAACGCTGTACTGTTTAGCTGATGACTAAGCTTATACACTCCCTAATGCCCAACAGTCTTTACAGTAATATAGTACCTAAAAAACATTTGCATACTATTAGTTAATTCATAGTTAGTATATTGTAGTTTCAGGACAACTATGATGAAAGGTTTTGATCCACTTCAAATGTTGACTAGTATATAATAGTGAGTTCTTCATGTATAAAAACAAAATTATAAAGATTTAGATGTTTTTATGATTTGTTAAAAACTTAACTATAAATAGTTCTCGCTGTAGATTAAGGCATAGAAAATCACAAAATGCCATTAATATACACACACACACACTACCAGTCAAAAGTTTTTGAGCAGTAAGATGTTTAATGGTATTCATAATAATAATCAGAAATGTTTCTTTAGCACCAAATCAGTATATTATAATGATTTCTGAAGGATCATGTGACTCTGAAGACTGGAGTAATGATGCTGAAAATTCAGCTTTGCATCACAGGAATAAATTACATTTTAAAATATATTCAAATAGAAAGCAGTTATTTGAAAGAGTAAAATATTTCACAATATTGCTGCTTTTGCTGTACTTTGGATCAAATAAATGAAGGCTTGGTGAGCAGAAGAGAATTCTTTAGAAAACATTACAAATCTTACTGGTAGTGTACACACACACAATTTGTCAACTAATCTAAAGTGAAAACAATTTACTGTTAATTATTTGTTAAAGCATTAAAAACATCATCTAACTCAGTGGTTTCCAACCACGTTCCTGCAGGCCCCCCAACACTGCATATTTTGTATCTCTCTTTTGTCTGACACACCCATCTCAGGTCTTGGAGTCTCTACTAATATACTGATGATCTGAATCAGGTGTGTTTGATTAAGGAGACATGGAAAACATGCAGTGTTGAGGGGCCTCCAGAAATATGGTTGGGAACCACTGATCTAACTCTTTACATACGAGCTGAATAAACAATAATAATTTTGTTAATTGCATGAAGAACTCCTTTTTATATAAAGCCCATTAATATATTAACAACACAGACACTACAATATTGCCCATTTAAACAAAGTTGCTGCTTGGATTTTAATTATTCATTATTACAATATTACTGTCACACAGAGTGCTCCTACGGCTCCCTCTTCGGGTCATCGACGGGAACTGTCACCCGAATATTAGTTAACTACATTTCCCAGCAGCCCCGTACCTGGCACTGATCATCAGCAGCACCTGTTGCCTATTACCTGGGCTATTTAACCAGCCATCCGGTGCTGGTTCAGTGCGAAGTCTTGTTTTGCCTAGCTGACATTTCTGAGCGTTATTACACATTTCTGGACTGCCTTACGTTGTGACCTTGCCTGTTTCTAGTTTCTCTGTTGGATTGCCGCCTACCTTATTGACCCCTGCTCTGGACACTGACCACTGCTCTGGATAGCCGCCTGCCTCGACCCCTGAACTGTTTCACGATACTGTTTCTGTCATTTCCCCTGAACTACCTGCTCAGTGAGTTTATCTGTGAACTAACTCTGTGTTTTTCAATAAAGCTGCAAATGGATCCCGGATCTGGTAGTGAATCATTACAGAAGACTTCGCCAAGACACGATCCAGCAGCTATCTACCAGCTATCATCAGAGGTATCATCACAAGCCCAGCAATTGGCCGTTCACCACCAACAGCTCCAGAAACTTACCTCTCTCACCGAGGAGCTAGTGAAGACTCTTCAGAATTTGCAAATACCGGCATCCCCGCCTCTGGCTCCGCAACCCAGTATTAACAGGGCGGTCCTACCGACTCAATCCACCAGCGTGAATCCCAGATTAGCGTTTCCGGATAAGTATGATGGTAATCCCACTCACTGCAGAGGCTTTCTCCTTCAATGCACCCTGTTCGTGAACCAACAACCCGCTCTGTATGCCACCGAGGAGGGAAAGATCTCGTTTGTTTGCTCTCTGCTTACCGGAGGTGCGCTGGAATGGATGACAGCGGTCTGGAGAGGCGGCAGGTTCCCGTTTCGCACATTCGAGGAGTTTCAACAACGCTTTCGAGAGGTGTTCGATCATCCCAAGGATGGGAGGAGCCCCGATGAACTTCTCATGACGTTATCACAGGGAAGAAGATCAGCAGCCGAATATGCTCTTGCCTTTCGCACACTCGCCGCACAGACAACATGGACAGAGGATCCCTTAAAGGTGCACTACAGAAAGGGATTGAATCATGATCTTCAGACTGAGCTCGCATGCCGTGTTGAAGGGAAGTCCCTCGATCAATACATTTAACTATCCATCCAGATTGACAATCTCCTCAGAACTCGACGACCCACTATCCGTACGGTACCCAGAGCACCCTCTGACAGTCAGGAACCTATGCAGGTGGACACTTACCACATATCGTCAGAGGAAAGACAGCATCGCATCACTCAACACCTCTGTCTGTATTGCGGGGAACCCGGTCACTTAAGGAACACATGCCCCTCTCGACCCAATATTGATCCAGCCATCAGGGTGAGTGTAACTCTGTGTACCCTCAATAATGATCATTGCATAACTGTTCCTGTTGCACTGGAGACCCCATCAGGTGTTGTACAAATACCAGCCATGATAGACTCTGGAGCAGCGGGAAATTTCATGTCACTGAACTTTGCTCAAGAACACGATATTTCTCTAATTCGTTGTTCTTCTCCCCTGGCAGTCGAGGCGGTCGACGGGCGCCCCCTGGGCACAGGCAAAATAACTCACCTGACATCACGACTCACGTTAACCACCGGCGCCCTTCATCACGAGGCAATACAGTTTTATATCATCCCCACAACACACGCATCAATTATTCTGGGCCTTCCCTGGCTACGCAGACACAACCCAAGCATTTCCTGGCGAGATTCTCAGATTACCAACTGGAGCACGAACTGTTTATCCCAATGTATATCCCCGGTTAAACCTCTAGCATGTCAAACGGTTTCTGTGACTGAATCAGACGTGGATGCTCAGGCATTACCCAGCGTCTATCATGATCTGATAGTAGCCTTCAGTAAAGCTAAGGCCTCGCAATTACCGCCTCATAGACCCTCAGACTGTGCGATTGACTTACTGCCCAACAGCGTTCCCACCAGAGGCCGCATATTTCCCTTATCTCAACCTGAATCCGAGGCCATGAACCATTATATTCAGGAGGAGTTAGCCAAGGGTTTCATTCGACCTTCCACTTCTCCAGCTTCCGCAGGATTCTTCTTCGTTAAGAAGAAAGGAGGTGACTTCCGTCCATACATTGATTACCGAGGATTAAATGAGATCACAGTGAAGTTCCGATACCCATTACCACTGGTGCCATCTGCATTAGAACAGTTAAGATCAGCCCAGTTCTTCACCAAGCTCGATTTACGTTGTGCATATAACCTCATCAGAATCAGGGAGGGTGATGCATGGAAAACTGCATTCTCAACTACTACAGGGCACTATGAATATCGGGTCATGCCGTTCGGCCTCGTCAACAGTCCATCCGTCTTCCAATCCTTCATCAATGATGTCTTCAGGGATATGCTTGATCATTACGTCATAGTTTACATCGACGACATACTCATTTATTCAGAAACTCTCCAGGAACACATCCAGCAAGTCAGATCGGTACTCCAACGCCTAATCAAGTATCAACTATACGCCAAGCTTGAGAAGTGTGAGTTTCATACAACCTCGGTCGCCTTCCTAGGATACATAATCCGTCAAGAAGGGGTGGCTATGGATGAAGGCAAGGTTCACGCAGTGTTAAACTGGCCTCTACCTTCCAATCTCAAGGAGCTCCAACGTTTTCTGGGATTCGCAAATTTCTATCGTCGCTTCATCAGAGGTTTCAGTTCCATCGCTGCTCCACTCACGAACATGACCAAGAAGGGTTCACATCGTCTTCAATGGACAGCCGTCGCTCATCAGGCCTTTGATCAGCTAAAACATCAGTTTACCACAGCCCCCATCCTTCATCATCCAGACCCCAATTCACCTTTTGTGGTGGAGGTGGACGCCTCGAATATCGGGATAGGGGCCATACTATCTCAGCGACAAGGGGATCCCGCTAAATTGTACCACTGTGCCTACTATTCACGGAAACTAACCCCCACAGAACGAAATTATGACGTGGGTGATCGTGAACTCCTAGCCATCAAATCCGCTCTCGAGGAATGGCGTCATTGGTTGGAAGGGGCACGTCATCCTTTCACGGTGTTGACAGATCACCGTAACTTGGAGTACCTCAAGACAGCCCGTAGACTGAACCCTAGACAGGCCAGATGGTCACTATTCTTCTCTCGCTTTGTCTTCACAGTAACATACCGACCAGGTCCATGAGGACTCAAGAGTGCCAATTCATATGTGAAAATAATTCTTCATGCTCTCTCACAACTATTCTTTTCTTGATTCTGATTAAACTTGCCATTGTCATCCTGGAATATGGTCATGGTGTGTCACCTGACATGGTTGTTAAAAAAATTATAAAGCTACACACTCCATCCTAGTCTATAACATGCTAGAAACGTAATAATCACTGTAATAATGATCCAATCATAGACTCTTAAGTATTTGAATAGTACAATGCAAGCAGCAACTTTATTTATTTATTTTATGGCAGGCAGTGTATAAACTATGAATTAACTATAAACTAAACAGTTTGCAAATTGAATACTTGTTAAAGTGTTACCCAGTGTTGTTCTTCTCATACTTTTAAACACAGACACATTTACTATAATTTTATTTAACAAATAAATAAAACTGTTTAATGTATGATCTTTTAGTCCAATGTTGCAAAAAAGCAGACCATTTCAGTTGGACAAAAGTGTACATGACACCATAAAAAGTCAAATTACTGCTTTTATTTTCTTGCAATCTAACTTGTAAAGTGCGTGTAAATGTAAACTTCCTGGCAGGTGTGTTGAGGCAAGCTGAAGCTAAACTCTGCAGGACACCGGCCCTCCAGGACCGAGTTTGGGCACCCCTGGTTTACACGCACTTTAAAAAAAAGATCTAAATTTAGTTATATTAACTTCATTTTAAATAAAATATAAAGATGTACAACCTTTAATTGACATCACATGTTTTATTTTAAAACTCTAAAATACCTCTGAGACCTAAGACTCGGACCTAAAAATTGTCCATGTAAATTACCTAGCTGGCACATGCAATGTGTGTGTTTTCATTACAAGATAGTTTTACCTGTTTGTGTTTCACTTGAATTACTGGCACTGCAACTACTCTCTTCTCCTGACACAAGATAAACACACACACACACACAATTTGTTATGACAGTCCAACAACTCATTCTCGAAAAAAAGACAGACGCACTTGTCACCATACCGAATAATTAAACAACTACATCTTACCTGAATTCACCTCAGGGGCTGAACATCCGACTGTGCACTCCTCCACAGTTGACCCTTCAAGAGCGAAGTAGTTAGATAAATAAGAACAGAAAACGTTTTTCATTGCTAATATCATATTAGCAAAACAAATAACGGGAACTTACCACCAGCACTTTCCTCAACGCTCTCAGGTGAAGAACAGTCATCGCCGGTGACGTCAACATCGGCGGATGAATCAAACACAAATGTTGGTCGGCTGCTGGGGTTGTCCCGCAGAATCCTATCCATATCCTCAAAATACCTGAATGTTTTCCTCTCCCTCCCAGAACGATTGTTGTGATCGATATTTTTTTTTATACTCTGTCTTCGGTGCCTTCAACTTAATTCTGCACTGTTTAGCACTTCTAAATACACCATCCGCAGACATTTTTTTGGCTATTTCTTCAAAAAACAATTTATTTATTTTCGTGCTGTCCCATTTTTTTCTGAATACCTTTGTCGGCCCATACGGCAATCAATAATTTTGTCTCCTGTTCGGTCCACAATACACCTCTCTCCGCCATCCTGTCAGATCTGAGGTAAACACACGCATATTGGCGCGCTTCTCGTGACGTCATCATTAACAACTAGTTGTTCAGTTTAGTTCTGTACACACTGCGTAGAATTTCTGTAAATGCGGTTGTCACTACCTGTATTTTTCGGGAGTTAATGCGTTTGTGGAATGCGGTTGTGACGCTCGTATTTTAGTGAATTATGTGTGTAAAGAACGCGATTAAGGAGTAAAAGGTGAACTGACAACCGAATTTAACTGCAGTGTGTACGTGCCCATAGTCGTTTTTTAGTGTAAGTTAGATGTATATTGATTTTATCAGACGATGTTGCGATTATAAATCAGGATTTAAGGAGTATAATGAGAGTGATACTGGTTAACATTTAGTATTAATGGGTCGTGTTTACCATTTATACTCGTTTTATGTATGACAACAGGAAATATAATGTGAACAGCTTTATTGGGCATTCAGTTGTATTACAGTATGTGACAGTTCATAGAGTTGAACAGATCTGAAATGCCAAAACTCGTCTGGACGCAAACTTGACGCAATGACGTCATAAATATGCAAATTAATACATGACGTCACCTGCCGCCACAAGTTTCACAAAATCCTGTGGGAAACACTGGAACACTTATAAGGTTTCTCTCCAGTGTGGATCCTCTCATGTGTTTTCAGGTCTCCTGACCTATTGAATCTCTTGTCACAGCATGAACACTTATAAGGTTGTTCTCCAGTGTGGATCCTCTCATGTGTTTTCAGATGTGTTGAATCACTGAATGTATTGTCACATTGTGAACACATAAGGTTTCTCTTTAGTGTGGATCCTCTCATGTGTTTTCAGATGTGATGAATTATTGAATCTCTTGTCACAGTGTGAACACTTATAAGGTTTCTCTCCAGTGTGGATCCTCTCATGTGTTTTCAGGTCTCCTGACCTATTGAATCTCTTGTCACAGCATGAACACTTATAAGGTTGTTCTCCAGTGTGGATCATCTCATGTGTTTTCAGATGCGTTGAATCACTGAATGTATTGTCACATTGTGAACACATAAGGTTTCTCTTTAGTGTGGATCCTCTCATGTGTTTTCAGATGTGATGAATTATTGAATCTCTTGTCACAGTGTGAACACTTATAAGGTTTCTCTCCAGTGTGGATCCTCTCATGTGTTTTCAGGTCTCCTGACCTATTGAATCTCTTGTCACAGTGTGAACACTTATAAGGTTGTTCTCCAGTGTGGATCATCTCATGTGTTTTCAGATGCGTTGAATCACTGAATGTCTTGTCACAGTGTGAACACTTATAAGGTTTCTCTCCAGTGTGGGTCCTATTGTGTCTTTTCAGATTTGTTGAATGACTGAATCTCTTGTCACAGTGTGAACACTTATAAGGTTTCTCTCCAGTGTGGATCCTCTCGTGTCTTTTCAGTTGTCCTGACAGACTGAATCTCTTGTTGCATTGTGAACACGTGTAAGCTTTCTCTCCAGTGTGGATCCTCTCATGTGTTTTCAGTTGTCCTGACTGACTGTATCTCTTGTCACAGTGTGAACACTTGTAAGTTTTCTCTCCAATGTGGACCATCTCATGTTTTTTCAGATGTGCTGAACAACTGAATCTCTTGTCACAGTGTGAACACATATAAGGTTTCTCTCCAGTGTGGATCCTATTGTGTCTTTTCAGTTGTCCTGACTGACTGAACCTCTTGTCACAGTGTGAACACTTATAAGGTTTCTCTCCAGTATGGATCCTCTCATGTCTTTTTATGTCTCCTGAATCACTGAATCTCTTATTGCATTGTGGACACTTATAAGGTTTCTCTCCAGTGTGGATCCTATTGTGTATTTTCAGATGTGATGAATTACTGAATCTCTTGTCACAGTGTGAACACGTATAAGGTTTCACTCCAGCATGGATCCTCTCATGTGTTTTCAGATTTCCTGATCGACTGAACCTCTTGTCACAGTGTGAACACTTATAAGGTTTTTCTCCAGTGTGGATCCTCTCATGCAGTTTTGTAAACGTCGCTGAAGTAAAAGTCTTTTCACACTCAAAGCACATGTACTCTCTCACACCAGTATGTATTTTCTGACCTACTTTAAAATGTTGTAGATGCACAAAACTGTTACCACACAATTTACATGAATGTGGCTTCTCCTTTGCATGAACTTTCAAGTGTTTCTTCAGAACTGAAGCCCATAAAAACATTTTACCGCATTGATCACATGCGTGCAGCTTCTCTTCAGTGTGGATGATCATGTGATCCTTAAGGTTTGCTGATTGTGTGAAACTCTTCCCGCACTGCTCACAGGTGAATGGTTTCTCTCCAGTATGAACTCTCATGTGACACTCAAGACTTGTTTTGTGTGTGAAACCCTTTCCACACTGAGTGCAGATGAAAGATTTCTTGGCTCCTCTTTTCTTTAAATCTTTCAGTTTGGTTTGAGAGCAACTCAAAGGTTTTTCTTCAGTTTTGACATGATTTTTCTCCTCAACTTCACTTGGTTCTTCATTCTTCTCTTTTTCTTCAATCAACTCTGAAATAAAAGTAAAAATGGTGAAATGTGAACATAAAAGTGAACCCTGATGTAACAGTGCAAGGGCTCCAGACTAACATTTGAGAGCAGCGCCACTAACTTTTACAGATGGTGGCGCCAGCAGCAGGTTTGGTAGCGCTGGGGGGGCTGGTGTGTGGGGTATCAAAAATCATAAAATTACTACTGTTTTGCATTAATAAGTGCAGTTACGAATAATATAACATTCTTGGTAATACACATTTGACAGTAAAGCACTGAGCTTGATTTGGGAAGCATACAAAATTTACTTTTAGTAACATCAGTAACATGCAAAATCTAATTTTCATAAAGAAAATTAATATATTCTACTCTTACTAAATGTACCATTATTCTTCTATAGTATTATATAGAACTGACCGACAACTTCAGTGATTTTAATTGATTCAGATGCAAAGTGAAGAAAAGTTTGGTGATTTGTAGCTTTTCTTACTACATACACAAAAATAGTGCAAAACTTTGACATAATTTTATTTCTTGATGATCTGATGTTTTATAATAGTTATTTTATAATTTCAAAATATAAAGCAAGTAGAAATGAATGACAAATAAGCCAATAAGTGCTCATGTGCTGCCATCTACTGGTTATTGTGGTAATTTGATGTATTTTAAAATTTTACACAAGTGCTTTTTAACCACAAAACTATATTTTGATATACATTGTGTTTTGTCCAACTGGATCATTTGTGGAATACTTGACAGTCATTGAAAAGTTCTTGAATTTGTCTCTCAAAAGGTTGTACAAACCCTGAAATTACATTAGACTATTTCTGCCAAAACACCATGGTTACATTTAGTGTTACTGCTTCTGGGTTTCTGCGTCAGTGCTGTTTGATCTCTTCATAACAGAATTCTGTGCAGAATTTGAATGCTTCTCACAAGCAGCTACTCGCAGAAACCTTAATCAGTCTGTGGCAAGTTGAAATGATTATCACTGGATCTCGCAGCACTGTGCAGTAACCGTATCGCAAGATCAACATTGGTTCCCAAGTAAACCTGTTCTGAGCTTGTTTGCTGACCAGTTTGCTTGCGCTGCTCTCTATTATCGGTAAGTCCCGCCCCCCTGCTCACTCGGACAAACAAACGGAGTTGCTAACTGTCTTAAGCTGGCTGCACACTAGAGGATTTTAAGGCCGATTTTAAGCCGATTTGCACCCCCTGGCCCGATTCACGGCTTGTCGCAAGTGATTTTTTTGTCCAAAAACTCTTCTATTGTGTGGTGTCATTACGATTATTTATCTGCTCCCAATCGAGACGGAGCATCGCCAAACTCAAATCGTAAATATCAAACATGTAGAAGCACGCAAATTACCAGATGTTGCGTGCTTCTACAGCTGGAACTTGGCAGCCACCAACATGACATGAAAGCAGAGAACGTACACGGTTACTGTTGTAACCTCGGTTCCCTGAGATACAGAACGAGTACTGCATCTTGTCTAAAGACGCTATGGGAAAAGCCTTTTTTCCTTCTGACTGAAGCCTTATTCAATCATGCAGTGAAACTGCACAGCCATTTGTTCATGCAGTGTGTTAAAAATGAACTATATCATAGGCTACTGAGCTGGGGACTACTTTCAGGTGCTGCGTCATATCACTGCACCTGCTGCACTCATGGTACAACAGCAAAGTTCCTTGATTATTACGCCTGAATGAGAGTACACTGTAAAAAAAATCTGTTAAATTTTCGGTAAAATACCGGCAGCTGTGGTTGCCAGAACTTTACCGTGAAAAATACGGTAGTAACATTTTAGGATTTACAAAACTTTTTAAATTTACAGTGAAAAACGTTATTTCATTAACTGATACAATGCTAATATACAAACCTTTCAGTTAACTCATTTTATTTGCAGAAACCGACTGCACTTAAATTGTCCAACTGCCATTTGTTTATAAACTAATATTTACGATGTTTAATTAATGTGAGCATAAGGATATTGAGAACTATTTTGCTTGAGTACATGAAGAAAAACCTACTGATTTATGTAAAGTCATTAAAAGCATCAATTCAATTCAAATCTCTTGCAGATAACAGCAGCGCGCACACATGTGTGATAGAACTACAGAGCTACTGCCTTTAAATAAAACAACATGCAGCATAACATCAGCGTTTCTCTGTCCGTCCTTAACTTAAACACAGACTCTACTCTCTAGCACAATGGTGACCCACAAAAAACAACAGGAAGTTGACTGTTAGGTTTTACAGTATTTTGCTGTTTATTTTCTTGATTTTATGGTGAAATACCGGCAGCTGTGGTTGCCAGTAATCTACTGTTTTTTAAATGTACGGTATATTTCTGTTAAAATTAAATTTCAGTGTGTTTTTTTCATCTCACACATTTAACCCCTTTAATCCCACAGCAAAATCCTCAGTTTTAAAGAGCACTTATATGTGTCCACACTACAGAATTTTGACGTTAATGAGATAATGAATTGACTAATTAAATGAAGATTGAGCTTTTGTGATGAACACCTGCTGTTAACAAGTAGAATCACCGAAGGAAAGAGAAACAAGAGCAGAGAAACAAAACTTACAGCCAAAGCTAAAGATGAAATCAACTGAAATAAAACACATTAAATCTCTGAAGATCTCAGCAGAGGATGATTAAACAACTCCACAAACAGCATCACCAGCTTCACTTATTACTGACCAGTTTGACTTAATTTCTGTCATATGTGTACAAAAGCTCTTATTGAGATTTTAGGTGTTGTACTTTCATTTGAAGTCACCATATTGGTGATCAGTGATTGCTTTAGTTGGGCTCTTGAACCTGGACTTTTTAAAATTACTATGTTTTTGGTTGCTTTGATTAGCTGTTTCTTAAACACAGTTTTTTTTAAAGCAAGAAAAAAACAAAAAAAATTGTGATGAGAAAAGTAATGTTTGTGATGTCAAAACCATCATGATCCAGTCAGAAACACTGATCTTACCCAATCTCTTATTAAATATGTGATATATTAATACACTTAAATTGCACCACTGACACTAACGTTATCAAATGTTGTTAAACAGTTCTAAGCACAATATGCACAAATAAATGTATTGAGCAATGGCAGAACTTAAACACACACAGACATCAACAATCAGCGTATGAATCTCAAAATTGGTGACAATCAAAAATGATGAAAAAAAATAAAAAATCGGTTCTACTTTGAACATCACAAAACAGTCTACTGAAAAGTCACAACCAAAACAACACCAAAATAAAAGCAAATAAAGAAAATAGTAAGAACATTCAGCTGCATAATTTATTCATGCTGCAATGCATGCTGGGAGTTTTGTACTGGCACCCAGCATGCTTTGGGGCATGATTTTTTTTTTTTTTATAATTAATAGTCACCATTGTTGAGGTTCATGTGCTGATTCTTGATGTCTGTGTGTGTTTAAATGGTGCTGTAACACTAAAGGTTTTGTGTATAAAATATTTTTAAATTCATTCATAGTTTTTCAACTTATCTTGTAGAGTAATATTATCATAAACAATATGAAATTAATTACAAATCACCCATATCTTTTGACACAGATTAAGATCAGTAAATCATCAACACTAAACCAAATCTACTTAATTGTTATGGCTCTTAGTTTTTCTTGTTATATCAAACGTGTGTCACAAACACAGTTACAACAACTAGAGTAAAACTAACATTAAAGAGTCAAGGGTCAAGAGCATAACTAAAGCAAACACTGATCACCAAAATGGTGAGGTCAATCAAAACATTTGAAATAAAATATAAACCTCTGTTAATTCGTAGATATATGACAGAAATGAAGTCAAACTGGTTAGTAATAAGTGGAGCTGGTGATGCTGTGTGTGGAGTTGTTTAATCATCCTCTGCTGTTTTATTTCAGTTGATTTCATTCAAGGCTGTGGCTGTATGTCAGTTGTAGTTTTGTTTCTTGTTCTTTCCTTCAGAGATTGTGTTTGTTAACAGCAGGTGTTCATCAGTGTCTGAATTCACTCATATGTTCTCAATCACTCTGTCTAGCAGACTATATAGTGAACTTATGTAGGAACTAGTGAATGAGGGTGTAGGGCAGAGATGGAAACTCGAGTCAGAGACTTGGACTCGAGTCGCACTTAAGTCGCATAAATAAAGACTCGAGACTTGACTTGGACTCGTGAACAGCTGACTCGAGACTTCACTTGGACTCGTGACTCGTGAGACTCGTAAAAAACGAGTCATTTGGTATAGGAGTTTATATGAATGTATCTCTGAGGGAAACCGCTGTCTTAAAACAAGTTTAGATGGTATTTTCTTTTCATCTTGCCTCCGTGTAATGCATATTAGTGTTCATAACCGCAGCTCTGCTTTGTTTACAGCGGAAACCAAGGAAACAATGTTTAATTGATGTTCAAGCGCCACCCGCTGGCAGAGAGTGAATCTGCATTAATTCAGCCTGTGCGGTTTTGTTTAGTACAGATGGTTTATGTAGAATAGTTTCACAAAACTAAAGTCAGACCATTTTGTTTTTGCTTCAAATTTCGAAATTATACAATCCAATTTAGATTAAAAACTGCTCATGCTGGATGTACAGGTACATCTCAGAAAATTAGAATATGGTGAAAAAGTTCATTTTTTTCTAGTAACTTATTTGAAAAACTGAAAATTTCAACTATTTTAGATTAATTACATGTAAAGAAAACACTTCAAAAGTTTTTTTGTTTTAATTTTGATGATTA
This sequence comes from Schizothorax lantsangensis, assembly GCA_027422415.1. NCBI lineage: Eukaryota > Metazoa > Chordata > Actinopteri > Cypriniformes > Cyprinidae > Schizothorax > Schizothorax lantsangensis. Next base: position 57,124 of record JAPDDO010000159.1, on the reverse strand, counting down.
GAACTTACAGCTAATGAAAGTCAAAAATCAGTATCTCAAAATATTTACATTTGAGTTTCAATAAATAACCATCCATACAGTATAAATTCTGGGTATCTCTTGTTCTTTGAAACCACAATAATGGGGTGTACATGAGATGATTACATGATATGTACCTGTATGCAGCCTCTTTGTTTGGATTGTGTTGTTTAAAATACAGCGGTTGCCTCTAATTTTAAATTGAAAAAGAGCACAAAGCCTTAGTTTGTTAATATGAGATTTATTTAATTTGTGTAATTAATTTGATTAATTGGGGTTTGTTTTAAAATTTTGTTTTGTTGTTTGACATTTCAATTTTACAAAGAAATGTGCTGCATTTTATCTGACAATTAATAAATGGACACCTTTTCATTTCTAATTTGTCTTAAATTTTGTTAATTTTTTTTTTTTGTTGTTGAGAAAATCATATCGTGAAATCAGTATTTCAAAACTGATTTAACCTCAATAACAAGCTGAAAGAACTGTTGCTAATAAATAGAACAAAGACTTGAGACGTGACTTGGACTCCTCAAAAAGACTTGAGACGTGACTTGGACTCCGCTTTAAAGACTTGAGACTTGACTTAGACTTGACCTCAAAGACTTGAGACTTGACTTAGACTTGACCTCAAAGACTTGAGACTTGACTTGGACTTAGACCTCAGAGACTTGTGAACATGTCTGGTGTAGGGTGTGGTTTCAGACACAGCCTATGAGTGTCAACTCTGAGGCTACTTTCTCGAAAACAAAGGTTAGATCTATTACAGTTATTCACTGTATATAGTAAGGAAACTTACTGTTAATCATTTAACAGGTTTTTACTGTGGCATTTTTACAGTCTTTTACCGTTAAAATCACGATCATTTTTTACAGTGTATAGTTCCTAACCATATCAGCCTAGAAAATCGCAACTTTTCATTTTCCGTCAGTCTTAGTACACGATGTAACTACAGAGGAGTCAAGCTTTAAATAGGAAAATTATCAAAACTCTTTGGTCATTTTTGATCGCGATGCTAATGGTCTAATCCGATTCAATGATCTATGCTAAGCTAAGCTAAAACTGCTACCGCCAGACCCGGAGATCGGCGCAATGGATTCAAAAACGGTAGAACTCATCTGTTTAACTCTAGGGGAGTTGTAAAATGAGCCTATTTCCAAAAAAGTGGAGTGTTCCTTTAAGTCTTTGGTTCTTTTAATTGTGATGATTTAGGCAAATTAGAATAATTCATAAGACCAATAAAAAAAACATTTTTAGAGAATTGTTGGCCTTCTGGAAAGTAAGTTAATTTACTGTATATGTACTCAATACTTGGTAGGGGCTCCTTTTGCTTTAATTACTGCCTCAATTCGGCGTGGCATGGAGGTGATCAGTTTGTGGCACTGCTGAGGGGGTATGGAAGCCCAGGTTTCTTTGACAGTGGCCTTCAAGTCATCTGCATTGTTGGGTCTGGTGTCTCTCATCTTCCTCTTGACAATACCCCATAGATTCTCTATGGGGTTCAGGTCAGGCGAGTTTGCTGGCCAATCAAGCACAGTAACACCATGGTAATTGAACCAGCTTTTGGTACCTTTGGCAGTGTGGGCAGGTGTCAAGTCCTGTTGGAGAATGAAATCAGCATCTTTAAAAAGCTGGTCAGCAGATGGAAGCATGAAGTGCTCTAAAATTTCTAGGTAGATGGCTGCGTTGACTGTGGACTTCAGAAAACACAGTGGACCAACACCAGCAGATGACATGGCAGCCCAAATCATCATTGACTGTGGAAACTTCACACTGGACTTCAAGCAACATGGATTCTGTGCCTCTCCACTCTTCCTCCAGACTCTGGAACCTTGATTTCCAAATGAAATGCAAAATTTACTTTCATCTGAAAAGAGGACTTTGGACCACTGAGCAACAGTCCAGTTCTTTTTCTCCACAGCCCAGGTAAGATGCTTCTGACGTTGTCTCTGGTTCAGAAGTGGCTTGGTAGCCCTTTTCCTGAAGACGTCTGAGCGTGGTGACTCTTGATGCACTGACTCCAGCTTCAGTCCACTCATTGTGAAGCTCTCCCAAGAGTTTGAATCAGCTTTGCTTGACTATACTCAAGCTTGCGGTCATCCCTGTTGCTTGTGCACCTTTTCCTACCCAAATTCTTCCTTCCAGTCAACTTTGCATTTAATATGCTTTGATACAGCGCTCTGTAAACAGCCACACCTTTCAGTAATGACCCTCTGTGACTTACCCTCTTTGTGGAGGGTGTCAATGTTCGTCTTCTGGACCATTGCCAAGTCAGCGCCAACCACTACCATTCTTCTATTAGACCAGGGATATATTTATACGTGGCATTACAGCCCGGTAAGTATGCTTAAACTGCTCGCAACGATGCTCCAACTGCTCGCGTTTGCTTGCTCAGGACAGGAGCAAACTAGATGGCAAATTCAGTCTCTACAGGAAGCATTCTATCATGAGCCTTGCAACAGGATTCGTTTCCACACAGTTTATTACTAGTTCCAAGTTGTGAACTTGAACATGAATTCACAGCGTGACTCGCAACAATATATTATTGACACAGACTGTTTGCCCGCAACTATCACTGATGTTGTGCTAACGTGACTGCATTAACAACGGTTTGCACGAGATCTGCTTTCCCCGCTGGAAGAAGATACCAAGAAAGAGATTGAGCATCCGCGTCTGCTGGCCATTTCATCCTTTATTCATCTGGATGTCTTCTTGAATCTAAGCGAAGTTTCTTTTATTCTCATTGCCTAAAGCTTATTGGCAAACATGCTATCTGCAATATTAAGTCTAATTTTCAGTAAATTGTTCGTCGCAAGGTATGCTGTTGTTTATATTTATAGGCTTTTTTGACACTCTGGTGCCACAGGTGAGGCTCGTTTTTTAGCTGTTGTTTAAGGCTATCCGATATAATCAGGCTGCTGCTTTTTAGACTCATCTAGTATCGGAGTGCTGTTCTTTAAACTTATTTTATTATTTCCAATACGCAATTAGACATTTAGGTCAGTGAGATGCTGCTTAAAGCTATAGCGTATCGGTAACATGCTTGATACTTAACGCACAGTATGTAAATTTCGCTACTAACGGGTTATTAATGCTAATAATGATTATCTAGATAAGGGCAGAGCCTGTTGCCTAAACTCGGGTATTGACCATACGCCGTACTGCATTAAATGGGTAGGCTGCACTTCTCAGTCGCCTAATAAAGAGGAAGCAAGTTTATTTATATAGCGCATTTCATACACAATGGTAATTCAAGTGCTTTACAAAAAAATTAAAATAATAATAATAATATATACAGTCAGGTCCATAAATATTGGGACATCGACACAATTCTAACATTTTTGGCTCTATACACCACCACAATGGATTTCAAATGAAATGAAGATGTGCTTTAACTGCAGACTGTCAGCTTTAATTTGAGGGTATTTACATCCAAATCAGGTGAACGGTGTAGGAATTACAACAGTTTGCATATGTGCCTCCCACTTGTTAAGGGACCAAAAGTAATGGGACAGAATAATAATCATAAATCAAACTTTCACTTTTTAATACTTGGTTGCAAATCCTTTGCAGTCAATTACAGCCTGAAGTCTGGAACGCATAGACATCACCAGACGCTGGGTTTCATCCCTGGTGATGCTCTGCCAGGCCTCTACTGCAACCGTCTTCAGTTCCTGCTTGTTCTTGGGGCATTTTCCCTTCAGTTTTGTCTTCAGCAAGTGAAATGCATGCTCAATCGGATTCAGGTCAGGTGATTGACTTGGCCATTGCATAACAGTCCACTTCTTTCCCTTCTAAAACTCTTTGGTTGCTTTTGCAGTATGCTTTGGGTCATTGTCCATCTGCACTGTGAAGCGCCGTCCAATGAGTTCTGAAGCATTTGGCTGAATATGAGCAGATAATATTGCCCGAAACACTTCAGAATTCATCCTGCTGCTTTTGTCAGCAATCACATCATCAATAAATACAAGAGAACCAGTTCCACTGGCAGCCATACATGCCCACGACTTGACATTACCACCACCATGCTTCACTGATGAGGTGGTATGCTTAGGATCATGAGCAGTTCCTTCTCCATACTCTTCTCTTCCCATCACTCTGGTACAAGTTGATCTTGGTCTCATCTGTCCATAGGATGTTGTTCCAGAACTGTGAAGGCTTTTTTAGATGTTGTTTGGCAAACTCTAATCTGGCCTTCCTGTTCTTGTGGTGAACCCTCTGTATTCACTCTGGTGAAGTCTTCTCTTGATTGTTGACTTTGACACACATACACCTACCTCCTGGAGAGTGTTCTTGATCTGGCCAACTGTTGTGAAGGGTGTTTTCTTCACCAGGGAAAGAATTCTTCGGTCATCCACCACAGTTGTTTTCCGTGGTCTTCCGGGTCTTTTGGTGTTGCTGAGCTCACCGGTGCATTCCTTCTTTTTAAGAATGTTCCAAACGGTTGTTTTGGCCACGCCTAATGTTTTTGCTATCTCTCTGATGGGTTTGTTTTGTTTTTTCAGCCTAATGATGGCTTGCTTCACTGATAGTGACAGCTCTTTGGATCTCATCTTGACAGTTGACAGCAACAGATTCCAAATGCAAATAGCACACTTGAAATGAACTCTGGACCTTTTATCTGCTCATTGTAATTGGGATAATGAGGGAATAACACACACCTGGCCATGGAACAGCTGAGAAGCCAATTGTCCCATTACTTTTGGTCCCTTAACAAGTGGGAGGCACATATGCAAACTGTTGTAATTCCTACACTGTTCACCTGATTTGGATGTAAATACCATCAAATTAAAGCTGACAGTCTGCAGTTCGTTTAATTTTAAATCCATTGTGGTGGTGTATAGAGCCAAAAATGTTAGAATTGTGTCGATGTCCCAATATTTATGGACCTGACTGTATATAATAATTTTTATTAAATACAGTGCAATCAGTCAGATTCAGCACAGTGCACATCCAGTAAACGCACAGGAAACAAATGCGTTCGAGTCTAAATTTAAAATGAGGCTAACAGTTTAGCTAATCTGATCTTTGGAAGCTTTGGTGTTTCTAACTGACTTGATCCTAATGGCCCAAATGGTCTGCTTGCAGGGCTGGACTGGTAATCGGGCATACCGGGCATTTTCCCGGTGGGCCGACAGATTTTTTATTTTTTTTTGCCAAGGACCATCACGCAGGGACAACGAGCAGTCAGTGGCCCATTGGTTTGTCTCCTGCATTGACAGCGTAAACCACCCAATCACAATGCGCTACAGACAGAGCAATGAAGTATTTTGCTCCGCCTAAATAAACCCCAACTTCTTCCGTATCGGCTTTCCCCACGTTTCACAGCAGCTTTATAAAAACAGGCTTGCTCTGCAGTGAATGATGCGGGCCAAAGAGCCAGGCAGGAGGAGAGAGTAGAGTAGTTGAATCGGTAAAGTGCTTGATAAGGGACTCGGAACGGAGGCAGGCATCTAGTGTGTGCGCGCGCGCGCCATGAGTGCAGAATACGCTTTTTAATATATATATATTTTTTTTTATTCAACACTTTTTAATAAACCGTAAATTTGTCCCCCGTGATTTTTTTGCCAAGTCAAGTCAAGTGTGTTCATAGAGGTTTCCATGGGCCAATGCGAATAAATCTAGATTTAAATTCGAAAAGACACGATATTGTCGGACCTGACGTTTTATTCTTATCCAAAACAACTAGATGCAATGATACATATCTACACTAGCAGTCAAAAGTTTTTGAACAGTAACGCCCGTTTCACACTGCAAGCATGAGCGGCGCGTGAGCAGCACAGAAGCGTTGCATATGCAGAGCGTGAGCAGCGCGCGCCCATTGTGCTTTCATACTGGCAGCGTTTGTCGCGCGCAGCTGAACCGCGGCTTGTAGGCTAGTACAATACAGATGAGTATCATCATTTCTGTCATATTTTCCAGCGTTCTCCTCCGAACACTGTGTGCCATGTGCTTTGGTGTATGATATGGCCAGCATACTCTGTGATGCGACCGTGTCCCCCTGCCCTCTGTCCCACACACATATGTAAATAACATATATTATATATATATATATATAGGTAGTTTACACGATAAACTTGAGCCAAGTTTTCAAGATGTGTATACGAAAAAATTGCCGGCCCTGTCAGGAAAGATTTTGTCTGACCCTTCTCACATTTTGTATGGGGAATATTAATTTTTGCCATCTAACAGAAGACTTGCATATGCTAGATTGAATTGGCTATGTTACGTAAATCTTTTGTGTATCAGTCTGTAAAATTAATAAATCAGAATTGGGGGTTCAAATAGGCCTCTGGGCTCTGGAAAATAGAAAGAACTCACTATTCTAATGCACTGTAGCCGTATGTTTATTATACTGTTGTTGTTTTTCTGTATCAAGGTGCATCTATTGTATTGTTTGTTTAGTAATTATTGATGTGAATTGATGTGAGACACGCTGTCGTGAGATCCAAGACATGTTTTAGAACGAATTCCAACAATAAAGTGTAATTGGATTGAATAATTGAATTGAAAAATTAATATTAAAACTAACAAATGCCTCTAGTTTTATTATTTAACAGACCTTTGAAGTTTGGGCAAAAACTTGTGGAAGTGGTGTTTTCGTGCATTTTATTTCCATATGGTGATTGTGAAACATGAAACGCATCACTTACATGATTTTGTGGTCAAATTTGTTATTTTTAATGTTAATCGGGTCAATTTTTATCAAGAACAATGCACTGTGACTTTAATTCAGCGTAAGCGGCGCAGCAAAAATAGACTCGGCGCCGAAACGATCGCGGCACTGCCGCTCCTGCTCTGCTCCTGCTACGCGCTGCCGCGTGCTGTGTGAACGCTCTCATCCGTTAACATGGGCGCCGAAAAAATACTCGCTGCTTACGCCCTGCTTACCCCTGCAGTGTGAAACCGGCGTAAGATTTAGATTTTTTTTTTTAAAGAATTCTCTTCTGCTCACCAAGCCTGCATTTATTTTATCCAAAATACAGTAAAAGTAGTAATATTGTGAAATATTTTTACTATTTAAAATAACTGCTTTCTATTTGAATATATCTTAAAATGTAATTTATTCCTGTGATCAAAACTGAATTTTTAGCATCATTACTCCAGTCTTCAGTGTCACATGTTCTTTAAGAAATCATTCTAATATGCTGATTTGCTGCTCAAGAAACATTTATTATTATTATTATTATTATCAATACTTAAAACAGTCGAGTAATTTTTTTTCTGGATTCTTTGATGAATAGAAAGATCCAAAGATCAGCGTTTATCTGAAATAAAAAGCTTTTGTAACATTATACTCTATAGCCTACCATTCAAAAGATTGGAGTCAGTATAATTTTTGTTTTGTTTTTTGGTAAAGAAATTATAGAAATTAATACTTATTTAGCAAGGATGCTTTAAATTGATCAAAATGATGATAAAGACATTTATAATGTTACAAAATATTTCTATTTCAGATAGATGCTGTTCTTCTGAACTTTCTATTCATCAAAGAAACCTGAAAAAAATCTACTCAGCTGTTTTCATAATACATAATAATAATAATAATAATAATAAATGTATTTTGAGCAGCAAATCAGAATATTTGAATGATTTCTGAACATCATGTGACTGGAGTAATGATGCTGGAAATTCAGCTTTGATCACATGAATAAATTACATTTTAATATATATTTTAAATATTAAAAACATTTCACAATATTACTATTTATGCTGTATTTTGGATCAAACAAATACAGGCTTGGTGAACAGAAGAGACTTCTTTAAAAAAATAATAAAAAAATCTTTTGAATGGTAGTGTATATCATATATATATATATATATATTATATATGGTGGTGGTGGGCCGCCTGGACCAAAAAATGCCAGGGCCGATTTTTTTGTCCCAGTCCAGCCCTGTCTGCTTGGTTATATTCTGTGAGCATGTCTGCAATATATTTAGGTCCTAGTCATTGAGTGATTTTTAAACTAGTAATATAACTTTAACCTGTTAACCAGCACCCCCCATATTGGGAATCACAGCTGAAAATGACTAACTAACTTAAAATGGTAACAGTTCCTGACTTCAGTGTGTCACACACACAATTGTGGTGTCTTTGGAAAGAAGACCCTTTGGCCTTTACTATCCATTATCCAGAGTTGATAATGCTCAAAAATATAAAAAGTTATAGACACTGAAGTGCCTTGATAAAAATTGTACCACACTGAATTTTTTTTTATTTCATATAAAAATACATGAAATCAGTCCTGGAGAAATCCAGAAAAGTAATGGGTTGAAAGTCACATGTCTCATGTGTTTATATTTCAAATCTGAAGAAGATACCATGAAAAATGAGATTCCTGCAGACATTTTTCTAGTCCCCCCCCCCCCCCCGTTTGAGGAAAAATATTTACCAAATTATTGAAGAGTTCTACTACATACTTTTTAGTCTTTATACATGCCACTGCAGTTTTTCAATTATAAAACAGTAGACAAAATCTTAGAAATCGTATAAGTGATTTATTTGAGCACTAGAAAAATACAATAATAATCATTTTTGAGTGATGAAAATATAACAATAATAATAAAAAAAAATAACTTAATTACATACTGATTTCCTGACAAACAGCTGCTCTCCTGCTCATACATTAGTAATCACATGCTGAAGATCATTCATATAGATGCTAATCATACTGATGGCTGCCCAATATAGTCAATATTCACATTATAATGGGCTTTTATATAGACTGCATTCACACTGATATCTGTGAACAGTCAGTAATTACATGCTGATTATCAGCCATAGAGATGTTAATCACACAAATACAGGCACATTCTCCACAAAACACGCAAACATATATGAAAACTGCTGAAGAAGAAAAAAAAGAAATGTTTATTTGTGCTATAAAGTTCGCTAAGTTACGCCCCATCAGATGACAGGTGCGTCACAGCGTGCGTCACGCGTCGTCGCGAGGGAGCGCCAGAATTCAAATAATCAATCTTCCGTGTATCTTTGACTTTTTTTTTTTTTGGATGATTTCATTCTGTTTGGGACATTGCCTGCTACAAAATCGTGCTGTTTTTTTACCACCAAGACGCTGTTTTTGAGCGTAATTTGTTCCATAACGGACACAAACAATAGCTCTCCCTCAAGAGATGAGACGTAAACAAAGGATTAACGATCTAAATTACAGCGTTGTTGTTTCTTTGGACTAAAATTGCTCGATGGAATGTTGTTCACTGGACTCTTATCTTTCAAACGAAACCAGGATTTACAGCAGTGGACACGTTTGAGAGTCGTTATCAGGATGAAAATGGTATGTATTGCGGGATTTTTTATACATGTTTTGATGTGTACTGCTTACACAAATTTAGCAAATACATTCCGTATAAGCTTTCTATCGAAAAACAGCGATCTGTCGTCGATCCTAGAGGGTTAGACCTTCAAAATGATATATAGTTTGTCAAGATTCATTTTGTCCTGTTTTACTTTATCTGTTTGAAAACAATGACGTGCAAACAAAGAGCTTTCAGTGCGTCCGCGTCCTGGTGCAAGTTAACAGGTTAAAATCAATCCTAATACAACTGGACAGTGTATGGACCTGGGGAATGGTGTGATATGCTCAGATTTTCTGGTTCTAGTCAGCATACTGGCAGCAGAGTTCTGGATGAGCTGCAGCTGTCTAATGGTCTTCTTGGGAAGGCCGGTGAGGAGACCATTACAATAGTCCACCCTGCTGGTGATGAAGGCTTGAACAAGTTTCTTGACTGGAAACAAATACCTAATTCTTGCAATGTTTGAGATGGCGGTACATTTATTTAGTTACTACCTTGACATGACTACTGAAACTAAGGTCTAAAACCAGAATCGCACCAAGATTCCTGACTTGATTTTAGCATTTGACCCCTAGAGTTAGGGCTGTGCAATTAATCAAAATTCAGTTTCGATTTCGATTTCAGTTTCCTCCAACGATTATGAAAATACAATAATCGAGATAAAACGATTATGCCGCCCCATTCCGCCCCTTTCCAGCAGTGCGCTTTCACTCCTCCATAAAAGCCAATTTTCACGTGTAAATCAGTAAAATCATGTAACGTGACTTTTGCAAAATTGGACGTGCTTGAGTTATTAAAGTTGATTAGATTTATTAATGTTTTTAAAAAGCACGAAAGAGAACTTGCGCTGTTCCTCAGGAGGATATCTGTGTATGCGCTCAGAGACGGAGCAGAGCACAGACATGTACCTAAACGCTCAAATACACGCAAAAAATGTGTCAAAATGCGGCGCTTAGTGATTATTCACGTAAACCCTCGTCGGTTATGTAATAAATTAATGTAAACCGTTGATACTGAAAATACGCGTGTAACAGTAAATTGGATCCGTGCGGCTCTTATTATTCTTGCTGCCGACTGTGTGCTTAATATTATTCAAACAACAAAAGACAAAGACAAAGACAAAATCACTCACTGCTCTTCACAGAAGGTCTTTTGTAGCTTTAATAAGAAACCAAGGAAGTTTAATTCTTACAGTGAAGACTACACTGTTTTATTTTACATTTGATTATTTAATTTCTATAGTAGACTGTTAACTGAATACTTTAGATTTGCATAAATTCTTTTTTGGTTATACGGCCCGCTAATAATCGTGTTAAATAATCGTGATTACAATATTGACCAAAATAATCGTGATTATGATTTTTGTCATAATCGAGCAGCCCTACCTAGAGTCAAGGTATGCATTCACCTTGAGAACTTCATCTTTGTTTCAAAAAATGTCATGTCTGTTTCTCCTGGTTTAACTGAAGAAAGTTTGGGCAAATCCAACTGTTAAATTCATCAACGCATTAGCAGAGTGAGTCTATGGGGCTGTAATAATTTTATGATAAGGCTAGGTAAACCTGGGTATCATCTGCATAGCTGTGATAAGCAATTTCTTCTTTTTTTGTCTCATACAGGCTGAATAAGATTGGCTCAAGAATCGAGTCTTGTGGGACTCCGCATATCATGGACGTCCACTTAGACTTATGTTAATAATCTTTCCCTTCTAGGTATGACCTGAACCATTCGAGGAACATCCCAGAAGCTGCTGACCCAGTTTTCCAGTCTCTCTAGAAGGATGTTATGATCGACTGCGTCAAACGCAGCACTGAGATCTGGTAGTACCAGCACTGATATTTTTGTCAGAATCAGTGTTTAAGTTAATATATTTATTATCTTTATGCTGTCCATGTGCTGTCATGTGGTCAGAACCAGATTGAAATTGTCCAGGTATCCATTAGAGCTTATAGTAGTTCAGCTGATTGAAAACTCCCTTTTCAACAACTTTGCCTACAAAAAAATATCTGATATTGGTCATAGTTGCTCATATGGTGTTATCAAGATTGCTCTTTTCAGGAGGGGCTTAACAACTGAGCTTCCAGGGAATTTGGAAATGTCCCAGAAAGAAGTAAGGCATTTACCATTCCTAAGATATGTGTTTAATGTGTTGTACTATTTCTTACAAAATTTGATATCAATTGTAAAAAAAAAAAAAAAAGTAACTTCTTTTGAAATTGCGGTTGAATCTGTCTGACCTCTGCATAACTGAGGATGTGCTAATTGCCTTCTGATATTATTGACCTTCTCAGAAGGAAGCAAACCCATTGCATTTGCTGTTGGAAAATATTTCACTGGGAATCTGACTAAAGGGGTTTCTAGACTCAATGGTAGCAAATTATAAGTCGAGAAGACGGTACCTGGTTAAAACTTGCAATGTGCTGGTACCCGGTTAAAACTTTCAGAAGCAAGACGCTCAATTTTAAGGCCATTTGGTTGTTCTTGAAAATGCTTGCTGCTTATGGCTCATCTAGTTATTGGAAATGTTACTATTTCAAGCTTCTACGATTGTTGCATATGCTTGCTTAAGCAAGTAACACTTTGTTGCCTAAACCTATCTAATATATCGGTAAGGAACTTGTAACCCTCATGTGTGTTGTCAGATTGACGACATTACACAATGAGCGCAAATGTCAATAGGACATTCAACCTATAACTGATGAGTTGATTTGAGTTATATGCTGTGGTTATTGAGCTGTTAAAGGGATAATGATGCTTTAAGCCCCGTTCAACTACAAGCGACACACAACAACAAAGCGACACGATCCCATTCGTTTCAATGGAAAGTTGACGATTACCGGTGACAAGAGCGACATCGGCCACTGGCGCAGGATTGGGGCATGTCCAGAGACGCGGCAAGTTCAGAATCCTTCAACTTTATGCAAATGAAGAGTTACTTCTGGGAGCGACAGCCAGTAGGAGAGAATCCTCTCAGCTCAGCAGTGACGGAAATGAGACTGATCCTTGCCGTCATTCTTTTGTTTTTATGAAGGGATTCAATTTATACTCATTATATTTAGTCTTTTGCCTCCAAAATGTCTGTATAAAACGGATTCACTGTCATCCCGATGAGCTTAACCCACTAGCAAGCTCTTCGCCAGCCTCAAAAGTCACTGTTAGTGTGAATGCAGATTTAAGATCAGGTAGAATCTGAGATCTCTGTCCCAGTAAGTTGCTTGCTTCTATGGCTGCAGTATGCTGTGTTTGCTGCAAGCTGGCAGCCTAGATTGCCAAATTCTATAGTGTTCTGCATCTTTAATCTTATTCAGGTAATTAATTAATTAATTCATTCATTCATTCGTTACATTTATATAATGCTTTTCTGCTTTTCTAAGCACTCAAAGCGCTCTACATTGTCAGGGGGTATCGGCAACGGCAGCCATAGTTTGCCAGAACGCCCACCACATATCAGCTTATTGGTGGTACCACATTAAGAGGCTTGATGTCTTCTTAGCTGCTTATAAAGAAGAGCAACCCTTTGATGCTACCCTTCTTCCATTATAACTGCAGGAGCCTGCTGTTCTATCCCTCAGCGAGGGATGAACACCCCTCAGGAAAGAAAAATAAAGGAGGGGGAGGGGGCTGCTGTTCTTCTCCCACTGGAGTGAACACCCCCTTCGCTGCTATAACTGGGGGGCCCTCTTGTTCTTCCGCTGGAGAGAACACCCCCTTTACTGCTGTATCTGCAGGGGCCTGCGGTTCAATCCCTCAGCGAGGGCCGAACACCCCTTACTGCTTAAATTTAAAGAGGGGCCTGCTATTGTCTCCCTCCTTAGAGGGGAGAATATCCCTCTGATAACAGGACTACAATTAAGCCATTTCAATAACACTGTCTCTTCTCTTTTGCAGGAATGGAATATGTATGGTTTTGGGGGGTTCTTCTGGCAAGTTATCGCCTCTCATTATGTTTGGGGGGTTAATGCTAAAGCTCTCGTATGTGCCAATTATTGAACGAGAACCCCCATAAAGAATAGGGTGACCACCCGTCCTGCATTTTGCAGGACAGTCCCGAAATTGGGAGCTTTGTCCCGCAATATGTAAGCTGCGTCCTGCATTTCAATTATGTATTCTGTATTTTTCATGCCAGTCCAAATGACTGGCCAATTGTCGCGAAGTATGCAAATCGCAGGCAAATACTGACAAGCTGAGAGGCAGTATAAAATGCGGTGCACGCGGCAATTACGTCTGAATCTTTTCCTTCACTTTGCTGAACAACATAGATTATGGCTTATAGACTGCTCTCTTATTCACACGATACCACCCCCCCAACAGTGGTCTGTCGTGTGTAGAGGACACTCTCTTGTTCACATGATACCAGCCCAACATCAGCGGTCTGCCGTGTGTAGAGGACACTCTCTCATTCACATGATACCAGCCCCTCATAAGCGGCTGCCGTGTTTGGAAGACACTGGTCTCTTATTCACACGATACCAGCCCCGCATCAGCGGCTGCCGTGTGTAGAGGACTCCGCTCTCTCACTCATTCAAGGCGATTTTTGTGAGGCAACCTGCTATGGCGAGTGAGTGAGCTTCAGTCACTCACTCACTCGCCAGCAGTTAAGCGGCCCCCGCCTCAGAGCGGCCGGCAGTGAGTCACATTATGCCCCAGCGAGCAAAAGCGAGCCGGCATATCCAACGACCAAGCCGCTATGTCGGTTCCTGAGCGCGTGGGAAACTATTCCGAGAATCTCACGCTGCTTACTCGGCGTGATAGAGCATGGGTACGCCCCTTCAATTCAGACGCAGACCACCCTGTTTCAACGGCGTGGTGCAGTCTCTAACATTGCCTCGAAATGCCCTGGTCCTGAGACAAGAGCTGTGCAACCTGTTCTAAAAAGGAGTGATAGAACGAGTCCCAGCGAGCGAGCTGGAGAGCGGCTTTTACAGCCGCTATTTTGTGGTGCCCTAGCCCGATTCTAGATCTCAGGCCCATCAACAGAGCGCTCTGCAAGCGTCCGTTCAGGATGATATCGCTGGTACAGGTCCTGGCGCAAATTCGCCACAGGGGACTGGTTGCGTCCGTGGATTTAAAGGATGCGTACTTTCACATTCAGATAGCACCGCATCGCAGACACTTTCTGAGGTTTGCTCTCGAGGGCACAGCGTACCAGTACCCTGTTCTTCTGTTTGGACTGGCTTTGGCCCCGCGCACTTTCTCAAAGTGCATGGACACAGCTCAACTTGGAGTTCTTGAGGCTGTGTGTGGATATGTGTAAGAGCATTCTTGCCCCGAGTCAGTCTATAACGTAACTGGGAGTGTGCTTCAACTAAAAGCGGTCAACTTCAACTCGCCACTCTCAGGAGCGGCTGGCCACCATTTTGTCTTCCCTGCGCCATTTCAGACTGGGCAGTTTACTACATATGTGCCCGCTGCAGTTTTGGCTGAAATCTCGAGACCCTTGGACGGCGTGGACTTCGGGCTGTTGCACATCGCGGTCTCCCGCGACTGCATCGAAGCTCTGAGGCCTTGAGGCAAAGATCTCTTCAGCCGGGGGGGGGTTCCCCTGGGCTTGGTGACGTCATGTGTCGTGGTCACGATGGACACATCGAATCGAAGCCAGGAAGCAGTGTGCGAGGGCATGCCGGCTTCGGGCTGTGGTTAGAACCTCAGAGCCGGTGACACATAAACCGCTTGGAGCTGGGAGCAGTTTTCTTAGCTCTAAAGGATTTTCGGCCACAGCTGGAACAGCGGCATGTACTGATTCGCACCGGCAACATGTCTGTGGTTTCGTACATAAATCACCAAGGAGGCGTATGATCCAAGGGTCTGTACAAGCATGCAGCAAATCTCCTGCTATGGGCGGACCGTCACTTTCTCCCCATCAGAGCAGCGCACATCCCGGACCTGACAGAGCTGCTGGTGGCACCAACCTGGCCGATCTCCGTCAGGAAGGATCTGCTATCTCAGGTCGAACCCAGAGTTGTGGAGCCTTCATGTGTGGCTGCTTTGGGGATATCGGAGGAGTTGAGCACCCTGCACTCTCGTGTGCTCGACACGCTCTCGGAGGCGTTTGTATGCTCTGAAATGGGGAGTGTTTATGAATGGTGCAGTAATGTTCATATCGACCTAGCTGCTTGCTCTGTGTCGGATGTTCTGCATTTTCTACAGTACAGAATGGATAGTGGATCTCTATCATCAACACTGGAAGTCTATGTGGCCGCTATTGCCTTGTTTCGTTCCCCGCTGGGAATGGCAATCTGACCAGCTTTTCGTGTGCTATGGTGGTTGTGCGAAGGGCCAGGCCGTATCAAAACAGAGGCTTTCCCACTAGATTGTGGACACTATCACGGCTGCTTATACGAGCCAAGGTTTGGAATGCCCGTTTCACATTAGGGCCCACTCAACAAGGGCTATCGCCGCCTTCTGGGCGTGGTCGAGAGGTATGTCTATTCAGGATATATGCTTTGCAGCCAGCTGGTCTTCTCAGAATACCTTCACCAGGTTTTAAATGCTGGACGTTCAGTCCTTGGCCTCCTAAGTGCTGTCGGTGAGTGACTGATTCATGTTTATGCTTCCTCTATTCATGTGTGTTTGCTGCCTCACACAGTAATTACTCTGCGAAGCCCTTTATGCTATTGTTGTTGTCTGCCCTGTACTCAGTGCAGCTCCAGTTATTCAATGCCTAATTCGATTGGTGTACCATCATCACGTTATGCATTTTTTACTGCCTCTCAGCTTGTCAGTATTTGCATGTGATTTGCATACTTCACGACAATTGGCCAGTCATTTGGACTGGCGTGAGCCAATAGGACTTCAGGAAAGGTTGGAAGGGAAG
Organism: Schizothorax lantsangensis; assembly: GCA_027422415.1. Taxonomy (NCBI): domain Eukaryota; kingdom Metazoa; phylum Chordata; class Actinopteri; order Cypriniformes; family Cyprinidae; genus Schizothorax; species Schizothorax lantsangensis. The sequence continues at coordinate 40,980 of JAPDDO010000159.1, read as the reverse complement.
GAGTTCCCATAACGGAGATTTCTCCGTGATGTTTCATTCCTGCTCTCAGGGAACCGAGGTTATGATAGTAACCGGAGACGTTTTTCCCACTGATGACGACTGCGTGGATGGCGCAAAGGATGTGCGGACCTCATCAAGTGCTCGAGCACCACCGAAGGAATTGGTCGAGCGCACAGGGAAAAACACGATATTCTCCTTTCATTTAAAAAAAAAAAACAATCGATTGCAGCTTTCAGACAGGACTTTGTTTGAGGCTGTTTCTATGGCGTTATTTTAATGACAAGTGTCCAGAGCGGATTACTGTAATATGAGAGCGCAACAAATGTCTCTGCTCGCAGGATTCTCTTCACTCTACAAAACAGATGCACACTCTCTCTCTTGATCAGACATTAGGTCAATGTGTGCACGCTCAAAATGTATACTCTCTCCTGGGTGCGGGCAATGGGCATCCACCGGCAGAAACATAAATTGGCGCATAAGGCAACGGATGTAATGTAAATCAGTATTTAAATAGCATAACAGTAGTAAATGTATCTGTCTTACACATGTCCCGCAAAATCACATCTACTGTCCCGCAACAGATCTATTGCCAGGTGGTCACCCTAATAAGGAACCATACCGCCAAAGATAAATTGTGTTTCAATAAACTCAACATAACTTGCCAAAGTGGTCCTGCCTGAAATCGAGTGCAGCGATAGTTCAGTCAGGCCACGTAGGCATAGTGCTGCGGTCAGCTGACAAATCGCTCCAACCACTACCATTCTTCCATTAGACCGGGGATATATATACGTGGCATTACAGCCGGGTAAGTATGCTTAAATTGCTCGCAACCCTCCCTCCCTCCCTCCCATCTATATGTTTCAAGCATATTATTGTGCACCTTTTGGCTGTCGTCTTCTTTTTGTTTCAGATTACCAAGGCTTTTAAGTCTTAGCTGTCATGGACCTCACCGCCAAGAGACATTCATTCTTCATAGCAAGCTACAGTATGGTCATCCCTGGATTAACCGCCATGCCTATATGTTACCACTGTTTTATTTAAGACATTACTTATATGTTCTCTGTATTTACACAGCTGATGGTTCCGGGGGGGTTAATGCTAAAGCTCTTGTATGTGCAAATTATTAAACGAGAACCCCCATAAGGAACCATACCGCCAAAGATTAATTGTGTTTCAACAAACTCAACATAACTTGCCAAAGTTGTCCTGCCTGAACTAAAAATCTAGTCAAGAATCTTGGGGTGATTCTGGAGACAGACTTTAGTTTCAGCAACCATGTCAAAGCAGTAACTAAATCAGCATACTATCATCTCAAAAACATTTTAAGAATTAGATGTTTTGTTTCCATATTGTAATGGTCTCCTCACCGGCCTTCCCAAGAAGACCATTAGACAGCTGCAGCTCATCCAGAATGCTGCTGCCAGGATTCTGACTAGAACCAGAAAATCTGAGCATATCACACCAGTCCTCGGGTCCTTACACTGGCTTCCAGTTACATTTGGAAAGCCAAAGGCCCAGATGGTGTCTCTCCAGCCTGCCTCAAAGCCTGTGCTGTTCAGCTATCATCCATCTTCACATTGATCTTCAATAGATCACTGGAGCTGTGTGAAGTCCCCTCCTGCTTCAAACGCTCCACCATCATCCCTGTACCCAAGAAACCAAAAATCACAGGACTTAATTACTACAGACCTGTTGCTTTAACGTCTGTGGTGATGAAGTCATTTGAGAGGCTCGTGTTGACTCACCCGAAGGACATTACTGGACCCTTGCTGGACCCCCTGCAGTTTGCTTACCGAGCAAACAGGTCTGTGGATGATGCAGTCAACATGGGATTGCACTACATCCTCCAACATCTGGACAAACCAGGGACTTATGCAAGGATCCTGTTTGTGGACTTCAGCTCCGCTTTCAACACCATCATCCTGGACACCCTTCAGAATAAACTGACACAGCTCTCCGTCCCCACCTCCATCTGTCAGTGGATCACCAGCTTCCTGACAGACAGGCAGCAGCTAGTGAGGCTGGGAAAATTCTCATCCAACACCTGCACCATCAGCACTGGAGCTCCTCAGGGTTGTGTTCTCTCCCCACTGCTCTTCTCCCTCTACACCAACGACTGCACCTCTAAAGATCCCTCTGTCAAACTCCTTAAGTTTGCAGACGACACCACACTCATCGGCCTCATCCAGGATGGTGACGAGTCTGCTTACAGACAGGAGGTTAAGGAGCTGGCTGTCTGGTGCAGTCTAAACAACCTGGAGCTCAACACGCTTAAAACTGTGAAGATGATCGTGGACTTCAGGAGAAACCCCCCAGCTCTCCCCCCACTCACTATCATGAACAACTCTGTGAATGCAGTGGAGTCATTCAGGTTCCTGGGAACCACCATCTCTCAGGACCTGAAGTGGGACACTCACATCGACTCCATCGTGAAAAAGGCCCAGCAGAGAATGTACTTTCTTCGTCAACTGAAAAAGTTCAACCTGCCACAGGCGCACATGACACAGTTTTACTCTGCTGTTATTGAGTCGGTTCTGTGCTCTTCTATAACTGTATGGTTTGGGTCGGCCAGCAAATCAGATATAAGAAGACTACAGCGGACTGTTAGGACAGCAGAAAGGATCATTGGTGTGCACCTGCCCAGCCTTCAGGACTTGTACTACTCCAGAGTGAAGAAACGGGCAGGTAACATCATCACAGACCCCTCTCACCCTGGATACGACCTGTTTGCGCTTCTCCCTTCAGGCAGACGCTACAGATCTCTGTGCACTAGAACATCTAGGCATAAAAACAGTTTTTTTTCCCTATGCCATCTCCAGCCTAAACCACTAACACAGGAATTATTACCTGTGTTCTGTAATTCATCCCCCATCTCTAATTATTTACTCTCTCTCTCTAGTACTATGTAAATATGTATGCATAATTTTCTATACAGCTGTATATATAGAGTAAATAGGGCACACATCTGTACATAAATCTTCTGTTCCAGATTCATACACATTATTATTATTATTATTATTGTTAAGTCTTATTTAAATGTTCTGTTCTCATGTCAGATATGTACAGTATGTATATATGTATGTATGTATGCATGTATGTAGCAAGAGCTTCTTAAAAACCACAACAAATTCCTCGTGTGTTTGCACACACTTGGCGAATAAAGCTGATTCTGATTTAGGATTGATTTTAAAGTACTTTTACTCGTTTATAAATCTCTCAGTGGCCTAGGAGCTAAATACATTGCAGATATGCTCACTGAATATAAACCTATCAGACCACTCAGATCATTAGGATCGAGTCAGATAGAAATACCAAGTGTTCACACAAAACAAGGGGAGTCCGCGTTTAGCTATTATGCCGCCCACAGTTGGAACCAGCTTCCAGAAGAGATCAGATGTGCTAAAACATTAGCCACATTTAAATATAGACTCAAACCTCATCTGTTTAGCTGTGCATTTATCGAATAAGCAATGTGCTACGTCTGAACTGACTGCACTGTATTTTATGTATAATCATTTTTTTATTTTTAACTGTTTTAAATTAATTTTAAATCAATTTCTAAATCATTTTAAAAGTTTTTAAGTTCCCTGTTTTATTGTTGTGATTTTTTTTTTAATTATTTCACTTCCTTTTCTGTAAAGCACATTGAATTACCATTGTGTATGAAATGTGTTATATAAATAAACTTGCCTTGCCAAACCAAATGTACAGTTGATCACTCATATTTCAAGGTTTGCCTTACGCAAAATAACTGTTTTTTTTTTAGATACTTTCGCATTATTAATTGATAGAAATAAATGGTTTTCATTGTTTTCAATTCAGAAATAGATACTGGGTTTAGTGTTACACATATATTTGTTTAGACAACTTCTGCATTATGAATTTTTCTTAATTTAATGTGTGATGCGTCATAATAACGAATGACCAACATGAGGGAAGGATCTTCTCAGGTTCACATGAAGCCAGCATTAGTGTTTGTCTGGTCATGTGATCTCAACATGTCTGTCCACATGCGTCGACCCGCTCCATGTCAAATAAAACCATTTCAAGTAGGACATGCATATGACATTCTTCAAAACTATCCTTCATTTCTGTAGAGCTGGATATCTGAATAAAGATCAAATGAGTGAGTTCAGCTTTGAGAATGAAAACCAACCTGTTTGTTCCTCAGTATCTTCATGTTTGACTCTGAATGTTTCTTCAATCTTCATGACTTCACTCTCCTCTTTAATAAACACCATCTTTGTTTGTTGCTCAGTATCTTCATGTTTGACTCTGAATGCTTCTTCAATCTTCATGTCTTCACTCTCCTCTTTAATAAACGCCATCTTTGTTTGTTCATCAGTATCTTCATGTTTGACTCTGAATGCTTCTTCAATCTTCATGTCTTCACTCTCCTCTTTAATAAGCACCATCTCTGTTTGTTCCTCAGCATCTTGTTTCAGACTGAATACTTCTTCAATCCTGAAGTCTTCACTCTCCTCTTTAATAAACGTCATCTTTATAAGTGTGTCTGGATCTCAGTCGCTTCAGCAGGAGTTTTCTGGACACTCAGTTCTGTTTAAGATGAGAGAAATAAACCCAAACTAAATCTCTGGGTGCGTCTCAATCAGCTCTAGTTCAGTAGTCAGCACACTAGTGAGGGAGTGAGAGTTAATGGACTTAAATCACCTGATTACACACTCAAAACATTCATAAAATAACACACCTTATATTGAAAGTTCACATTTAGGTAGTTATGGTGTATATTAGTTATCTAATGATTTGCTGATCACATTTAATAGACTGCACTTCAATGAAAACATTTTCTCTTGGTTTAAGTTTTCATTAAACACGTTTGTGTCAAATTAAACCGTTTTGACCAGCCTGTGACGTCTGCGAGTCATTTTGTGAATCATTTGATTCAATTGACTCAGAGTCTAAACAGCTCGGTTTCTACAGCGACTCAATACATGTTTAAACTGATTCACGATATTCGGAGTGAACTGAGACTCGCCTTTTGAGTTACTCGTGTGTGGATGCGCTTTACTCACACAAATAACCTTAACTTTTAAATAAACCATTAATTCGTTACAGTACATAATAAACAGTTAATTTATCATTATATAAAAAAAGTTAATGCATCCATGTAAAACTTTGAAGTTGAACCATTTCTACACGTTAAATGTTTAACACAAACCTTTCTTCAGTCGAATCACAACAGATGCAGAAGCGCGGCGCATCCTCATGACATCACATCACCACAGCAAAATAAAAGTCCTTAGTCATGTTTCAGGAGAGTTGACAGAATTGTCACTTCACTTCAAGAATCTTGCATCGCCACTAAAGTTTAAAAACTTTTGAACAAGATGAAGATGTCCAAATTTGCATTATTTTGTAGAAATATATATTTTTTCCATTTAGTACTGCCCTTCGGAAGCAACAGAAGATACTTGCATGTTTCCCGGAAGACAAATTAAGTACAATTTACCTTGATCTTCAAATTCAAAAAGTTTTCACCCCCCGGCTCTTAATGCATCGTGTTTCCTTCTGGAGCATCAGTGAATGTTTGAACCTTTTTTAATAGTTGTGTTTGAGTCCATCAATTGTCCTCAGTGTGAAAAGATGGATCTCAAAATCATACAGTCACTGCTGGAAAGGGTTCAAATATGCAAAATATGCTGGAAAACTGAAGATTCTGCAGGACATGGAGGATTTTGCTCAGTGCTCAGTTCAACTGTTCAGAACAAACAAGGGACTCATGAACAACCAACACAAAACAAAAGAACAGTCGTGGATCATCCAGGTAACCTCACACAGTATTAAGAACCAAGGGTTCCCAAACTTTTGAAGGGGGTTATTTGAATAATTTCAGCTATTTTTTTGTCTTGTGGACTATATGTAAACATATTTTATGTAAAATATCTTACTCAGGACAGTACTAAATAAAAAAATAACATGCATTTTGTATGATCTCTCTTATTTTGTTAAAATTATTCACATTTTCACAGATTCTGCAAGGGGTTCCCAAACTTTTGCATTACATTTACATTTACATTTATGCATTTAGCAGACGCTTTTATCCAAAGCAACTTACATTGCATTCAAGTTACAGTTTTACATTTTATCAGCTCTTACAGTACATGCCACTTACAGTGCATGCCACTGTATATGCATATACTAGGGGTGGTATGGTACACAGATGTCACGGTTCGGTACGTACCTCGGTTCGGGGGTCACGGTTCGATACGATTTCAGTACAACATGAAAAAAAAAGAAATCTAGTATGCTCGGTTTCTTTTCATTTATTTTGAACAGACAGTAGTGCAAATAAAAAAAAAATCCATCTAGATGTGAAAATACTACATATTATTACATGTTATATATATAAAATCTGTTTTGTTTTCAATGTGAGTGTACACAAATAAAAGCAGACCTTTATATGGTGATTATTAATAAGACAATAAGTGTTTAAAGTTGATTCTGCTGGTAACAGTGTGTTGCAGGTCTGAATGACAGGAAAGGATGTATATTTACAAATGACATGAAGTTGACCAGACAAAACATGAAATATTTTGTGTTCACATTGTCTGCAATGAAATACAAGTCAAAGTAAATTTAGAAATCACTACTTTCTTTTTTTATTTGCGTTTTCCATACTGTCCCAACTTTTTCTGATTTGGGGTTGTATTGACACTAGAACCGCCAGGGGTCGCTGTATACCTAAAACCGCCAGCGGGTACATTTTACCCATTGAAGTATTTCCTGACTTAATTGATATGAAATTTCCTGATCGATCCTCTAGTAGCAGGAAGAAACATACAAACAAAATAGAAATTGATTTTAACAGTCTTATAGCTCAAGGACTCCAGCGTGACAAGAGGCAGGAGAAGAAGGAACGCCGAAGGCGGGCCCAGAAGGCAGCTGGAGGACCAAAAGATCTTCTTTAAAATTAGGGCAATTTTGAAGTTAATGAGGAATTAATGTTTAAAAGAATAACGAAGTTGATGAGAGAGCAATGGATCTTCAAACTGTTACAGAGATATAAATGCTATAATGTTGTTAAAAGTATGTGCTGTATATTACAAGAGCACAATTATGTATTACTGTGTGTTTATTTTTGCTTGCTATGTAAAAAGAACGTTTGGACGAAAGGAGATGCATTTTGCAACTGTGGTTGCAAAGTGGAGCTTCTAGCTAAAACCGAGAGGTGTAAGGTGGATAGGAGAGTGATGTTGCGGTCTAGACACCTGCATTCAATATCTTGTATACGCCAAGTAAGATGCTTTTCTTATGGTTTAAAATAGCTATGGGCAAGCTTGTTATTGAGCTTCACCTAATTAATTATTAATTTGTTTAGTTATATCATTTATAATTTGAATAAGAGAACACCACCAATAAACTTCGGGTAATATATATAAAAAAACAGTTTTGTTCATTAACGTTACATCATAGATCGGATGTTTTTTCTTCAGGAAACGGGCAGAATAAATAGCACCAGAGAAGCGAACAATAAACAATATAAATGGCAAAACTAAAATTTAATAATTAATCCAAATTTTGAACAATTATGAGTAACATTAGGCTAAAACATAAATATTATATCTTGATCACTGTCAGATGAGCTGTCAGATGCTGAGCCGACCAGGATGCATTACTTATCTCACTACCATCAGACTCTCCATCGCTCGTGGTATTTAGTGCTTCTTAGACCTCTTCAGCATCCATAAATCGCCGCCTTTTACTAATTTTGCCTTTATTTATTAAACTGATTACCACTAATTCAGTGAGTGAAAGGCGTTGCCTAGCAATGTACAATGTTAAAACATAAGCGCCAAGAAAATGACAGCACGAAAATACAGGCATTTTATAGTGGGTAAATTTGACCCGCGCGGCGCTTATAGCTATAAATGCCCCATTTTTTGATCTGGTTTTATCGAAACAATTTTTAACAACAGGGGATTGTAAATCACACAATTTTAGTAAAAGTCAATGACTGGGAGACTTGAATGTTTCATTGAAAATCTGTTATGCACATTTGAAAAACAGTCACGGGTAAAATTTACCCCGTGGCAGTTCTAGTGTTAAGATGGTAGTTGGTTTAAGCTGGTTATTAGCTGGTCAAAGCTGGTTGTAGCTGGTGGACCAGCTTGGCTGAGCTGGTGGGGACCTGGCTGAGCTGGTATCATGAAGTTGTTTTAATAGTTGAAAACAAGATTTTTTAAGAACCACAGTCTAAAAAAAATATATATATTTCATGCTTCTTGAGTTACTGGCATGCAAACTTTTTTTGGGAGGGGGGAGTGCTTTTTCACATTTTGTAACTGGCATACAGTTTTGCTTTCTGAAATATATTAAGTACCTTAATCCATGCATTTAATATTTCTTGTACTTTTTTATGTACCTATTTCACCAGACGCAAATGATCAAGATCTAAAACTTACTGGTTGAGTTGATACACATTGACCCTGTAACAACATTGTATGTTGAACTGAAAACATTTAATTATTATATAAGTTTTTAATGTATTTAATTAAATATGCTCCACACAAACCCATTGCAGAGCTCAATAGGGATTTTCAAACAAAGAGACATGTTAGAGCATTTTCTGGTTTGCTTTGAATGAATGGCCTGATTTATAGCATATTTGTTTAGTTGCTTGATGAGACATTCTTATGCTGAATGCCATAAATTGATTCCCCCCAATGTTATAATTGTCATAACTGTTTTATGGGACATCACATCCCTACTGCATGCCTGCAAAATAGTATTAACTCACCCAAAACATACTGTACACCCCCACTGCCACCTTTAACACACAAGGCACTAAAACAGCACTTTAAAGCTCCTTTATAGGGAACAAAGCTGTAACGTGGTACAAACAGACAGAAAGACAGACACAAATAACTGGGAAATAAGTAACAGAATTTAATGTAGTGATCTTCAGTAGGATTATTCAGATTCTATCATTTAAGATGAAACAAGACAGAGGTCCACGGAGGCCATATGCTCACCATGTACAGTATTATACTCAACAAACAAATATTTAAAATGATTATAAGTACATTGGTAGGATAAAAAAAAAATAATACAGAGCAAGTACAGAGTAAATTTAGTAAGTAAAATACTACAAAATTATCATTATAATAATTATATATTATATCATAATTATCATAAGAGTGACAAAATGATACATGTGTAAGCTAACTTTTTACAGCAATTTTGCAGTAATTTTTCTGTGCTGTTATAGAAAATCTCATATATATATATATATATATATTATAGCATCACACAGTTGCTGCAGATTTGTCGGCTGCACATCCATGAAGTGAATATCCCGTTCCACCACATCCCAAATGTGCTCTATTGGATTGAGATCTGGTGACTGTGGAGGCCATTTGAGTAAAGTGAACTCATTGTCATGTTCAAGAAACCAGTCTGAGATGATTTGAGCTTTGTGACATGGTGCATTACCTTCTTTACCCTGTCAAAATCAGCTCTGTTTTAGCACGCTGTTCTAGTTCATGTTGCTTTAAATCCTAGTGTGCTCTGCTGACTCCGCCCCTCTCTTCCATGGCATGATGATTAGACCATAGATATGTGTAGATTCCCTATTCGAACGCTCCAGATACATTGATCCCAGCCGGCACATGACCAATCTTCAACGTTGAAATAATGGCAGTTGCTGTTTCAACATTGAAACTAAGTTGAAAAAATGTTTAATGCTAAATGGTTGAAAAAGGTTACCAAAAACACTTGTAAATCAATGTTGATTTGTTTTTTACAAGAACTGTATGTTGAATAAACTTAATGTCTTCAACAGCATACAAAATAAATTTCTGCCTTTTAAATTATTAATACTAAATTATTTAAGATCATTATTATTATTTTATTAGCATTTTACAATATTTGATCGTTAAACCTATTCTAAAATCTAAAGGTATGTTAAAATATTATCATAATTAACAACAATAAAACATTTAATATAACAATAATACATTTCACTGTGTTTACCTTATTTCTTTGATCATGATTGGTTAATCTGGCTGTCATCCAGGAAACTGGCCAATGAAACTGTTCCGCCTTTCTCAGTTTGAAAATATGACCGTTATTATCGTCTTTCTGAGTGAGGCGGCTGACTGACTCTGTGTGTGTGAGCTGCTGCTCGTTGAGATTGCTCGGTCGGTCCAGAGTTATTTATAATATAAATGTTTGCCTGTTAAATTTTTATTTTGAGCGAATTTGAGTCATGACATGTCAACGGAGAACAAAAACTAGAATGTGAACACAGGAAGGGTCAGGTGTGATCTGCGAGGTCCTGCAAACACACGGACAAAATCAGGTAAGAAAATCGCTATCTTACCTTTCAAAAATAGTAAAGTATAATGTTACCAGAGTTTACAAATGGGCAAATGACATGTAACGTTAACCTGCAGAAGATAAATACCTGTGTCTGTGTGTGTGTGTGTGTGTGTGTGTGTATTTTTGTATTGCTTTATCACAGATGCTAATGTTGTGTGTTGCTAGTAAATTATGTTACGTTAATGTCTGTCTTAGAGATTTTTCACATTTTTCTGATGTGAATGCCATGCATTGTGTTATATTTTTAATCGTATAATAGTCTCAAAGATAACATACTCTGTTCATGTTTTCTAAATATCATATAATCGCAAATTTAAACGAATTAAGATTGTTTAAAGCAGTGATTCTCAAAGTGTGGTATGAGCACCACTAGTGCTACTCAGGCTCCCTCTAGTGGTACGCAGAGGAATCACTACATTAAATATAAATTAATGTTAATACATTTTAATTTAATCTTTATTTGAGTAAAGTTTTTTGGGTTTTATTTACATTTAAGTATAGTACAGTTTTTATTTAACTTTTGGTACAACATATTTTAATGTAATCATTATTTAAGTTTTGTATTTACCTGTATGTAAGCACTGTGCAGTGTTAATGTTCAAACTGTATTTACAATGTTAAAGTGGCTGACAACAATAAATATTCTTATTAGGAATAAAACTGCCTCGTTTTGAACTGTGCAGAGCTGTAGCTGAATAGTTGGGCCTACTACGCTACTGTATTTTAATGTTGGTCATTATGGTGGTACTTGGAGAGCCAAATATTTTCTGAGGTGGTACTTGATATAAAAAGTTGAGAACCACTGTTTTAAAGGAATGGTATAAAACGAAAAACTGCTTTTTAAGAACTTTTCAGTGAACCATTTCTTCTTTCCCCTTGTAGAGTCATCAAGGATCCAGCTGCTTATTGGCAATTTGGTAAGGAATTGTTCATCTGCTACATTGCACTGTCACTTCTGGAAGAGATTCATTGACCTTTTGTGAAAGGTTTTGATTTTACTTAGTTTAATAAAAATTTACTTTATTTGATTTTACTTGTTTTTCTAAATACACTGTATAGTTAGGATTCTGATTAAAACAGTGTAACTGGGGGCTCTGAAAAAACTGCTTGTGAATAATTTAATATTGCAAACTTTCATCTGAATACATTAAATAGGTGTTTAATGAATAGTGTTGTGCACTTTGTTTCCAACCCCACTGTTATTGAACTTAAAGTGAAAATATTGTATGTGATATGTTTTGCATTCAGTTTTCAGTTAAAGACATTTCACAATATCAAAGTTGATATTTTATGAGTATTTATTTTTGGTGTTTTTGTTATTTATACATACAGGACAGTACCGAAAGTGCACAAGTGTGAGAGAGAGGAGGACATGGCATCAGAAAGGACCTAGAGCTGGGACTCTTTCAAGGATCACCCAAAGCACAACCACGCTATATGCACAAGGCAGTTGGTTCAAACATTTTATCAGAATTTGAAGAAACATTTCTACTTAAAATATTAAATGCATTTCATTCAAGGCAGCGTTTTTCCTGCGTAAAGAATTTCCTCTGGCTGTCGACAAAACTCAGGCAGTCCTATCCTTTACCACCGACATGGTTTCTGTTGCAGGTTCCATTCTCAAACTGTTCTACACGTTCTCACTGCACAAATGTACAAATCTCTTGTAATGAGACACATTAGTAAAACATGTTTTCACAGAAACTATAGATTTCCACCAAAATAAAAGATCAACTGGTTTCAGTCAAAAGAAGTACAAGGGTTTCTCTTGCAAGTGCAGCGCAAAATATGCATGTTATGGTACAAACACTTGGAGTCTTTAAATGTTGTATTTGGATTTTACAGGTTTTTAACAATACATCCAAGCACAAGCACTGCAAGATAAAGTTTGGGATTATTTTCATCTGTTTTATACTGTATGTTTCCAAAATAAAACTGCTTTTTTACCATTTTCAGCATGTGGTAGTTTATTGAAGTTGATTGTAAAGCCATTGCTGCCAGTCATTTGATTTTTAAACTTTATGTATGTGTACAGTGTTGATCTAAATGCAAACTAGGTTCTAATTGAACGTACAGTTGTGTATTCACTCATGTTGAAAGTACGACGGTGAAACAACGTCACAATATCAACGTTGATTCAATTTGCAAAATCAACACATAATTCAACGTTAATCCAACGTCTACAGAACGACCTTAATTCACCAATGCTGAAGGTAAGACGGTGAAACAACGTCACGATTTCAACGGTGAAACAACGTCACAATATCAACGTTGATCCAATTTGCAAAATCGAAACATAATCCAACGTTGATTCAACAATGGTACCTGACGTTGATTCACCGGTGAATCAACGTTGAAATGCCGGCTAGGAACAAAACAATTGGTTTAATAATTTTACAGACAAGCTCAAATAAAAATGAGGCTGAGTTGTATTGAAAGACAAATAATTAAAGGTGCTGTATGTAGGATTGACACCCAGCGGTTGAACTAGGTATTGCAGTCCAAATTTAAAATATTGGAGACGGTTTTTTTCACCAGCCCCTCCTCCTCAGACTTGACACACGTGCAGGATGCCAGACTAACGACACCAACAGGAACGAGCGCACATGACGATGAATGAAATGAAATACGCTGCGTTTTCCGCCAACTGGCAACCCGGGGTGCCGAAATACAATTGGGTAAACTGGCAGTGGGCGGGTTTCACAAACCATAACAAACACAGACATTCCGGGCCGGACCGCACATATTCAAAGAAGGATTACTAACTATAGCATTGTTTTTCAGATAAACAAGTGTTAACTTAGCATGTTTCTTCAATATCTGTAAGCATATTATGGTATTTTTATGCTTTAGTAGAGTCAAAATCCTACATACAGCACCTTTAAACAATATTGAAATAAATAACAATGTAATAAATCAGTGCAAGAAAAACAAATTTTAGTCAATACTTTTTTTGAAAAGAAAAAAGCAAAAACATCTTAAATTTAATTTGTATCAAAAAGCTTTTTTTATTTATTTATTTAATTTAGTGAATTTCATTCAGTAAATCAAATTTAGTAAATGTGAGTAAAAAGTAAGTTAATTTAAATTCAATTTTTTTTGTCTTATTTTAAATTACATTTATAATTATTATCTTTATATAACCTAACACATAATATATATATATACTGTATATACACACACACACACAAAACACACACACACACATATTTTAATTTATAATTAAATATATATGATATTATGTTCTTATTAGTATATAATGAATCAGAAATTGTGTGTGTGTCTGTGTGTAATATTTCAGTGCAATATATAGGAATAATTGTATTAAAAATAGGTCAGCAAACAAGAAGAGTTTTTATTTTAATTTAATTTTAATTTTTTTAAAAAGTCTGGCACTAATTTGAAAAAGTTTTGTGATTCTGTTGATGTGAGATTAAATTGGGCTATTAACACCAATATTTGGCCAATAAAAATTGGGCTATTAGCAACAATACAGTATATGGCCAATATAACCAAAACTGCTATTAACAGTCCATCTAAAAATTAGGAATATGTAAAAACAATAACCTGCTAACGAGACTATTGATATGCCATTTTCATTATATCTCTAATTATTCTGATATACCTGTCTTTTTTAATTTACTTGGAAATCCAAACTGCTGGTATAATCTTGGTTTAACAAAGAATTAAGAGAATTAAATAATTATAATTATTATTAAATATACTTTTAAAATAAAGTTGTTAGGGTTTATATGGTTAAGTAAAATATTAAAAATGTCAATAAACAAGTAATATGTATGTGTGTATATATATATAATGAACAATAAAATGAGATTTGATTGTTTAGTCTGTATGATGCAAAGATAAATGTGAAATTAAAGAGGCACATTAGACATCTTAAAGTCATAATGCTAATGACATTTAGTTAGAAGTTTTAAGATCAATTTGTTTTATAATATTTCATATTAATATAATACAGGTAATCATCAAAAGTAAGCATTACAACAACAGTTTTAATTATTATTTTTTTATTTAGTTTCTCATTGTGTAGTTTTAGGCCTGTTATTTTCCTCTATTTCTTCTTATTTATATATTGAAACTAACTATCTATTTATTTACTTATTTTACAAAGAAAATATATTTATAAATAAAAAATTTACTAAACCGGTTGTTGTAAGTGTTTTAAAGTTTGACTTAAAGTTTTTTTTACACCTGTTGGGCCATTAACACCTGGGGGTTGGGCAGGTTGGGCTGCTGTGTCCTGATTGGACGCTGACCTACTGCAAGTTCAGGTTAAAGAGGCCTGTTCCTCTTACTGTTTTTATACTTTCAGCTACAGCTTGCTGCTTTTCAAAATTGAAGAGAACTCATTATTCAACAATCAACATGGCTTCTGAAAAGTAAGTACATTTTGTCAGTATGCCTTATGCAGCAGTCCTCTGAAATTAAGTTTATCTTGTATCATTTTTTCAGTGGAGTTAGCTAAATTTGTGGATGCCAAGACAAAAGAGTCTTTATCATTGAGTTTAAAACCTCAGAAGTGGACAGATGTTTGTGAGAGGAGAGCACAGTTTGTATACTTGTTTATATACTAATTGTGTTGTCTTTTGGTATTGATTTGCAAGTCCAAACTGCTGGTATAATCTTGATTTAACAAAGAATTGAGAGAATTAAATAATAATACTAAACTTGCTTTAGGATTAAAGAATTGTGACCTGAACAAGTCTTCTTTCATAATAAATGTAATCTTACTATTAAATATACTTTTTAAATAATGTTGTTTGTTGATTGTCAACATTTTTATATTAATATAAAATTTAGTTTTGTCTTAAAACACTATTTAAAATGTTTTACACTTTTTGTTGTAACTGTTTGTGTTTGTGAGTTTCTTTTTTCTCTTTGTTTTAACAGAGTTCCTGCTTCTTAACTGTCTTTAAAAAACTGAAATGCTGGGTATGAAATGCATATGTTGCTCTTTGTCTTGATTCTAGAACATTTTGCTTTTATTGTCCACACAGATCCTTCCACAGCAGGATGTTTTTTCTCTGCCCGGTGTGCAAAAAGGCTCCTCACTCTCTTCCTGGCCATCTCAGGAAAGTGTGTATGAGACACAGCACAGAGGCAGAGATCCAGGCTGTCGTCGTAGAGGCCAAGAAAGAGTTGTCCAAATTCTGTCACAGAGGACGTTTCTGGGAATTTGAAAAAATTTGTGACATACTGGACTCTACTAATCCTCTTGCCAGGTTTGTAACTCACAGTTATTCTTCTCTGATTTGAAATATCACGTTTCAAACCAAATATTTATATATTAAATATTCATTTTATGTATTGTTTATTTTACCTTATTTTATGTTCCTTGTTTTAGGATGATTGAGGAGATGCAGTCAAGAGGCTTGGTGATCAATAACTTACTCCTCCTGGATCCAGCTCAGCCTTCTACATCATCTGTGCCTCAAAGCTCTGGAAACGGTGCAGAAGGTGCTCCAGTGGAGCCTCCAAGTGAGCCCTCATCTGACGAGAGCTCTGGAGACTACTATCAGAGGTACAGTTTGACATCAGCATTCCCAGAGAGTAAATGTGGATATGATTTCACTTCTATCTACAGTCGTTTTGATCACCTGCGGTTTTTTTTTTTGTTTGTTTGTTTATTTCAGCACTGAGGGGCCGATGTGGACCACTGAAGTTAGGGTGGAAATGGCCAAGAAAGGATTATACATGAAAATAAAAAATACAGAAACAGAACTATGTATTTAAATCTGATAAAGTACTTGAATCTTTCTAACATGAATGTACTTCAGCATCGTGAATGAAGAATAAACACCAACCTGTTTGTTGTTCAGTATCTACAGTGTGTTTGATTCTGCAGGACTCTGGATCGCTCATCTTCTCTCTGTTCTCTTTAATAAACTCAGTCTTTGATTAAATTTCAGCTCTTCCTGATGATTTGATGCTCGTCTTCACTTCTGAACTGATGGGAATCTTCCAGCATTTATTGCTGAACTGCAGTGGGAGGAGCTTCACTGATGATGTGATTGTGGGAGGAGCTTCACTGATGATGTGATTGATGTGGGAGGAGCTGATTTTCCAAAATAAAAATATAAATTTGTTTTTATACTAATTGATAACAGAATATAAAATAAAAATACATTTCTTACAAATATACTGTATATAATGAAATACAGTTGAAAGCATAAACAGAAATAAATGTACAGATTTATAACCACCAAATGCCCTCAGTCTGTTTACACGATGAAATTAGCTTTAAGTGGCAATTTACAGGAGATCTGAAGACATCAGCATAATAAATGAGGTGAGAACAGGAGCTATTGACATGAAATAAAGAGTCTTTTTCAGCAGCTCTGTTAATATTGATGAGCCTCAGACTATCAACACTTATTCAACAAGTCATCCAGAATCATCTCACTTTATTCTCAGTGTTTGCTGTTAGAAACACATTTTTTGAGTCAGGATATATGATAAAAGACTATAAAACTGCTCTATTGAAAGAATACTGTTATTTCTCACAGTATGACAGTAATATGAGCAATGTAAAGTAACTAACAAATTTAAACTGCCAAAGATGTCAAAAGAGTAGGAATGAAATCGCAGTGCTGCCATACTTGAGATCGATTCCCATCAATTCCCTCACAAATCTTAAACTTTTTGATTTTTCAATTGAGATAAACACTGAAAAAAATCAAACAAACACACACAAAATCTCTTAGGTCTGACTGAATTTATCATATTTTCCTCAAATGCTCGCTGCTGCTGAACTAAATGTTTATTTCAGCAGGAAGACGCCAGAAAAGACACAAGTAGCACTGAACCCGATGAAAACTATACAGAAATGAGCCTGTAAAATGTCACTTGAACAAACTCTATAAAGTGTGTTTGAACCGTGAACCTCACCTCGCCTCAGAAGACTCAACACTGGCCCTGTCCCAAATCGCACCCTAAACCCTCTGAGTCCACACTTTTGTGACATTATGCCACATTGACTGCCAGGTAGAAGTCTGCTGTGAAAGCTAAAATGACAAATGGGACACCCTACGGACTCGTGGACATAACGGACACGTGCATGCGGCGGCCATTGTAAGTCCGCAAGTGCACATGAATTGTACCATTTGGGACAGGGCTACATTTAAAGTTCTAAAATATACAATATGTGACCCTGGACCACAAAACCAGTCTTAAGTCGCTGGGGTATATTTGTAGCAATAGCCAAAAATACATTGTATGGGTCAAAATTATTGATTTTTCTTTTATGCCCAAAATTATTAGGACATTAAGTGAAGATCATGTTCCATGAAGATATTTTGTAAATTTCCTACTGTTAATATATCAAAACTTAATTTTTGATTAGTAATATGCATTGCTAAGAACTTCATTTTGACAACTTTAAAGGCGATTTTCTCAATATTTTGAGTTTTTTGCACCAACTATTAAATTTCAGTTGTATTTAATAGTTGTATCTCAGCCAAATATTGTCCTATCCTAACAAACCATACATCAATGAAAAGCTTATTTATTCTGCTTTCAGATGATGTATAAATCTTAATTTTGAAAAATTGACACTTATGACTGGTTTTGTGTTCCAGAGTCACATATGTTTTTGTTTTTTGCCTGTTTAAATGGTTCACATTGTTCAAAACTGTTGTCTTTGTTCTTCAATGTTTATGCAAAAATCAGATGGTGTTGATGTTTTTTTCAGCATATTACCTCTCATTGTTGCATATATCCCCAGCTAGTGTTACAACTCACCCCATAGTTGGCTAGATTATAACAACAGAACTCAACAGAACGGTATTTGACATTAACTCACATAATCTGTGATTAGGCACTACGCATCCAAGTGAGTTATGATTTTGAGGGGACCCCATAGCATATTCAGTGCACAGGGTCGGGATTCCTAGCAACGCCCCTGTGCATATTCATTGATTTTAGATCAAAAACTCACAATTGATTGGGTAAAAAAAATTAACATTATCATAAGGCTTCCTGCTCCAGTTTACTATTTATGTAGATGGTTTTACCTCTTTTCAAGTTCAAATGTGTAAACTGTTAGATGAAAAACACAAGGGAGGATGAACACAGATTAAGATTATCTTTATTTGTCACATACACAATTACATAGGATGGGTTAAATGCAGAGAATACATTTCACTGCTGGTTATATACACTCTAAGTGAACACACACCCGGAGCAGTGGGCAGCCATGTTACAGCGCCCGGGGAGCAGTTGGGGGGGGTTCGGTGTCTTGCTCAAGGACACCTCAGTCGTGGTATTGAAGGAGGATACTCCCCCCACCAACAATCCCTGTCGGACCTGAGATTCGAACCCTCAACCTTCCGCTTACAAGTCCGACTCGTTATCCATTAGGCCACGACTGCCCCAAACTCTATGTGCTATTGTGCACATACACATTACTTTATAACAATGACAACAATTCACTAAAAGCATGACGGGAGGGTGAATTTAGTATCAAGTTGATCTGAAAGTGATATATGCCTTCCACAGACAATATAAATGCATATAAATAAATTTAGACCACTTAACTTGCTATCAGGATGTGAAGAGAATTTCAACCAGCATAACAAAAAATGTTTTTGAACCAAATCAACTACCCTGCCTTTAGTTTAAAAACTGCAATTTTATCAGTTTTATCTGCAAATGTAGAAGCTCCTAAATATATTTAGCCAACACAGACATGTTGCTGCTGTAGTTCTGTTACTCTGAATTTACTCTGAATCACTTAATACACAGGTCTATTTTGACATTGGCTTGTAAGATATTTTGTTCCGTTCATTGCTACAGTTATCACTGTCAATCATAGAAATGACTTGCGGAATTTTTTTTTGTGATACAGCCTTCAATCTTAAATTGCACAGTGTTTGTTCATTTAGGCCAGAGGAGAACTGGTCCCCCAACTAAGTCTGGTTTCTCTCAAGATTTTTCTTCCACTACGGTCACCTGAGTTTGTGTTCCCTGCCATTGTCACCTTTGGCCTGCTCAGTTGGGATTTAAAAAACAGATAATATTTAGAAATGATCAATTAGGCTGCATTGACACTGTCAGGGCCTGTTTACACCTGGGCACGTCATACGTTTTCTCTGATCGGATAGCTATCCAATCGTGAAAAGACCAGGTGTAAATGCCCTCCGACATGCTTTTGAGACGGATTTAAATCTGATCGCTCAAACCCTCAGGAGATGGTCTGGACCGCATTCCAGACAAAACTGGACAAGTGAAAATGCATCTGGTTGTTAAAAACGTATGTAAATTTTCCCAAAATGTTAAAAGAATAAAGAGCATTTTATAGGCTATGATATGTTATAGTAAGATATGACAGCGCTAATGCAAAATGCATCGTAGCTGAGTATCTCTTCAGCAAGCCAACGTGAAAACTGCCGCAAATGAAACAAAGTACATTGCAGATGCTTAACACACAATCATCTTCATTAAAAGTAGTGGGACTAAATGATCTTACTAGTGCTAATGCCACGCTCTCTCCTATTGCAGTCTTTGATCTTGAAATTAGCTGATGATGAATAAATGCAGCACATATCTGTTGCTTTCATTGTCGTGAAATACGTTAAATTTGCATATAGTCAGGAACTGAAGATTGGATATATATCCATTTTGCGAAGACACATTTATGGCCAAATGTAAATGGAACAGTTTTAAAAAATCAGAGCGCTATCCGATCAGAGAAAATGCATGAAGTGACCAGGTGGAAACAGGCCCTCAGATAAGAACAAAAGATTGAACTGAATTAATCTGGATAATGACATTATTTCCTGCCTTCATAATTTAGTTTCATAACTAATGAACTTTACAATTAACTAATCTAACAATAACGACACTTATAATAATGACATTTAATTGTGAAATTTGTGAATGTAAGTATCTGTAAAGTTTCAAAGATTAAATTCATGTTCACAAAGGTGTGTCCTGCGACAAACCAAAATTGAATTATAATGAATTATACAAAACAACTGCATCAGATGGTCACATACACAGCGGTTAAAAATGCAGAAGAGTCTATCTAGAGGAGAATAATGCAAATAATCATGAAGGTGGATGATCAGATTTGGATCACTTTCGGCTGCGGAGAGAACGTAGCTTTAGTTTCACACAGATGCGCATTTTCTGGTGCCATTTTAAACTACTGAGCCATTTAAAACGAGTTCCACATGAAGAACACAAATGTGGTTTCACATCTGCATGACTTTTCAGGTGTATCTGTAAGTGTGATGGCAAAAGAAATGTTTTATTACACTGATCACAATCAAACTGCCTTCCTCCAGAGCGAACGTGCTTTTGATTTTTCAAACTGCTTTTTCTAGGCCTCTTTCCACTCGCAGAGCACTGCAGTTTCTTTCCATGTGTTTGCAAATGACGGTTCAGGTCTCTTTTATATGTGAAGCTCCTCTTACACTGAAGACATGTGAAAGGTTTCTCTCCAGTATGAAGCCTCGTGTGAAACCGAAGGCTTATGTTCTGACTGAAACTCTTTCCACAGTGAGTGCAGGTGAAGGGTTTCTCTCCAGTGTGGATTCTCATGTGAATCTTAAAGTGTCCTTTAAATCTGAAACTCTTTCCACAGTCATGGCACGTGAAAGTCTTTAGAGAATGAATTCTCTCATGCCAGGTAAGGTGTCTCTTGTCTGGGAATCTCTGTCCACACTGATGACATTTATACTCCTTTGAGTGAAGACCCATGTGGTAAGTAAGGCTTGTTTCTTGCGCATAACATTTTCCACACTGAGGACACATGAACGGCTTCTCTCCTGTGTGATTTCTCATGTGAATCTTAAGAGCTCCTTTTTGTGTGAAGCTCTTCCCACACACTTTGCAGTTGAAGGGCTTCTCTCCGGTGTGATATCTCATGTGGGCATTAAGGGCTGATTTATTTAAGAAGCTCTTCCCACAAAATTTGCAGCTGTAAGGACTCTCTCCAGTGTGAATTTTCATGTGTGCGTCAAGGGTTGTTTTTTGTCTGAAACACTTTCCACACTGATCACATGGAAATGGCTTCTCTCCAGTGTGAACGACCAAGTGAATCTGAAGAGCTCCTTTGCGTGTGAAGCTCTTCCCACACAGTTTGCAGGCAAAAGGCTTCTCTCCAGTATGAGTTCTCATGTGGGTATTAAAGGGTGATTTATATGAGAAGCTCTTCCCACACACATTGCAGGTAAAAGGATTCTCTCCAGTGTGAAGTCTCATATGAGTTCTGAGGTTTCCTCTACAAGTGAAACTCTCTCCACACCGATTACATGTAAAACCGTTCTCTCCTGAGTGTTTTCTCTTCGTGTGGTAATCAAAAGATACTTTATGTATGAAACTCATTCCACACTGATCACATGTGAATGGCTTCTCTCCAGTGTGACGTTTCATGTGGGAAGCAAGACTTTGTTTATTTGCTAAACATGCTCCACACAGTTGGCATATGAAAGGCTTCATTCCAGTGTGACTATTCATGTGGCGTTTAACGTTTTCTTTACATGTGAATCTCTTTCCACACTGATGGCATTTGTGAACATTCGTGTGCCATTGAAAGTTATATTTTTTCTTGAAACTCTTTCCACATTGATGGCAGGTTAAGTAACTGTTAGATTCAGTCTTCTGAACTTTTTTTGGTGTTGAAGTCGTTTCCACAGTCATGAAGTCAAGTCTCTCATATTGATCTTCCTCTTCCATCTCTGTCAGTTCTTGCCTCTCTTCTTTCAGCACCATCAGGTCTAAAGTGAAAAAAGACAAATACAGGTTAGTGGCACTTTAATGGCTTAAAGCAACAGACATCAAAGATAAAGTATTAAAACATCAAAACAAACATTTTCCAACAAAACTGGGATATTATAGACCAGTGGTTCTCAACCTGGGGGTCGTGACCCCCACTAGGGGTCGCTAAAGATTTACAAGGGGTCGCCAAGCTCACTCTAGTGACACCACAACTTGAAATTCCCGACAGTTAGGCTAGTGCTACCATTTAATATTCTGTATTATGATTAAAACCATTTGTTTACCAGGATTATAAAAATTCACCTAAATACTGTCCAACATTAAGCAAAGGTAGTAACAATCTCACACAGTCGCAGCATGGGTTTCGTTTTGTTTGAAAATATGGCAGAAAGCAGTGAAAGGTTTAACAGAGGGAAATTATATGAATTAGGGGTGTGCAATATGACGATTTTTGATCGTGGACGATAAAAAAAATCTCTCCACGATCTGCTTTTGAAGTAATATCCTGCTACAGAACATATTCTATCAATTACAGTTCTGGCGCCGCCATCTCTATATACTGTACAACACGACATACAGTGGTATAGTTACTCTGACAGGACACTGCACTTATTCGCGATCACAAAAGTACATTATTTGCATACAAGCCTTGCCAGTTAAATGTTACATTCGCGCGCTGGTCTGACGTGCGCTTTTTCTGAGCGCATACACCAGAAGCGCGCGCACTAAAATCTTTTGCGCTAATACTGTCAAAACACACAAGGTTTACATATAGACTCAGTTGGTTATGTCTAAAATGAAAGTAAACCGTTGAGAGAAAAATGGATACGTGTCTGTAGATGCGTGCAGGTCTTAAAGGGATAGTACTGAACATGCTGCCGACTGTCATTAAAGGGATAGTTCACCCTACAATTTAATTTCTGTCATTATTTACTCACTTACATGTTGTCCCAAACCTGTATTAATTTCTATCTTGTGCTGAACACAGAAGATATTTTGAAGAATGAGGGTAACCAAACAGTTGCTGGTCCACATTGAATTTGATAGTAGGAAAAAAATCATATGGAAATCAATTGGGACCAGCAACTGTTTGGTTTTCCATGTTCTTCAAAATAGCGTTTATGTTCAGCAGAAGAAAGAAACACACTCAGGTTTAAAACAACGTTTGAGTAAATGATAGTATAAAAATAAAAATTGACAGACAGATGACCGAATTTTATTTTTGGGGGAACTATTCCTTTAATGTTAATAAAACAACAAAACGCAAAGAGAAAAATCCCTCACTACTCAGAATACAGTTGCTTTAGGAATCAGTCTATATAGTTTTTTATTTTTATATTTGTTCATTCAGTTTCTTGAATGCTCCAGCTAAATACACCTATTGTACCTGGAAATAAAGTTTGTTTTATTTGTAGATTGTGTATTTGTAATAGTTTTTGTAATTTGTAATGATTTTGTATCTTTGTTCTTATTTTTTAATAAGAAAGATAAAATAATGACCAAGTTTTTTTTATCTTCGCCCACTTTGGCCTGTCTCCTGTGGCCTGTCTCCTGTTATCGTTCAAATCAACGCAAAAATCAGACCGAATTTTTATGCACAGTTGTAAATTTTAACCGGTTGATGAAAATTAACTAACGTTCTAAAAATCTGATAAAATAATATAATCACCTATAATAATTTATCATTTTGACTCCTCTCTTTCCTTATAAATGGTTTTAAGTATTAAATGTAAGGTTTATCATTTTAAAACTTTTTTTGTCAAAACTTTAATATGTCATACATGTTAGTAGTTAACATGTTGTGTTGTAGTGATCCAACCAATATTTTTTGTTAATTTAATGATGTACATACAGTATATGATATATATATATATATGTGTGCTTTCTTATGTTAAAATAGGGGTCCACTGAAAAAAAAGTTTGGTAACCACTGTTATAGACCAGTCACTCCTGGTCTTATGCTAAGTTCTCACTGCACGATTTTATCCTGATTTTTCACTCGCCGACAGGTTTTGATAAATGGCTGACAAATGCCCGAAATCGGAGGCAAATCGGTGCTTGTTCACGCGAGTGACAATCCCGCAGTGTAAATTATCAAAGACGCGATCTGAGGGAACTGACGATGCGTCGCTGATGCCCATGAAATATTTGGCATGCTAAATGTCTGGAGCTGTCGGCGATTCACAATCATGCTGTGTGAATTAGTATCTGACTGAAAAATACATTGGCGATGAACTACAGCCAATGAGAGAGCAAGATACAGGGCATCGGGAAGTTTGGGGAGGACCTTTTTTTTTTTTTACAAAGCAATTAACGTTAGCCATTTACAAACAATGTACCTACATTTTTGCATTAGAATATACAGAAAAGGTAGGCTACATGAAGATGAAAAAGGGGCTAGGTTTTTTCCTGTATATAATATTCTTCTATAAAGGACGAGATTTATTGCATTTTTCTTTTTCATCACTTTGAGGGCTTTTATTGGCTATAAGAAATAAACTCATAAAATGCACAACACGTTGGTTTCACTTTCAAGTAGGCTACTTAAATTTGTGTATATAAAAATCTCCCAACAGAAGTATGTTTGTTAACAAGTCATATTTGTTAACTTTTGTGTGTTCGGGGAGGACTTATAGACCATAATATCAGCATGATCTTGCGTTATTACCTTATCACTTCTCATGTGCATTTGGCTGTAGTTTGCGGACCAGACAGAGATGTCTGCAATTCTTCTTATTGTAAAGTCATGCAGTGTGTAACCTCCTTCAAATCACCAGCTCATTAGGTGAGAGCTCCATGTACTCGGTGTATCAGATAAGGGAGATATACAAAATGTGCAGAGCGGTGGGTCCACAGAACTAGGATTGAAAACCACTGTTATAGACCAATCCTGAATCTGCCATTCATGTTTAAAATTTCATTTAAATTTGTCAATAAGCTCTAGCGCAGTTTAGGTCTTAAATCTATCCGACTACTAAAACTTTGTGTAAACAAATAGACATTTCATCAAACACAAGTATGGAGTGCATCAGGGCTCAGTATTAGGTCCTCTGCTTTTCTCCGAGTACATGCTGACCATGAGGGACATTATGAATGAATGAGGCATTTATATAGCGCTTTATTATGTATTGTTGTACACCCAAAGCGCTTTACAATCATATAAGGTGTCTCTCCTCAACCACCACCAGTGTGCAGCATCCACTTGGATGATGCGACGGCAGCCACAGCACAACGGCGCCAGTGCACTCACCACACACCAGCTACAGGTGGAGAGGAGAGAGAGATAGAGCCAATCAAGTGGATGGGGATTATTGGGAGGCCATGATTGACAAGGGCCAGTGGAGGGAATTTGACCTCTACCAAAAGCAACCTAGTTTTCCCAGGAGGTCTCCCATCCAGGTACTGACCAGGCTCAACTCTGCTTAGCTTCCGTGGGCAACCGGTCTTGAGCTGCAGGGTGATATGGCTGTGGCTAATCATTAGAGCTCACAAAGTTACGCCAAAGATATAGTTTCACATTTTGTGACAAAACTGCACAACTGTCCAAATTTATTACTGATTATTACTGAATTTGTGTAATAATCTAATATAAATAAAACTTATATGATGGTGGAGGAGAGCGAAAAAGCAAGAGGAAGATTTGACGAAAGACTGCAGAAAGAGAGATGAGAATGTAAAAGAAAATCTTACTGGAAATTCTACTACATACGTGAGTAACACTGGTTTTAAGTTTTGCTGGTGACTAACAAGGAAATCTGGTTTGTATTTATTATTATTTACTGCACTTTCATTTTTGTGCTTCCTTGTCATTAGTTCATCATCTGCACTTTATTTTTCGTGAAGCATTATTTTGTTGTGTCTCTGCTATGATAAACAGACATCCACTCTTGCGTTCCGTATATATATATACAGTGCCCTCCACTAATATTGGCACCCTTGATAAATATGACCAAAGGCGGCTGTGAAAATAAATCTACATTGTTTATCCTTTTTATCTTTCATTCAAAAAATTCCAACCTATCATTGAAGTAAAACAATTGAAAGTGGGGGGAAAATCTCATTGTGAAATAAATGCTTTCACTATTTCATGTTGGCCGCAATTATTGGCACCCAATTATTGCAATGTCCTTTTCCCAGGGTAACAGCTCTGAGTTTTCTCCTATAACGCCTGAAGAGTTTGGAGAACACCTGATAAGAGATCAGAGACCATTTCTTCATACAGAATCTCTCCAGATCCTTCAGATTCACAGCTCCATGACGGTGCTGCTTCTCTTCAGTTCACCTCACTCATTTTCTACAGGGTTCAGGTCAGAGGACAGAGACAGCAATGGTAAAAGATTCATTTTGTGCTCAGTGACCCATTTTTGTGTTTATTTTGATGTTTGTTTGGATTGTTATCCTGGTGGAAGATCCAAACACCGCCCATTATAAGATTTCTAACAGAGGCAGTCAGGTTTAGATTTTTTGTCTGTTGGTATTTGATAGAATCCATGATGCCGTGCATCTGAACAAGATGTTCAGGACCTCTGGCAGAAAAACAGGCCCACAACATTAAAGATCCAGCAGTATATTTAACCGTGGACATGGGGTACTTTTTTATCCCTGTTTGTACTATTTGTTTCATCTGACAATAGAAGCCAGTGCCATTTGAAGTTCCAGTCGTGTCTGACAACTGAATTTGCTGGAGTTTGTTTTTGGATGAGTGAGGAGAATTTTCCTTGAAACCCTCCCGAACAACATGTGGTGATTTAGGGGATGTTTGATTTTTTTTTTTTTAGGTTTCTGACCCCAAGACTCAACTAATCTCTGCAATTCTCCAGCTGTGATCCTTGAGAGTCTTTGGCCACTCAAACTCTCCTCCTCACCGTGCATTAGGACGATATAGACATACGTCCTCTTTCAGGCAGATTTTTAACATCTTTAGTTGATTGGAACCTCTTAATTATTACCCTGATGGTGGGAATGGGGATTTTCAATGTTTTAACTTTTCTTACAACCACTTTCTATTTTGTGATGCTCAACAATCTTGTTCTTCACATCAGAAATATATTTTTTGTTTTTTCTTATTGTGATGGATGATAAAGGGAATTAGGCCATTGTGTTCCTCATATTTATAATCCTGTGGAACAGAAAGTCATGGCTGGACAATTTCATGCTTCTAGTCACCCTGGTGTGCTAAAAAATGTAAATATGAATGGGAATATACTTCAGAGATATTTTACTCATAAGAATTTCTAGGGGTGCCAATCATTGTGGCCAACATTCATTGGAGAAAAACATTTATTTCATCATGAGATTTTCTCCCCAATTTCAATTGTTTTACTTCAATGATAGGTTGGAATTTTGTGAATTTTTTGAGTGAAAGATCAAAAGGATAAACAATGCAGATTTATTTTCACAGCCGCCTTTGCTCATATTTATCAAGGGTGCCAATATTAGTGGAGGGCACTATATATATATATATATATATATACAGTGAGGAAAATAAGTATTTGAACACCCTGCTATTTTGCAAGTTCTCCCACTTAGAAATCATGGAGGGGTCTGAAATTGTCATCGTAGGTGCATGTCCACTGTGAGAGACATAATCTAAAAAAAAAACTCCAGAAATCACAATGTATGATTTTTTAACTATTTATTTGTATGATACAGCTGCAAATAAGTATTTGAACACCTGAGAAAATCAATGTTAATATTTGGTACAGTAGCCTTTGTTTGCAATTACAGAGGTCAAACGTTTCCTGTAGTTTTTCACCAGGTTTGCACACACTGCAGGAGGGATTTTGGCCCACTCCTCCACACAGATCTTCTCTAGATCAGTCAGGTTTCTGGCCTGTCACTGAGAAACACGGAGTTTGAGCTCCCTCCAAAGATTCTCTATTGGGTTTAGGTCTGGAGACTGGCTAGGCCACGCCAGAACCTTGATATGCTTCTTACAGAGCCACTCCTTGGTTATCCTGGCTGTGTGCTTTGGGTCATTGTCATGTTGGAAGACCCAGCCTCGACCCATCTTCAATGCTCTAACTGAGGGAAGGAGGTTGTTCCCCAAAATCTCGCAATACATGGCCCCGGTCATCCTCTCCTTAATACAGTGCAGTCGCCCTGTCCCATGTGCAGTAAAACACCCCCAAAGCATGATGCTACCACCCCCATGCTTCACAGTAGGGATAGTGTTCTTGGGATGGTACTCATCATTCTTCTTCCTCCAAACACTTTTAGTGGAATTATGACCAAAAAGTTCTATTTTGGTCTCATCTGACCACATGACTTTCTCCCATGACTCCTCTGGATCATCCAAATGGTCATTGGCAAACTTAAGTCGGGCCTGGACATGTGCTGGTTTAAGCAGGGGAACCTTCCGTGCCATGCATGATTTCAAACCATGACGTCTTAGTGTATTACCAACAGTAACCTTGGAAACGGTGGTCCCAGCTCTTTGCAGGTCATTGACCAGCTCCTCCCGTGTAGTTCTGGGCTGATTTCTCACCTTTCTTAGGATCATTGAGACCCCACGAGGTGAGATCTTGCATGGAGCCCCAGTCCGAGGGAGATTGACAGTCATGTTTAGCTTCTTCCATTTTCTAATGATTGCTCCAACAGTGGACCTTTTTTCACCAAGCTGCTTGGCAATTTCCCCGTAGCCCTTTCCAGCCTTGTGGAGGTGTACAATTTTGTCTCTAGTGTCTTTGGACAGCTCTTTGGTCTTGGCCATGTTAGTAGTTGGATTCTTACTGATTGTATCGGGTGGACAGGTGTCTTTATGCAGCTAACGACCTCAAACAGGTGCATCTAATTTAGGATAATAAATGGAGTGGAGGTGGACATTTTAAAGGCAGACTAACAGGTCTTTGAGGGTCAGAATTCTAGCTGATAGACAGGTGTTCAAATACTTATTTGCAGCTGTATCATACAAATAAATTGTTAAAAAATCATACATTGTGATTTCTGGATTTTTTTTTTTAGATTATGTCTCTCACAGTGGACATGCACCTACGATGACAATTTCAGACCCCTCCATGATTTCTAAGTGGGAGAACTTGCAAAATAACAGGGTGTTCAAATACTTATTTTCCTCACTGTATATATATATATACACAGGTGCATCTCAGAAATTTAGAATATGGTGGAAAAGTTAATTTTTTTCTTGTAACTTATTTCAAAAAGTGAAACTTTCATATTTTAGATTCATTACATGTAGAGTAAAACACTTCAAAAGTTTTTTGTTTTAATTTTGATGATTAGAGCTTACAGCTAATGAAAGTCAAAAATCAGTATCTCAAAATATTTCCTAAGATCAATCAAAAAAAGGATTTGCAAAACCAAAAAAGTTCAAGTTCTTTAAAGTATGCTCATTTATGCACTCAATACTTGGGCAGGGCTCCTTTAGCACAAATTCCAGCATCAGTGAGGTGTGGCATGGAAGCGATCAGCCTGTGGCACTGCTGAGGCACTATTGAGCCTTCAACTCGTCTGGATTGTTGGATTGACTGTTTCCCATCTTTCTCTTGAAAATATCCTATAGATTCCATATGGGGTTCAGGTCAGGCATGTTGGCTGGCCAATCAAGCACAGTAATATCATGGTCAGCAAAGCACTTGGAAGTGGTTTTGGCACTATGGGCAGGTGCTAAAGTCCTGCTGGAAAAGGAAATCAGCATCTCCACAAAGCTTGTCAGCAGATGGAAGCATAAAGTGCTCTAAAATCTCCTGGTGGACGGCTGCATTGAGTTTGGACTTGATAAAACACAATGGACCAACACCAGCAGATGTCACGGCACCCCAAATCATCACTGACTGTGGAAACTTCACACTGGACTTCAAGCAGCTTTGATTCTGTGCCTCTCTACTCTTCCTCCAGACCTTGATTTCCAAATGAAAAACAAAATTTACTTTTACCTGAAAAGAGGACTTTGGACCACTGAGCAACAGTCCAGTTATTTCTTAGCCCAGGTAAGATGCTTCTGACGTTGTTTCTGTTTCAGAAGTGGCTTGGTAGCCCTTTTCCTGAAGACGTCTGAGCATGGTGACTCTTGATGCACTGACTCCAGCTTCAGTCCACTCCTTGTGAAGCTCTCCCAAGTGTTTGAATCGGCTTTGCTTGTCAGTATTCTCAAGCTTGCGGTCATCCCTGTTGCTTGTGCACCTTTTCCTACCCAAATTCTTCCTTTCAGTCAACTTTGAATTTAATATGCTTTGATACAGCACTCCTTGAACAGCCACCCCTTTCAGTAATGACCCTCTGTTACCCCCTTTCCACCAGCAGGAACCAGGTGCTAGTTCAGAGCCAGTGCTACTGCCAGTTCTTAGTTGGTTCGACTCGCGAGCCCTTTAAGAACCGGTTGCTTTTCCACAGGCTAGAGAGCCAATACAGAGCCAGGACTTACGTCACTGAATAAGTTTCATGTTTCGTTTCACTAGCGCGGCAGCGCCAAACACAACAGACTTGTTCGAGGTGCATCCGCCACTCAGATCGATCGGCACACAACACACTAAAGCACCGTGAGAGCGATCCAAAAGCATAAAAAGCCGTCAGCTTTCCAGTCGCTCCCGCAGCACCCCGATGCCTCGCACCGAACGGTCCGCGTAGCGCCGATCCATCCCGAACAAGCCTAAACAAACTATCAACAATGGTGGACGTTGTGTTGTTATTGACGTTCATGGCTTTGCGAACCTACATCGGCATCCAAACACAGCGAATCCAACGTGTCCGTGTTTAGCTGCTATTTCAAATATGGCGGTCCGTTTCTTTCGTTTGTGGTAACGGTAACCCCGCCCCTGCCCCACGCAAGTGGTTATGTCTAGCGCAAGCTACTCATTACTTGAGAACTTTCTTTCGTCTGGTTGTTGCTTATCTCAGACAATATGGGCACTTGCTTTCGAACCTGTAATCGGTCATGATTAGCCCGCCAAAGTATCCTTGCTTTAGCATGTCCCTGACTTCGCTTGTTTTGAAAAAGTGGTTCTGGTGTTGTGACGAAGACAATCCACCCTTCAGTGGTTACGTTCCTGTCCTACCCAGCAATGTTTTGACATTCGTGCATTAGAATGTAGGTCATTATGTATTTATTTACGAAACGCTTTTCCTGGTTCGGAGCTGGTGCTTTGGGTGTCGAAAGACAAAGAACCGGTTTGAAACTAGGCTCTGGCTCCGAACCAGCACTGGAACTGCCTTGGTGGAAAAGGGGTATGTGACTTACCGTCTTTGTGGAGGGTGTCAATGATCGTCTTCTGGACCATTGCCAAGTCAGCAGTGTTCCCCATTATTGTGGTTTCAAAGAACAAGAGATACCCAGAATTTACTGTATACTGTATGGATGGTCATTTATTGAAACTCAAATGTAAATATTCTAATATTTTGAGATACTGATTTTTGACTTTCATTAGCTGTAAGCTCTAATCATCAAAATAAAAAAATAAAAAAAACTTTTGAAGTGTTTTACTTTACATGTAATGAATCTAAAATATTTGAAGGTTTCACTTTTTGAAATAAGTTACAAGAAAAAAATGAATTTTTTCACCATATTGTAATTTTCTGAGATGCACAAGCACATACACACATATACATATATATATACAGTGAGGAAAATAAGTATTTGAACACCCTGCTATTTTGCAAGTTCTCCCACTTAGAAATCATGGAGGGGTCTGAAATTGTCATCGTAGGTGCATGTCCACTGTGAGAGACATAATCTAAAAAAAAAAATCCAGAAATCACAATGTATGATTTTTTAACTATTTATTTGTATGATACAGCTGCAAATAAGTATTTGAACACCTGAGAAAATCAATGTTAATATTTGGTACAGTAGCGTTTGTTTGCAATTACAGAGGTCAAACGTTTCCTGTAGTTTTTCACCAGGTTTGCACACACTGCAGGAGGGATTTTGGCCCACTCCTCCACACAGATCTTCTCTAGATCAGTCAGGTTTCTGGCCTGTCGCTGAGAAACACGGAGTTTGAGCTCCCTCCAAAGATTCTCTATTGGGTTTAGGTCTGGAGACTGGCTAGGCCACGCCAGAACCTTGATATGCTTCTTACAGAGCCACTCCTTGGTTATCCTGGCTGTGTGCTTTGGGTCATTGTCATGTTGGAAGACCCAGCCTCGACCCATCTTCAATGCTCTAACTGAGGGAAGGAGGTTGTTCCCTAAAATCTCGCAATATATGGCCCGGTCATCCTCTCCTTAATACAGTGCAGTCGCCCTGTCCCATGTGCAGTAAAACACCCCCAAAGCATGATGCTACCACCCCCATGCTTCACAGTAGGGATGGTGTTCTTGGGATGGTACTCATCATTCTTCTTCCTCCAAACACGTTTAGTGGAATTATGACCAAAAAGTTCTATTTTGGTCTCATCTGACCACATGACTTTCTCCCATGACTCCTCTGGATCATCCAAATGGTCATTGGCAAACTTAAGTCGGGCCTGGACATGTGCTGGTTTAAGCAGGGGAACCTTCCGTGCCATGCATGATTTCAAACCATGACGTCTTAGTGTATTACCAACAGTAACCTTGGAAACGGTGGTCCCAGCTCTTTGCAGGTCATTGACCAGCTCCAGGTCCCGTGTAGTTCTGGGCTGATTTCTCACCTTTATTAGGATCATTGAGACCCCACGAGGTAAGATCTTGCATGGAGCCCCAGTCCGAGGGAGATTGACAGTCATGTTTAGCTTCTTCCATTTTCTAATGATTGCTCCAACAGTGGACCTTTTTTTACCAAGCTGCTTGGCAATTTCCTCGTAGCCCTTTCCAGCCTTGTGGAGGTGTACAATTTTGTCTCTAGTGTCTTTGGACAGCTCTTTGGTCTTGGCCATGTTAGTAGTTGGATTCTTACTGATTGTATGGGGTGGACAGGTGTCTTTATGCAGCTAACGACCTCAAACAGGTGCATCTAATTTAGGATAATAAATGGAGTGGAGGTGGACATTTTAAAGGCAGACTAACAGGTCTTTGAGGGTCAGAATTCTAGCTGATAGACAGGTGTTCAAATACTTATTTGCAGCTGTATCATACAAATAAATAGTTAAAAAATCATACATTGTGATTTCTGGATTTTTTTTTTTAGATTGTCTCTCACAGTGGACATGCACCTACGATGACAATTTCAGACCCCTCCATGATTTCTAAGTGGGAGAACTTGCAAAATAGCAGGGTGTTCAAATACTTATTTTCCTCACTGTATATATATACACAGGTGCTGGTCATATAATTAGAATATCATCAAAAAGTTGATTTATTTCAGTAATTCCATTCAAAAAGTGAAACTTGTATAATGTATACATTCATTCCACACAGACTGATATATTTCAAGTGCTTATTTCTTTTAATTTTGATGATTATAAGTGAAAAGTAATGAAAACCCCAAATTCAGTATCTCAGAAAATTAGAATAATGTGAAAAGGTTCAATATTGAAGACACCTGGTGCCACACTCTAATCAGCTAATTAACTCAAAACACCTGCAAAGGCCTTTAAATGGTCTCTCAGTCTAGTTCTGTAGGCTACACAATCATGGGGAAGACTGCTGACTTGACAGTTGTCCAAAAGACGACCATTGACACCTTGCACAAGGAGGGCAAGACACAAAAGGTCATTGCAAAAGAGGCTGGCTGTTCACAGAGCTCTGTGTCCAAGCACATTAATAGAGAGGCGAAGGGAAGGAAAAGATGTGGTAGAAAAAGGTGTACAAGCAATAGGGATAACCGCACCCTGGAGAGGATTGTGAAACAAAACCCATTCAAAAATGTGGGGGAGATTCACAAAGAGTGGACTGCAGCTGGAGTCAGTGCTTCAAGAACCACTACGCACAGACGTATGCAAGACATGGGTTTCAGCTGTCGCATTCCTTGTGTCAAGCCACTCTTGAACAACAGACAGCGTCAGAAGCGTCTCGACTGGACTGCTGCTGAGTGGTCCAAAGTTATGTTCTCTGATGAAAGTAAATTTTGCATTTCCTTTGGAAATCAGGGTCCCAGAGTCTGGAGGAAGAGAGGAGAGGCACAGAATCCACGTTGCTTGAGGTCCAGTATAAAGTTTCCACAGTCAGTGATGGTTTGGGGTGCCATGTAATCTGCTGGTGTTGGTCCACTGTGTTTTCTGAGGTCCAAGGTCAACACAGCCGTATACCAGGAAGTTTTAGAGCACTTCATGCTTCCTGCTGCTGACCATCTTTATGGAGATGCAGATTTCATTTTCCAACAGGACTTGGCACCTGCACACAGTGCCAAAGCTACCAGTACCTGGTTTAAGGACCATGGTGTCCCTGTTCTTAATTGGCCAGCAAACTCGCCTGACCTTAACCCCATAGAAAAGCTATGGGGTATTGTGAAGAGGAAGATGCGATATGCCAGACCCAACAATGCAGAAGAGCTGAAGGCCACTATCAGAGCAACCTGGGCTCTCATAACACCTGAGCAGTGCCACAGACTGATCGACTCCATGCCACGCCGCATTGCTGCAGTAATTCAGGCAAAAGGAGCCCCAACTAAGTATTGAGTGCTGTACATGCTCATACTTTTCATGTTCATACTTTTCAGTTGGCCAAGATTTCTAAAAATCCTTTCTTTGTATTGGTCTTAAGTAATATTCAAATTTTCTGAGATACTGAATTTGGGGTTTTCATTAGTTGTCACTTATAATCATCAAAATTAAAGAAATAAACACTTGAAATATATCAGTCTGTGTGGAATGAATGTATACATTATACAAGTTTCACTTTTTGAATGGAATTAGTGAAATAAATCAACTTTTTGATGATATTCTAATTATATGACCAGCACCTGTATATTATATATATATAGTATATATATATATTATATATATATATATATATGTTATATATATATATATATATATATATATATATATATATATATATATATATTACAGCCATGATTTTTAATCTGGATGAGACGGAACAGGACGGGACATGGGTCTCGGGGTTCATATATATATACCTAGATAGCTACTTTACTTTATTTTTCTTGAACAAAAATATCTTAATAGAAAAATGTATTTCTTAGTTTCTGCATGTTCTAATGAGTGTTTCAAATCCTATGTGTTGCCTGACTTTGATGGCATGCATCTTCAGCACAGTTTGCAGTGCAGGCTGCAATATTAATATTACATTTTCTTCTTCCTTAGAGATGCTCATTTGACAGTAGCTTGAGTTAACTGTTGTAGTAGCTTGTGGTTTTAAAACCACACATATAGTACTTCAATATTTTTTATAATAATTACGTATTAATTATAATCTATTGCTAATCGACATCCAATTGCGAGTCTTAAAATATTTATATTTATATATTTACCACCTCATTCTGTGATACAAAGCCACATCGGATCACAAAAGGAAGTGATTTCAAGTCAAGTCAAGTCACCTTTATTTATAT
Organism: Schizothorax lantsangensis; assembly: GCA_027422415.1. Lineage (NCBI taxonomy): Eukaryota > Metazoa > Chordata > Actinopteri > Cypriniformes > Cyprinidae > Schizothorax > Schizothorax lantsangensis. Next base: position 5,507 of record JAPDDO010000159.1, on the reverse strand, counting down.
AGCGCTTTTAACAACACAGATTGTGTCAAAGCACTTAACAGTATCTATGCTTAACAGTGTCATGGTTTCAAACACTCAACTGATGTTATAATATAAGAACTTATATACTCTTTTCAGGGGTGCAAACTCGTCAGGGGTGAAAAAGGTGACAAACTAAACACATGGGTGGGAATCGCAGGGTACCTCATGATACAATATAATCACGATACAGCGATTCTGCGATAATCGATATATTGCTAGACAATCATATAATGATACATCACTATATATGTCTAACTATGAAAACAAAATGCCTGTGAAAAGTTTAAGTGCAAGTTTTCTTTCTTTATTCATGTCCAAACAGTTAGAAGACAGCAAAAATCATTTTATTGATTAATTTATATATTATTTGTTTGTAGTTTATTTAGAATATATTTAGCAATCACACAAAATAACTTGAGATTCACTTGCGAGGGCAGTTAAACAGTTTATTAGGAACAATCAAAGCGGTCTTTCAAAGCTGACTTTTTAGCATCATTACTCCAGTCACATGATCCTTCAGAAATCATTCTAATATTCTGATTTGCTTCTCAAAAAATATTTATTATTATTATTATATTATTATGTAGAAAAGAGCTGAGAAGATTTTTTTTTTCTTTGATGAATAGAAAGTTCAGAAGAACAGCATAGTTTGTAACATGATAAATGTCTTTATCATTACTTGTGTGCTAAAAAGTTTTAATTTCTATATGCTGACTACAAGCTTTTGAATGGTATAGTGTATATTGTTACACTTGGCGTAAGACTGGAGTAATGAAAAAGAGAATTCTTTACAAAAACATTACAAAACCTGCCATTTTCATAGTGTATATTGTTTATGTGCTCTGAAGGAAAAAAACAAACAAACACACATTTTGAAATTCTGGGTTATTTCTCTCAGCAGATCTTCTTCCAGAAACAGAAAGTAGCCGGGATGAACTTGTTTGTTTACGCGGAGGCGATGTGGGTGTTTACATTCGCGCGCACCTCATGTGAATGCTTGAATCTGAAAGGCGCGAACGGCGCGTGGGCGGGACCGTATTAGATATAATGAGTTGAGACGGGAAAACCGGGCATCGCGTCGGTTTCATACGGATTACTTTAACATAGAATATTTGTTTTGGATGTAACTTACTTCATTTAAAAGTAGACATTTTAAGCTTTCTATACATATATTTCTCATGTATTAGAGGCGAGTATTCATGGAGATTCAGGTTGTTTTATTTACGTGTCTGTGCAGAAAGGTGACAGGGCCAGCAGAGAACGCACCCCGTTTATTTTATTAATTTTAGAAAAGCACATTATTTTGTTGTTATTATGACTGTACAGAAATAAAAGGAGACCCTTTGCAGTTTCAAATGATACCTCCTTATTCTTATCTGTACAATCAAAACTGACAAGAGTATTTTTAGTTCTTTTCGTGGTCATAAAGAAAATAGGAGACAGCCCGCACCGGTGAGGGCTTCGACCCCAAGGTAAGCCAATCAGAGACAGAGTAGGGCGGGTCCATTGCCAACAGGGGAAAAAACGCTGCAGGTGACGTGACACAGATGACTCGCAGATCCGACGACCCCCCCCTCTCCTCAAATATTTTTTTTACAGATCTACACGATTCACGTGAATGACCTATTTCAAGGTGAAAACGGCGAATTTCGCCGAAAGGTGACAAGTTTGCATCCCTGTCTTTTGTTGGACAGCAGGTTTATAGACGCTTCTCATTACAAGTCGTCATAAGGAAAAATCAGTGTGTTGCTTTTTTTAAATGCATGTTATAAACGGCGGCGTTTCCTCTAGGGGTGGGATTCTTTTAGTACCTCACAATTCGATTCATTCAGTTTTTTAATGCAAAAATACACCAGTCTATAGTATGGGTAGTCCTGACTCAAGAAATCAATGCGCTTTTGAATGGACGCTCGCGGTTTACTTTTGAGATTCGCAATCACATGTACAATACATGTACACCTGAGTTCAGTTTCTCTAGCCACACCCCGGGCACCTCTTCGCAATCAAGAAATCACTTAAATAGGACCTGTCTGACAAAGTGAAGTAGACCAAAAGATCCTCAAAAGCTACACATCATGTTGAGATCCAAATAAATTCAGGAACAAATGAGAAAGGAAGTAATTGAGATCTATCAGTCTGGAAAAGGTTATAAAGCCATTTCTAAAGCTTTGGGACTCCAGCGAACCACAGTGAGAGCCATTATCCACAAATGGCAAAAACATGGAACAGTGGTGAACCTTCCCAGGAGTGGCCGGCTGACCAAAATTACCCCAAGAGCGCAGCGACGACTCATCCAAGAGGTCACAAAAGACCCCACAACAACATCTAAAGAACTGCAGGCCTCACTTGCCTCAGTTAAGATCAGTGTTCATGACTCCACCATAAGAAAGAGACTGGGCAAAAATGGCCTGCATGGCAGAGTTCCAAGACCAAAACCGCTGCTGAGCAAAAAGAACATAAAGGCTCATCTCAGTTTTCCCAGAATACATCTTGATGTTCCCCAAGAAAATACTCTATGGACTGACGAGACAAAAGTTGAACTTTTTGGAAGGTGTGTGCCATACATCTGGTAAAGTAATAGCAGCATTTCAGAAAATGAACATCATACCAACAGTAAAATATGGTGGTGATAGTGTGATGGTCTGGGCTGTTTTGCTGCTTCAGGACCTGGAAGACTTACTGTGATAAATGGAACCATGAATTCTGCTGTCTACCAAAAATCCTGAAGGACAATGTCTGGCCATCTGTTCGTGACCTCAAGCTGAAGCGAACTTGAGTTCTGCAGCAGGACAATGATCCAAAACACACCAGCAAATCCACCTCTGAATGGCTGAAGAAAAACAAAATGAAGACTTTGGAGTGACCTAGTCAAAGTCCTGACCTGAATCCTATTGAGATGCTGTGGCATGACCTTAAAAAGGCGGTTCATGCACAAAACCCTCTAATGTGGCTGAATTACAACAATTCTGCCAAGATGAGTGGGCCAAAATTCCTCCACAGCGCTGTAACAGACTCATTGCAAGTTATCGCAAATGCTTGATTGCAGTTGTTGCTGCTAAGGCTGGCCCAACCAATTATTAGGTTTAGGGGGCAAACACTTTTTCACACAGGGCCATGTGGGTTTGGATTTTGTTTTCCCTTCATAAAAAAAACCCTTCATTTAAAAACTGCATGTTGTGTTTACTTGTGTTATCTTTGATTAATATTTAAATTTGTTTGATCTAAAAGGGGGCCAACACTTTTTCACACCACTGTACCTGTAGTATACTACAGTGTGGCAGTACTTACCACACATTTTACAAGATTAGTTGTTTGTCAGTGGTGCTCAGCATCTGCAAATCATTAGCCATCGTCCTATCAGTCATCTCTGCTTACTCTCTTTATGTGGTAAGTGAAATGTTATGTACTATAATGTAACAGGCAACCGCTAGCAAGCAGATAATCATGTCGCTTTAGTGGCTCCATGCGCTGTTCGTTTTCCACGCCTTTCTGAATATGGATTCACTATTCGGCACATCCCTACTTCCCATATTAACAAAATACCAAAAATGTATTCATATATTTTTCCTAACACTTGCCCTCACTGAAAGTGGGACAGGATGTATTCGTTTTTCTGCACCGCTCTCGCAGTGGAGTTCAACCTATTTTGTTTTCTCATTAGTGTGTAGGCAGTTGTCGTTGTTAGGAAACGCTTGTTTTTGTTTACTTCGTGGAGACGAGCTGAAATCGCGTTTGGTCTCGTAGTGTATCGCGTCCTTGTCAGTGTCGGGCGCTTGCTTGGCCATCTGTTGTGATGAATCAGGAAAGTGTGTGCAGCTGAATTGGAGTAGTATTTTGTTAGATGGGTATAAAAAGCTTAGTATACCGCGGCAGCCGTCGTGTGAAGACCGAAGAGTAAAGACCTTCGACTCTACCGTGCGACTCCACCGGGCAGCGACACCGGCAAAGGATATAAGTATCGCTTTTTATACTCTTACCTTTTGTTGTTATAATATTTTGAATTGGTTTTAGCTTTCATTTAGATGTTTAGTGTTGATGTATGCATTTATCAAGTTTATTTAATTTCTTTATTTTCTTCAATGTGTGTGTTTGGTATTTACAGAGTTTTGGCTTTTAGTTTTGGCTACTTTTTCTTATTTGTAAGTCGTTTTGGATAAAAGCGTCTGCTAAATGAGGTAGAAGTAAGAAGTAAAGGTGAAAGCGTCTGCTAAATGACTAAAAGTAAAGTAAAGAAGCATTATTATACTCTTACCTTTTGTTGTTGTAATATTTTGAATTGTTTTTAGCTTTCATTTAAATGTTTAGTATTGAAATGTTGTTGTATGCATTTATCAAGTTTGTTTAATTTCTTTATTTCCTTCAATGTGTGTATATCCTCATTTGTAAGTCGCTTGGATAAAAGCGTCGCTAAAATGATAAATTAAAAGTTTATTTTTCAAAATAGTGACGTTATAATAATGCTGCTGCAGTGCTTTTTTTCGTCATATTTGTTCAACAGTAGGCATACTTCAATTAAAATTATTTTCGTACTTTGTATGTGTTTAAATGCGCAGGCAATTTCTGGAGTCACTTGAAAATGTGCCCATCCTATTCTTGAGATGAAGCCATGTTTACAGAAAAAAAAAAAAAAATCAGATATGGAAAGCTCTGGCTTTGTGTGGATGAGACCAAAGTCTCGAATTCAGCATAAAAAGCAGTGCTGTCTCTCTTAAAAATCTGTTGCTCATGACGCTGATCTGACCAAATCAATTTTCTCCCTGTTCTTCAGTCATTCAGGACATTTTAGCTCTTTTAAGATTTATAAAGCCACTTGCCAAAAGTCATTTTGACATTCAACATTTTGTGCATTTTTGTCCGGTATTCGTCTGGTCAGCATGAAGACCAATAAAATAAAACAACTTCAATTAGGACACTCATGACATTCTTTAAAATATCACTCATTTCAGTAGAGAGGGATATTTTAATAAGGATCAAATGACAGAGTTTGTGAATAAAACCAACCTGTTTGTTCCTCGGTATCTTCTTGTTCGACTCTGAATGTGTCTTCAATCCTCATGTCTTCTCTCTCCTCTTTAATAAACGCCATCTTTATAATAGTGTCAAGTGGATCTTCTGTGATTTTTGAACAATTTGTTCTGTTTAAGAAGAAAATAATTAAGAAAACCAGAAATAAATGCAAACTAAATCTCTGTGTGCGTCTCAATCAGCTCTCTAGTTACTGCTCTGCTAAGTATTCACAGACATGCATCATTCGCTGTATGTTTCTTTGTCTTTTATAACCTGAAGAGAACCATCCCAGATCATTCCCCGCAGGTTATTTTGAGTTTTATTTTCATAACCATGTAAACTAATTAAAATGTTGCAGATGTTTCTGAGTGATGCCCAGCAGAGAGATTACTCTAATGCTGAAGTGTGTATTTTACATAAACACAATTTCATGTCTGAAATAAGATTTTAATAAACTGTGAATATTAAAGCAGTCAAAA